>JAKWJA010002493.1:15623820-16223820 GCA_027704765.1 Solanum habrochaites
GATTCTATTTTTTGGTTCAAACCTCTCCTCTTCGAGAACGCCCAAAGCTAAGCTAAGGGTTTGTCTTTTGTACACCCCATAGCGTAAACAAACAAAGAATTGGTTTTTGTCAGAAAATCTTCAGTGCAACATGATACATCGATGGACCATAGCCTTACCCACCGGTCCATCCACCAATCGTCGTGGAATCAGAGACTTCCCACAACGCTCGGCCGAAAAATTTAGCTAATCTTGATCGATAGACGACCGTACGATCTGTAGGTCAGACGAAAGGTCTAGTCCCGTGACCGTCGATCCAGACCCCATATCAACCCACTATCTGACAAACTACGGATGACTAGTACTGTACACGGTCCGTAGGTCTGCCGTAAGGTGGAATAGAAAATAATTAATGGGTAATGCAGTTTGGTCACATCCAAATGTTATAACTCTTGGGCTAAAATATTAGGGGTCCCATGACCTTCCACAATAGATCTTTAATTACATTTCCAGAGCCATAGCCCTTTGCTAAAATTAAACCTTTTGAGTAAATGTTATGCCCATTTTAGTCAAGTTATAGACGAACAGGCCCAACCGAATGGACCAACCGCCGGGGTGTTAGTCCATCGACGAACCGTCAATCTTGATCTTGTTGTCTGACAACCAACTTACCCTGGGGGTCTTTTGTCTTTCCAACTTCGTTAACCTTAAGATACAGCATTTTACACTCTAATCAGCAGTTAGTCGACATTGAAGACAGCCTCGAAAACTAGCTAAACATATCTAGTCAATCATTAATCAATACTTAGAAAATTAGAAGCAAGTGAGGAGAAAAACGCACATACCTAGTACGAACGCAGCACAAGATCAGCAGTTCTGGACCCAAAACTGAAGTAATTTTTAGTGATTTTTATCACCAAGTTATTGGGTATTTCATTAGTGGGTTCCTTTAACCCATTAGGTCCCTAGTTTTTTCAGTCTGATCTTGATTTTCTTGTAATATTAAACCTAGGGTTTCTAGACCGTGATAGAACTTCATTAATTTATTAAATGTAGGTTCCAATAAATATCATGTTATTACTGCAGATTATTGCATAAATTAAAAAACCCTAGCTTTTATTTCATTGGTCTTGAATTACACAACTACGAAGATATTTCATACACTTCAGACATAAATGACTCAGTTAGCATGCATGTACCAGATTAATAGTTGTATCTCAGTTTGCAATGTCCAGGTTTGAGCGATCCAGTATTTAAAGAAAACTCAAATACTTAGTTAATTTAACATGAATTCATGGAAGTATCATAATACTGATTGTACTAAGTTTTAGCATACCCAATAGTCCCAGAACGAACGACCAAGTAGGTTGTAAGTCCCTCTCTGTAGGCCATCGTTAGTGAACACGCCAGCATGCCTTATAACTCTTTGGAAAGGATATGGGTTTCATCTCGTGGGGCAACAAATTACACTACTCCAACATTTAGGTCATATGTTTTTATTAATCGTTATATTTAAGTATTCCCAAGATCAGTCATACTCTCTACAGGACAATTTATCATATTTCAGTATTCATTTTCATCCGAAGGAAATAAATATGTCATTACATCCAGTAGCTAGACAATTCAGTTTATCATGTAGATTACTATATGGCTTTTATGCTTGTTCAACTATTTTTATGTCAGCATTACTCAATACTACATGCTCAGTACTTCAAAAGTACTGGCCGAAATACGGGCTACATCTTCTCATTGTGTATGTCAAGTTCTCTTCATCCAGATCACACATAGATCAATTTCTCGTCTCTATTCAAAAACGATTCAGTGTGCGTCCCTCATTCTCCTAGGACCACACTCAGGAGTTTCTTTCAGTAATGTTATGTCATTTATTTTATTTTTTTCTAGTTTTAGCTTGGGGCTTTATCCCATATTTCTAGTCATGTTTTAAATCTTATTTCGTACATATTTAATTCAGCTTAGTATTGAGTTAATATTTTCTTTGTATTAAACTGATTGTTTTCAAATATCTCAATTATAGAATATGGGTATTCCCCATCTTTTCAAATTCAATTAAGTTTTATCTTCCGCATCAGTTTATGTTCATTAGTATGATCATGATTATGCATGCTGGGTTAGCTTGAGATCACTTTTGGTCCTATGTTCTGTGTCCGCATCTCGGAGGTATCTTGTGGCATGAAAATTTTCAACTACAACCCTGTTAAATTCAATCACAACTACAGAAAAAAATCACTTCTACATAGAAAATACACTAATACATAGAAGTACCCAGCAGTTATATCAACCCATAATCACATAATCACACCCCAAAAATTGGGTTTTCATCTAGACATAATAAAAATAAAAAATTGATACCACTTGTTGTTTCTATCAATTGGGTACGATTGATATTGTCTTTACACGACTCAAAAATGAAGAATCTTGAACACCCACTTCCAATTTTTTGGAATAAAAAATATTCAAAAGTTAAAGGAAAATGTCTAAGACAATGTTCAAAGCTAGAATAATAATTCCCAATTGCTTAATTTCTAGATTACTTGATGTCTTGATTGTAAACTAATAACTTAAAAACAAATTTATGGTTGTCGAAAATTATGTTTCCAGGGTCAATAGACGTAACAAGTAGGGATCACTGATACCCTCGGCGATCCGTCATCTGTCATTTGTATCCCTATTTTTATTTTGCCTTCACTATACTAGACATTTTTAACTTTCAGCGATATAGCAATGCATCGTGGAATCGTTCGATGACTCGCTAAATTTTCCTTTCGATTGCCGACTTGATTTTCTCTTTGATTACTTAGCACACTAGAACATAAGGTAAGATCAATGGCATTCAGCGACATACCTAATATGTTAGGCAATCCTCATGCCTTCTTTTCTTCGTTCTTTCAGCCACCTTGTTTCTTTTCACTCTTTAGTGACCACGTTTTGTTGGTCACTCCAATTTTCTAAAACTCAAGGATTTATATCATTTATAGGGACAAATATGCATTTAAGGACACAAAATCTATTAAAATAAAGCCCTAAACGAGTGTAAATTTGTGGAATTTCTCAACACCACGTTTTTATTTCCAATAATGGCTGGTATGATTCAACCATATTCCCTATGTGTGTTTTTTTACTTTACGTGGTGGATTCTTGTCGTAAACGGGTACTACAAATATTGTGATCGTTCTCTCGTAGAGTAGTCTTGTTAGGGAAAAAAAATTTGTTTCATAGAGTGGAGGAAGAGCGAAATGAGGGTTAAATTTGTCCAGATTCGGTGTTCCCTTAGGGTTGTTGAAATTTTCCAATAGCTTTACATTTACCAGCTTGCTTTAGAATTTATTCAAAAGATATCATGAGTATTCTAAGTTGTTCGATAGTCCTAATGTTTATCTCATCGCCAAGGTCATATTCTTGCTATGTAAGATCTAAGGTAGAGACCATTAGATCTAGATCAGCCATTCCTTAGATTGGTCGACAATCCTAGCCCCTCATTTAATACTTTCCTTGTGTTTTTGAAAGTTTCGATAATGCTTGGGGATCGCTCGTTAGGTGAGTTACCTTATCAATGAAGACGAACATTGTTTGTAGTGGTATGTAATGTAATAAATCGAAGGTCATACTTAGGATTTTTTTGTAAAAATACTATTGTACCTTTCATGATAGTTGTCGTGAATCTTCTAGTTATTAGAATGATTAAGTTGTACAAAATTGTGTTTTCCGGTTCCAATTTGTGTTTTGAGTCTCAAAATGGATTATTTCTATTCCATCAATTTTCAAGTGTGGAGTTTAGTCAAGGAGAGTTGTAAGTTTCAGATTCAGAGTTTTTTCGTAGATATTAAGTCTTAGCTTGAAGTTGAAGATATTTAAGTCTTTGGGTTGACATTCATCAACATTCAGATTTTTGATTATCCGATCATCTTTCTAACAACTTTGTTGGATTCATTGGATGATATTAGGGTTAATGGAGGTCTGGTTGTAATTTAGAGGTCCCAAGATCGGTTTCATACTTTAGGTGCTATATTGATTTATTACGACCTTCATGGGTTAGAGTCAAAAAGACATAAGATTTGTGTCGATCATCGAGTTTTGCTGGGAATCATTTCTTTTGTGTGTACGAGGTTCCAGATATATCCTGAGGGTCAATTGTGTGAGTCTTTTTGTGTTGGTAACTTGTTGTTGATGGTGACTGGGGATCGATTTGTAAGCGGGACGTTAGAGGAAAGACCTCTATATTAACAAAAGAGATCCTATGTACCCGGAGAGCCTGGTAGTCTACCTCTACATTCGTTCAAAAGCTCTCGCAATTTAGAGAGTTAACTCTTGTCAAGGGTTCATGTTCGTGAACATTTGTTACACTGTTATAGTTCTAAAATTTGGGATTCTCCTACTTTTTTTCAATATGTGTATTTTGGCGGGCACCCTTATCGGTAACATTGAAAAGCAGAAATTCAAGATCAACTCTTTTTTTTTCATAGAATATTCATTTACCATTATATCTTGTTTCACTTTACAAATCACATTTGTGTCACCCCGAAAAATTCTAAGTTACGACTCGAACCATTTATTATTTGTGAATAAGATCGTACGCGGTAATTCTTAAGTTGTCCAAACGTGTAATGTTCAAGTATTTAGTGTAGGAATGAATTTGGATATGAATTAAGGTCACTAGAATCCCCTCGTATAAAGTTGAGTTCTAAGGCCTTCTTACCAATAAAGTTGTGACATAAGATTCAATTTCAGTGAACTTCTAAGGACCATATATCTTAGAATTTAAACATTTATGTGCTCTATAACCTATCAAATAAAAAATGTTTTGGATGTTATTTCTAACGCCACCTATTTCAAAAGTATCTGAGTGTCGAGTAAGAAGTTATGACCATTTCTAATAATATGATACAATGTTGAAAAATTATTACCCGACAGAAAACATCAAAGATGGTCAGTTTTGTCTTTTACACTCTAAAAAGCCTCTAAAAGAATTAGTTTGACTTATTAAAGGCCAAAACAATTAGATTTTCATTCGTTAATCCTTCATTTTCTTCTCTCTCAAACACTAAGGAAAATCCCTAAGGATAAATCAAAGCATAAGACTTCGGTTCAATATTCTTCAAATATTTTACAATATTCTTCTTCAATGTACGTCATAGTGTGAGAATTTTATTCTTTCAAAGTCAAATTTCTTCATACAATTATGAATCATTAATAAAAATGCTAATTCTCCGCCAGAGAGTCTTCAACAAACAAATTTAAGGATCTCCAAATAAATTTTGTTGACTATTCTCCTTCAATCTAGAATTTGAAGGATTCTAATAAAGTTCTTCAAAATATTTCAGACTCATTTTTCAGGCATAGTACTGCTACTCATTGTGATGGACTGAGTTCACCCCTCCTGGCTACATCTGAATCCAATTTGTAAAAGCTTAATCTAAGGTTATATCCTTAGTTTTGAGAATTCTTGAGATAAGCTTCTTCTTGAGTCTTTAGAGTTTCTAATCCCTAAGACTTGAGTTTCATAAATTAATGCATTGAGAGTCTCAATCTGATTCATCTTTTTATATTTTATCATTGACCCTATTAATTGCCGTATTCTTGAGATAAGTAGTATCATTATTTTATGAGTTCTGAGTTTGCGTTTTTCTATCTCGTGTTATTGAGATATCGAGGTAATTGTTTTTTTTATCTGATTTCAGCATGACCATATTTTGAGTTTATAAATTTTAGAAATTTTAAAGCAATCTTTTTTAAACATTCTTTTAAAAAAGTAGACGAAAAGTTGAGTAATTTAAAAGAACAAGGTACCCCTTTGATGCTTTTGTTCAATTTATGTTTTGTCAACTGCAATGACGCCTAACTTGTCAGGAATAAAGAGTAAGATCGACCATTAGGTATCAAAGGGAAGGTCTTTAAGTCCTCTTACCAAAGCCGCCGAGTTTTCTAAATATGAGTTTGGATGAAGAAGGTATGCCCGTTTGAGTGCATCCACTCTAGTTAAGGGATTTTCATCTATTTTAAATAGGGTTATTTGATCTTTTCCTCAACCTACTTGCCCAGTACGTTTTTGTTCAACCAAATAGGGGTCTAAACCGAGTTAATCAGTTTTGAATTTCGTTGTAACACTTTAGGGTGAGAGGGTTTCAATGAGTAGAAAAAAGAATAATGTGCTCATGAGTCTTGCAAGCTGTTTGGTATTTTCGCCAAGAACTTAGTTCCTTAGAGGTATGTAATCTTTCATAGCACCCTCACTCCAATCATGTGAAATTATCCATAAATCCGTTCTTGAAGTTTATTGAGTTTGAATTCTTCAGAAGTTCTTAACTTTTAGCTTCATTCTTAAGAAAATAATTTACTAAGAGGAAATAACCTGGAGGGTAATTACAGAAGGTAGTTTCAAACTTATTTTCTCAGTATGTTTTGTCTCTGCCCGCGTTTTAAATTTATGCGTCAAAAGTTACATCATTCACATGAACCCAATATTGTTACATTTTCAGTGAATAAAAAGTATTCTTTCATCCTCAATTAGAAATATTAGATCCGAACTTTACTCCAAAGTTAACTTTTCTATGGAGTAGTTTTCCTTTTTCATTTTTTTTTTAAAAATAAGGTCTTAAGACCAATTTTATTAAGTGTAATTTACATAAATCTCATAATTTTAAAATAAAATTACAATCTATTCATCATAAATTTCAAATTACATTAGTCCCTTACAAATATAAAAATCGGACACAATAATTAAAACTCGGATACATTAATAAGTAGCTCATATACATTAAATACTAGCTCGGATACATTAAAAACTAGATCGGGTACATTAAATACTAATTTACATACATCAATATGTAGCTCAGATACATTAAAGAAATAAATGATTTTGAAAATTTTAAAAATAATAGGGGATCATGGAAACTTGTGAAATAAATCGTGTGGTATTTTCAGACCATTTTTCCTTTTTACTAATATCGCCATAAAAACCGTGATAAAAAACACAGGCCCAGTCCATCAAACAAAAAAGCCCTTAGGTTTCGTAATAACCTATACATATCAAGTGTAAGGGAGTACTCATTATTCTTTCTCCAGATCCGCCTCCTTGGCAACTAGATGTTTTTGCTCCGTTACTGGATCATTTCAAAGATCAATCCCTTCTTTATATCGCTGAAACTCTGTCTTTCACCATTAATATTACACTATATATCTTCTCTTTATTCATTCCCTTTTCCTTTGATGAACTAATTTATTATACCTTTTTGTAGGTGGTCAACATTTTTCTCTAAGGGACTAAAGAAGAAGTTTTAGAGTAGATCTTCAATCTCTGGTAATCTACAAAACCTAATCTTTATAAAGATCCCTTTCATTAAACTACTACTAGAATAATTTAGAACGGGAAAAATAAGTTTTTTATCTTTTAAACTTGTTAAATCACTTACTATTATTATTTAATTCATATTAATAATCTGCAATGTCAATCTCTATATCTTTTCAATCGTTATTATACAATGAACTTCTTAAGGAGTCAAATCGAGTCTATCGTAAAATTGATATTAAAACATATAAATCTAATTTATTTACATACTTTTTGCATCTATGTGATTGATTATTACAGATAAACATATACAAAAATACTACTTTAATTGGGTCACAATATTAATTTCAAACAACCATATAAAATCAAACATAATCTCATGTGAATAATTATTGGAGAAAAGAAAATTAAAATGTTTTATTGGTACATGGTCCTACATCAAGTTTAAGTATTCTGTTAATTCACTCATCATTGTTATTTGCATATCCCCCCTTTAAAAAAAAAGCCAAAACCAAACACTCAACTACACAAAAGCACACACACACCCACATTTCGCAACACATACCACGCTCAAATCACAAACAAGGTTACAACAAGGAATGTCAATTGAATTTTTTAGTGTTTCGCCATTTTTAGGAAACTAAATCATTATTAATAGTTTTTAATACTATTATCCATAAAAAGAATGATATATATGTGATCATCATTCTTATTTATAAGTGGACGACCTCAAATTAAAATTAAATTTAGATGAATAACCTTATAAAGTAATTGAAATTGAAATTTCAGACTAATATTTATATTCAAATTTCCAAAAGAACAATTTTTTCCAGTTAATGACTGAGGATAAAACAAGATTTCATTCAGGTTTGTTTCTAGAACTATTAACACGAGAAACCTATGACTCCAGGAATATCTATAATTAAAAGATAAGAGACCATAACTGTTAAGGGATAATTGTCAGCGAACAATTGCAAAAAAAAAAAAAATAAAAAAAATTTTGAAAATACTTTTTTTATTGAAAAAACACTCATAGACCTCTATGATAAAAAATCTGTTAAGAGATCGACTGTAATACCATGTCAGAGGGTTTGTTTAATGGCTCTCAACGTGCGAGTCTTTCTATTATATACAAGAGCATGTCTGCCATCCCTACTGATACGTTAATATATATGATGTGTATACTATATATATATCTCTATATATAATATAGATCTATTCTTTTATATAATAATATATAATTATAGATTCATATATATATATATTTAAAAACAAAATTTATATATAGCCATACTACACACACTCTCTCTAAGATGAGTTAGTTTGTCCCGCTAAATGTTCTATGCACCTCCCCTTATTTTACATTCTATCCCTCCCAAAATTCTATTCTGTTTGTATATTTATTATCTTTGATTACTATAACAAATCTCTATTAGTATACTTATTTATAACACAATATAATTACATTAGTATTAACAATCTACCATGCTATTAGTTCTGCTTCCTGGGAGGGCATGTTTGAGGGGGATATATACTCGAGATGATGAAATGCATAGAGACGATAATCGTATAATTTCCTATTGATGTTCATCACCAAATCATTTAATAGGTTCGACTATCATAACAAAATTTACATGGATAATCACATATGCTATATATTAAAAGTTTGAAGCTTTTTCCTTAAGATTTGGATAACCATTTTGCCCCTCCACCAAAATTAAAATAATGTTAGACATTAAAATTTTAATTACACTATTAATAAAATGAAAATGCAATAACTGCACTTAAATTATATAGTTATAACATTATTAGGAATTGAAAAAATGACGTTATTTCAATTTGTGAAATTGAAGACCTCAATGGTTGTTCACTCAGATATGAGTTCTGTCAAAATATTCAAAAGTCACATTAATTTGTGATTCATTATATTTTTCATAAAAAGTTTTGATATACAACGTCTAGTTATATCCTTTTCATATTAGTTGTTGACATAATTTGAAATACTTATCAAAACTTATACGTCAATTTACAAAATCATAATCGTATCAATCCAAAAACAAAAACTATTTTATCTTAATTTTATTAATTCTATTGAAAGTACAACATAAATTATAAAATTAGGCTTGTACTTCAAGGATGAATTTCTTTAGAAGCTCGAGTAATTATATACACTAACATAAAGGGTGAAACTTCTTTTAACACTACTACCAACCTGGTGTCCACAAACCAAAATAAGGTCATGGCTACTACAAAACCGAGGATAGCATCAGTTTGGCTCAGCGCGAAAAGAAAACCAGGGGGCCATGGAGCAACGTTGATTTTTATAATTCCATGAAGTTATCTAAAGTCAGCATATCATGTGAAAATGATCTCTTGTATGTTGCACGATTTTGGTCTCCCTAAGGTATCTAATTTCACTGCATCTTTGGCGTGATGAGTCCAATTATGTTGGACATTTGTGCTTGGCAGGGATTAAACCTCACTGTGAGGTGATTAGTGGAGTCTTAGACATTAAGAGTTCAAAGTTTTCTTTGCCAAATATTGAAAAATAAGGAAATATATTATGAGAAGTTAGTTTAATAAAGTTTATAAGGAAAGAAAAGAAATGTATAGGATTACATTTTGGCGTTTCTGAGTATGTGGCCATTTGCAGTTCATTTGTGCACAGGGTCATCAACGGTCACAATGGAGTGGTAGGAGTAAAACGAAAATTAATTTTCCTATAGTCCATCGTTACCCTTGATAACCATTGAAAAGACGAACTTGCAAACCACATATTAGAGGAACTGAAATGTTCATCGTCGTGCCATCCTCTATTTCCATGTTCTCTTGCTAAACTCGTCATGTAATATTTTCTTATTCTAAATCTTTGGCAAGAAAATTCAAATTGTGGAGTGAAGGACTGCACTAGTAGAGGTCTAATTCTGGTCAAGCAGAATGTCTAACACGGTGACTCAACATGCCAAGTGAAGTGAATGAGTTCATAGTGAAAGACCAAAAGCCTAGGCTACGTAAATGATATTCATATCCCACGGTATTTTACTTTAGATACTTCCTGCCATCATAACTATCACCAGTTGCTCCATGCCATCCTCTTTTAAACTTCTCATGGAATCAACCCACATATTCGGCATCCTTCAGTTGCTTGATTAATCATGAGGTCGTCGCACTGTGTTCGTTTTTTGGTCAACCAGGTTGTAGTATGGTAAAATTAGGTTACTCCCCTTCTACTAGTGTATTAAATTACTCATGCTCTTAAGGAAATCCTTCCTTGAAGCACGAGCCTAATTTTATAATATATGGGAGAAGGAGTCAATAAGCACTCGAAAAATTATGCAGTTAACTTTGAATTTATTTTATAATATGTATTATGATTGAATTAGGGCTTAATTTTGTTACTTCTGTTCATATTATTAAAGACTTCTTTTCATTGTTCCATTTTTGTTCTCATTACATACATGTTTCTATAGAATTTTAGTCATTCTAACATATCTATTCAATTCACATGGAACAAACATGGTAAGAACTGTCCCAAAACTAATATAATATATATATATATATATATATCTACCATATATATATTATATATCTATATATATATATATCTAATTAGTATAGACGATTAAATATCGGCCACACAGGACTAAGACACAGTATATACAAGAACAAAACACTAAACATAGTGTCACCAGTATAAGAACATAGAAGCTACGTAATAGTGCTATACAAGAACCCGATCGATCTAACAAAATAAAAGGTTAATTATAATAATAGAGAAAGAACAACACCAATCCTCTAAACACCATGAGCTCACCATAATTTGAACAGCCAAGAACACAAATGATTCGAGCGGGACTACTCTTGCTATATATTGTATACAAATATTAGAAATGCAGTATCAGTACCAGAATATGGGGTACCTAGTAACTATCATAAGCTGACTTAGCCTACAAAAAAGTATATATAAAATAAGAAGCATGATAGGTATCTAAACAACAGGAACCTAGACTTTAGTTATAGAGGAATCAATGTGATCTTAAAACTAAAATTACTGAATTAGTGCTTCTTAACAATCGTTCATCCCCCAAAAGTAAAAGGGAAGAATAATAAGAAATACCTCAATATTTAAATAGTTAGTGATAATTGTTGCTCATATGTTCATCAGTATCCCAAGTAGCCTCCTCAACTAGTTGGTTCTTCCATTGCTTCATTATTGACTGAATCTCTAAAGTTTTCAACTTATGGAAAGCTATATGAAGGAATCAATATAGGTTCTTCTTAATAATATACGCTTTCATCAAGAAACATAAAATTCGAATGTATGGTGTAGTTACCACTGGAATGGAACGTCTTAAGCAGAGATACATAAAAGAAAGGGTTAACCCTAGAAAGATTCAACGGAAACACTAGTCGGTATTCCACTATCCTTACTTGCTTAAGAATTTCAAATAGCCGATAAAGTAAAATGTCCATCCTAATCTTCCTCTTCTTGTAAAACACCTCATGACTTCTTTTCACGTGATACCTGAGTAAAATTTCTTCTCGACTTCCATAAAGTTGATGTCCTCTTACTTTGTTGTTTGCATACGACTTTTTTTGTCAACTCTGTGCTGCCACAAAAAAATTCTCTTCTGACCTCAATCATCAAAAACCATCAGCCTGAATGACATCCATACGTCCACCTATACGAACCCTCAAATGGTGCAACATAAATGCTGAAGCGATATTACGTAACAGAACTCAATCATGGATAAGAACGAATCCTAATAGCCTCTAAAATCCATGACACAATGGCAGAACATGTCACCTAAGACCAAAAATTACCCACTCCGGTTAGACATTCGTCTAAGGATGGAACGTTGTTCCAAAACTCAAACTATTCCACACTCCTCATTCAACTTAACCCAAAACATTCCAAATGGATACACTATTCAATCTAACAATCTATTTGAGATGAACATAAACTAATTCTTATATAGAATAATTTTTGTCTAAAAAGGTAGACCTTGCCTCTAACAGTTTTGCAATTCATATTTGGTGGATATACAATCTTTATTAATCTATTAGCCAAGGTTTGCACATCCCTATCTAATGGACCTCAAGTAGCTACTAGACATTCTAGGCTTCCTATACTCTCTATCTTTGTTCTCAACACATTGGCTACCATATTAGCCAAACCTAGATAGTAGAGAATAGTGACAAGATAATCCTTTAATAGTTTCATCCATTTATGTTGTTACTCAAATTGATGTATTTCATTACTATGATATCTTACAAACTCTAATAGTCAGTGAACACTACACAGAAAACTCCATACAAGCTATACTTCCATATCATAAGTATGAAAATAACTAGCTAACATCAAACACGAGGCATATAGTTTCTTCGAACCTTCAAGTTATTTAAGGCATAATAATATGAGAGTATATGTCCCTTACTTAACAATCGACATATAACAGAAATAATGAGGCGGTTATATTAGATAATTAAATTCTTACTCTCCGCCATCAAGGAGAAAATACAGTACAGTTAATCAATTCCTTGAGTTATTGAAATTTATACTCACATTTGTCCAATCATATGAATTGAACCTCTTTAATTCTAAGTTAAGTTTATTAGATGAAAATAAATAGAGGAAAATCCCTTTACAAACATGTCGTAGTATGTAGGCCTGCTCTAATTTCTATTTTATTCGATATTTTATTGATCCACTATTTCTACTTTGTTTGAACAACGTGACCTAGAAAGGTTAATGAAGGCATCCAAAACATGCACTTTTAATACTTTGCATAAAATAGTTTAGCCATGAGAAAACCTAGTACAAAAATTACTGGAGGAACCCATGGGAAATCATTCAAATGGGTGAAACCCTTACATTTGGAATTCATGCAACTGAGCCTCTAATTGTCTCAGCTTAACCGATTTCATCCTATAATGGAGGATACAAATAAGAAAAGTCTATGGCTAAAATTCTATGAAAAATTAAATATCATGGTCCACTAGCATGTTAGGAAATCAACAAAGAAGACCTCTAAAAACACACATACTATTGGAACTCATCCTAGGGACGGGACATTTTTGCCAGTATCCCAGAGATGGGCTATGAAAGTACGCCCCCCCCCCCCACATCAACCTCTTGAATCAAATGAAATAGATGATTTCAGATAAATGGTATGATAATCAAATTTCAGATCAAGTATAGCCAACCCCATCATCTGATAGTCCAAATTGCATCATAAGAGATAACCAAGTCAAATCTAAAATGTTGTCAAATTAATAATATTTATGATTACTAGATGTTGCATAGTTGGATAACCTATAAACATTAGAGGACAATAATGGAAAACTTTACCCACAAGATGTGAGTTACCTATCCGAGTTGACATATGAACAATGATATCAAGCAAATTCAGACCATGTATATTTCTACCACAAACTTGGTTGGCACATACGGAAAGATAGACGTAAGATCATATTAAACAAGGCCCATTTTATCATACATGAGAATAGTACCCATACTATTAAGAGATAAAGTTTTCTCTGTTGCTTATTTGAGCACCACCTTTCTATTATGAGAACTTCCTCTACTTGCATATCTACCTTATGCCTAGTCTGATTACGACCATCCTACTCACCTTAGGGAGTAAACTATTGTTCAGTATCTTTTCCTTCTAATGGTGATTGAGTTTAAAAAACTATTGCTAATAGACTAAAGGACCAACGGGATATCCCTCTGGTCAGTCCCAATATCATTTAGGAAGACTCTACTAGACAAACTCTTCTACGATGAAATAAACAAATTGAAGGGTTTGATACAAACTGAGTCATGACTGAATGGGCGTGAATGACACCAATAGTAACTCTCCATTGGGAGAACCATTGTAATCCCACCTACCAATTATAATAAATCCATTTCTAAAACAACAATATAGTAGAAATTACTTCTACACATAAGCAATGCTTAAAAAACTAAATTATAAAATTTTCTCACAACTTAAAAAAAATAAAAAGTAAATTCACAACCATTCTAACTATAATCATTTCTACTAGAATGTCAAACAACTAAAACCAAGATAGAATATCTTACGAGTTTGGCATATTGACAGGGTATAGGGGAAGAAAAATGATCCTTAAAATCCTAATTATGGTGCATTCAAGATCTATGCTCAACAAAGATCGGAATTTTACATGGTAGTATTAGTACAAGGAACTATGTACGGGTAGGCATCATATGCCGAATTCAAGTAGACATAAGCAACACATAAGGGAATAATTAAGTAGACAATACTTCAACAAATAAAAAAAACTTACAACTATCAAATATAATCATCACAAGGTTACATAATACATATGTTCCACAATGTAATGCACAATAAATCATGAACCCGCACAATGATCAATAAGTTTACACGCATGCTAGGTACTTATTTTTACAAATAGGCATGGAATGTAGGCGTTGATGAATTAAACTGACGTGCTAGTAGATCCTTTGAAATGTTTATATATGTATAAGCAATTGTGTGATGCACAATAGTCTATAATAATAAATTGTATATAAATGATATTTTCATGCTCCATGGCTCACCCCTAGGCGTAACACGAGACCTAGGTTCATGAGTAACCCCAATCTAACCCTAATCTGACATATAACAAGCATATGAAATAAATAACTTGGTAAATCATGTATTATACAGAAGATAAAAATAGTAGACATTTGAAATGGGGAGAAAATGAACTAGTGTGAATATAAGAATAATAACAAGAGTTCATCAAACAAAATTTAACAACACTAACTGAATCTACTAATAATTTTGAAAAGCCTCTAACTGAGTAGAGTTGCTCGGACACTCCCTAATTATCTATAACAAAACATAAAAATTCAAAGTAATGTCTAAATAGAAAGCATGTCTACTGTACTCAAAGTATGAGGACTCACAATTGAAGCAACTAAAGTTGAATAGGGAATCCATCTATGTGTGATCTTGAAGCTGAGTGATTGAACCTCCATCATGAAACGAGTACTGCAAAGTATGTCCGATTTTAACTAGGAAATTACTAGCAAGAATATATAATATATATATTATATATACTAATATATACATATATTATATTGATTATATATATCTACTATATAATCTATACTATGTATATATATCTCATATGTCTATTATGTATATATATATCTATATATAATCAATGTATATATATATCTATAATCTATCTATATTATCATAATATACTATAATATCATATATGTATGTATCCTCATATATATCTCTAAGGATTTGAACAAGTATAAAGCTATATACTTGCACAAATTGAGAAATAATATAATTTTAACAAGGATACAGATATGTGCTGAAGTATAACTAAAAACTAAATAGGATGAAACGATCAAATACTAATCATGAAGTTAAAATGTTGAACTGTATATTGAAGTAAATGCTAAAAACATGGTCAAAATAATAAGAGTCTAACTATCTGAGCTACTATTAACCACGTAAACCACGTGACATGAATGTGGAGTCTGATGTATATACCCATTGAGAGGTACAATATACCTTTCCAGGGGTATAGATACATGGATGTGCAATGATAATTAAAATTGATGCCCAATAGAGGGGACTTGTAAACCTATGTGGGGACGTATTTATGGGAATTTGAGCGTATGTTGAATCCTAGTCTAACTTGGTGTTAAGTCTACTCAATTCTAAAAATACTCATAATGCTAGAATGCATTAAATTTGAATAGCTCAAACAACTGACATGCTAACAAAGAATGCAACATTTATATACTGAGAATATGACATTCAAAATTAAAAAGCATGAATGTCTATCTAACTATCCTAGAAAGTATAATCATCAACTAGGTTAAATTTTCACAAGGTATGGTTCTGAGTTCTCTGCGGCAAACTATACTACTTTGTAAAGAAAAATGTTATTTAGATCAAGGAAACTATAATAATCTAATTTACAGTAAATCTTGAAAATCTAGAAACCCTAGGTCTGAACAGTTCATGGGAATTGAAGATACTAACTAAATTCAGGGACAGAAGAATTTGTTAGAAAAAGGGGAAATAATAATACTTTCCAAACATAGCGATTGAGTAATCATAGAACCCTTTTAGGCCTACCAATGGTTTACACATGGAAGATTTAAGAAATTAAAAAGTAGATTACTTAAATTTATAAGTTATTTATTTTTTATTTATGCGTGGCAGTTGTGTGTTATATATTACTATAACATTTTGGTTATTTATTTTTCCTATATCAATGTAGAAACTTTTTGTCTCGGATGTAATTCCTTCACTTTCTTATTTTTCACTTAGTAGGACGTTACTTCCTCTTTTAATTTTCGGGTGTTAATCACCAGTGTTGTATTTAGATTTTTTTTTTGCCTTCTGAAAGGAATAAGTAAAGACTTTTCATGTTTTTTATTTTAGTACTTTAAAACACAAGTATTTATGTTCTCTTTTAGCGAAAAAAAACTATAGCTACCAAAAATAAAAACTCTTTCCAGTCTCCTAATTCAACTAACTCTTGCCCCCCTTGCAATGTCCCACACACTAAGATCCCCCAAAAACGGGGCTAACCATAGAGTGTTTAGGATTGGGACCAAAAGATAGTGATGAAATTGGGCTTTTTTTAATGAGCCCATAACTTCATGTTATATTGTTCAATTGCTTCCACAGAATGACTTCAAAGCTAGTAAAAACGTCTACGAGTTAGACCGCAACAACATACCATCATGTATTTAGTTTTTTTTTTTTTTTTTTAAGTTAACAAACCTTCTCTTTCATCTTAATGTATAGCTGAAGACTAAATAAAAATGTACTTCTGGAGTCCCAATTTCGTCTTCTCCACAATTCCCTTTTAACTTTGTTTTTCATTCCTGTTATATTCTTCTTTAAACTTCGTGTAATATTTTCAAAGTTTTTATTTTCTTTGCCAATGTATTCGGGAATTATTTGATAGAGAAATGTGATTTCTAAGAACTAAGATGTATTGGTTAATGATAAAACTGATTTTAAGAAAATGTAGGGGCTAAACTCTATCAATCATTTGACGAAAAGTTTTTGCATTACCACAAGAATAAGGCTACATTCATTGAATTATTTTCCGATCTATTTCCATTAATAATTTGATGAAAAAGATTTCCAAATGAAAAACATTCCTTATGAAGTAACTCTAGAACTGGTGGAGATCTGGACATATACTCTGTCCCCAGATGATCTACAGAAACTCATGGCTTGATTAAGAGAAAATATTAACTGAGAGATTGTTGCAGTATGCTGATAATTTCTTCGAGATGTTTTAGCACATCCTTATAGAACTTTCGACATGGACAAAAGTTTTTTAAATTGCTGCAAGGTGTGTGTTCACATATAGGATGTAATTGTGGAGAATGTCTCTAAGATTATGAAGATGTAAGTGTTTTGTTAAGGAAGTTTTTCAATGGTGATTATTCGCTTTGGTTCATCAAATTTTTCAAGGGTAGCATATTGGGCAATGGTGATGAAATTGGTCTTTATTAGGAACCTAGATATTCAAGTCTAGTGTTCAAATTTGGCTCTAAGTGGAAAGATCCAATAATTTAGGACCAGAAATAACATTTTTTCAATCGCAGTCTTTAGTTTAACATTACTCTTTCCTATAACTGTAATACAGGAAGTCTTAATTATGAGATTGGTATTCTTGAAGATCCTAATTTAGTTTGCGCAATTCCCTTTTTGTACTTGTTTTTTCATTCCCTATAATTATAGTGTTTTTTTGAAGTTTGTATAATAGTGTAGTAGTTTTGATGTTCTTTGTCAACATTTCTTGTACTGCTCATTAATAAGGAGCTTAATGTGTGAAATAAGTTTATATACTGACAGAAAACATCTGGGATCAATGATCTAACATGACCTAATTAAGGAACTCTTTAATCATAAGAGGGTAATCTTTAAATTGATGGATTCCGTAATATATAGTGAAACATATAATATGTCTATAGCAAATAAAAGTACAGAGTATTTGTGGCATTTTTGAATAAAATAATGTAATTTCTAAATTGAACAAAGATGTATTAACTTAAGACAAAACTGATTTTTTAAAAATATAGGGTCTATACTCTTCTAATCATCCTACTGAAAGCTTTTGCATTAGCACAGGAATAAAAGTACATTCATTTAAGTCTTTGTTTTAATTTTTCTGCATAATACCCTCAGCTACTCTTTTTAGCCAGCAGTTTTCCACAACATAAGTTAAACCAAAAACAATAGCCATATGACTCATATTTTATATCTTTGTGTAAATAATGAACATAAACCATCTTTATCATTCAATGAAACAGTTTAACAAACAAATCTAGTTTTCTCGCATCATTTTTTTGTATTAACAAATATTGAAAGTTCTTGTGATAAATCACATTGCTTAGTTACAATTTTTAATAATATTTTGTAGCATCGTTCTTAGAAGTTCTTAAAGTCGGTACATTCTTTCTTAGTTTTGATATTTCTTCTGATATAACATTCTTTGCATTTTCACTTGAATTTTTTGATATCATCGATCATCTTTACACCTTGATTTTGTAGATGTAAATTTAATTTGTACTTGAATTCTAGAAACTATTTGTCGGCTTTAGCATTAGTCAATGTAGTTCTCTACGATTCATCTAATATAATCTACACAATAACATGAAAAACACAATGTCCATTTTGATGTTTTATGGGATAACAACTACAATTAAGTTTTAATGGTGAGTCTGCTGAAGTTGATATACTCACACAGCCCACCAAATGCTTGAAATAAGGACATTAACAATGACTAAAAAAGGCTATCATATCATGCAAAACTCATTGAGAAGATTTACCCCAACTTACCTTCTCTCATCATTATTTAACATATTCCTCAATCACAAGGGCTGAATCTTTAAGTTGGTGGCTTTCCCATAATGTTCAATGACTTTAATGAAAAAAAACCTTTGGGATCCTCCCTAATACTTCTTTCCTTGGCATGGGAAAAAACTCCTCTGTCTTCCAATAAGAAAAGTGGAGCTAATTAGTTTTCTCAACTTGGTCTTAACTTCTATTTGTTTGTATGATAAAAGGATTATAATTATTCATATTATAAATAATTATGTTTTTTTGTTCACAATCTAAAGTGATTGGACATCGTAAATAGTATGATCCTACGCACGAGATTTGTATGTAGTGAGTCTTGATTAAGGGATAAGATAGTTCGAACTTCTGGTGGCTATTGCATTTTGTATGTAATTGAATAGGACAACTAATCTAGATTTCTTAAGAAAGAACCCCCGAAGGCCGCGTTCAGAAAGGATTGATGAAACACTGACGGCGAGAAGGGAGGGACCGTTAGATTAGTGTGTGGATAATGCGACGCGGGGGGGGGTGAGAATGTGATGCGGAGTTAGTTAGAGTTGAGAGAGGCAGGGGAGAATCATGGAGGTGAGAAGATTTGGGGGAAGCGCGGGGACATAAGTGAAAGTAACGGAAGTAAGATCTAGCAAGACGATTGAGAAAGGAAGGGGGTTTACGGTGGATGACAGGGGAGAAGCGGTGATTGAAGTGATACGATAACGGGAAAGCTAGAGGTAATTGCGATGACTGTGGGAATTGTCATGGCAAATAGCATAATGGGGGCAGAAAGCACTTGGCTGAAAGGCTGCCGGAGACGGGTGGTCGGGGCTATTGGAAAAAACAATGGTGAATGACACAAGGGGGGAGGAGACAACAGGAGTTTGGATAGGGGAGGCGATATGGGGGCTATTAGGGTGGAGGGAGAGAGTTTACCTGCCCTTAGGACTTACTGTCAAAAGTATATTCTCCATGTTATGACATGTACTTATATTCTTAATCTTAATATAACTATTAAGCAATGACATTTACTTATATTCTTAATCCTAATATAACTATTATGATATGCGTGTTTTAGTTTATTATTTCGGTTTATTTAATGATGAGATTCTAAGATTGGTAAATATGTCTTGTAAATTGGATGATAATAATTAAAATTAACGATATAATAAGTTAGTTAAGGGAGTTTGTGTTTCGATATAAGATTGATTATTATGAGAAGCATATAAGTTTTCATCGTGTGAAACCTTACAAGTGGATTTATGAATCCAATACATGAATAATTTAAACACTCCTAAAAGGAAATTAATCATTAAATTAAATTTGTTAATATTTTAATTTATTGATTAGTATATGTAGTCTTAACATATATAATTACATGTGTACAAAGGATAATTTTGAGATGTAAGTATAGGAGTGCTAATAGGAATTTCTAGCGAAATTGTAACACCACGTAGTCAAAACAGACCAAAAACAATATTTACAAAAAAAATATATGTCGGTGCAACCAACTGCATCGATGGACCATAGCCTCCTGACCCACTGTTCATACTCCAGAATCGTCGATGGGATCAAAAAGTCCAAAAATTTCATCCCAAAAAAATTGTTTAAGTCTTGGACAATGGACAGACATAAATCCGTAGGTCATACAAAGGTCCGTAGATTATGACCATCGATCGATACCACTATTCACCCACTCTCAGACAAGAGCTACGGATTACCACCACGGTCCGTAGGTGGAAATTTTGCAACCAGTTAAAGGAAAATACAGTTGTGTCAACTTCATATGGTCATAACTCTTCGCACAAAATGCATTTTGTGTCCGATGACCTACACACTGATAGATAATTGAATTATCGTTCCATAGCTGCCGAGCTTGCTAATGTCAGAACTCCAAGTAAAAGGTTATGCACATTTTAGTAAAGGCCTTACGAACAGGCCCAGTCGATGGACCTAATGACAGGGAATCGGTCAGATGATGGACAATTAGTCCTGGCCGTCGTTTGGTCCGACAGGAACTTTCTCAGGGGTCTTTTTTACCTTTCCCACTTCGTTAAACCTTCACTACATTTTTGACCTAAATCTCATATTTTAGGTCAGTTTTAGCCTAGAAACATATTAAACATAGCTAAGAAGGAACCATTCAAATCATTAAATCCAACTAAAATTAGACATGTGATATTAAGTTCTACGCCCTGAATTAAGTATTTTTTCCTTGGATTTAATGACCAGCTGTGATCTTTTACTAGTTGGGTTCCTTTCACCCATTGGGTCCCTAGTTTTTCAGTGCAGATTCCTTGATTCCCATATCATGATTAGACTTAGGGTTTAAGAACTTCAAGAAGAACTGCATAACTCTATCAGTTATGTTTCCAAATCAGATTCTCGTGTTATTATTAGGTATTGCATTAATTTTAGAAAGAACCCTTAGCTAGATTTCTTCAAGTTCTTGAATTTCCTGGCTCAGGTAATATTTTAAGACATTTCATATATACATGGCCTCCCAAAAAAAAACATTATAAATGCATAATTACCAGATTAATTGTTGTATTCTCATTTTGTAAGTTTAGTTTCGAGCTATCAAGTATTTACAGAAAATTAGACATAATTAGTTTATTTATAGAATTCATTGGGAGTACCATAATATCGAGTTGGACTAGTGTTCATCCTACCCAATTAGTCCCAGAACACCTAGCCAAGTAGGTTGTAAGTCCTCTCTGTGGGCAATCAATTTAGTGATTACGCCAGCATGCCTTTATACCTTTGGCAGGGTATATTAGGTCATCTCGATAGGGCGTATACGTCAGACTCCACATTTAGCTCATGTGTTCTTATAATCGGTTATTAGTATCTCCCACATATCAGTCAGACTCTATGCATTGACCATGTATTAGTATATTCAGTATTCAATTTCAGCATAGGATAAATTGGTGATTGCATCCAGTTAGCTCAGAATTCAGTTTATCATGTCAGATTATTATACTTGTTTTTATGCTTGTTCAGTTATATGTTATTTTAGCTTTACTCTATCTTACGTACTTATTACATTTACAGTACTAACGCATACGTGCGCTACATCTTCTCGTAATGTAGGTTCAGGTTCTCAGTAACCAGATCACGCATAGATCGATTTTACGATCTCCGGTTAAGTAGATTTAGTGGTGAGTCCCTATTCTACGAGGACTGTAGTCATGAGTTCATTTTAGATTTTTTTTAGTCATTTAGTTTTAGTTTTTGCTAGATTTAGCTAGGGGCTTGTCCCAGTATCTCTAGTTCAGTTTAGAGGCTTATTTCAGACATAGTTAGTTTCAGCTTAATGTTGCGTAAGTAATTCATTGTATTAAACTCATCAGTCTTCATATTATATTAGTTTTGGCATATGGGTATTCCCCATATTTTTTATTTTAAGTTATGATTTAGATTCTGCAATATTTTATTATCTTTAGTATGTTCACGATCATACCAACAGGCCTAGCTTGGGATCAATTGTGGTACTAGGTTCCCTGTCCGCCTCTTGTGGGTAGCTCGGGGAATGACAAAAATGATCTTTTACTTTATGATAAGGCCTAAAATATATCAAGTATTTTAAGGGGTACAAAATTAGCCTTCATCCACCTATCAACCTAAAATACCCTTAACCATCCACCATTTTGGCTAAAAATACTCCTATATCGAACGATCACATCCACCAATCACACACACACACACACCATTATTAATATATGATATCTATATATGTACGTATGTATCTATATATATAATATAGATATATATTAGTATATATATCTATATATAATATATATATATATATAATATATATATCTCTATACATCTATACTCATATATATGTATAGATTATATATATATATGTATATATACATATACTATATATACTATGTATATATATATATATAGATATACATATATATACATATATGTATATATAATCTACATATATATACAGATATATGTATATATATACATCCGTCCATATATATATGTACTTTCCTAGTAAAAGTTATTCACCTAGGCATTTTTAAAGTAGTTTTGCAAATCATGACTATCCCTTTGATTTTTCATTTTATATGATCTGGTACCTCAATTATTTTCAACAAACAATTCATTCGTTCTTCCCTTCCTTCCTTCCTTCAATTTGTTTGTTTCAACAAACAATTCAACGAGAGATTCCTTCTTTCCTCCTTTCTGTATTTTTTCAAATTTGTTTCTCATTTCACTTTCTATTGTTTCTAAAGTTGGTTTCAATTCTCTTATGTACTTCATAGTTGAAATTTTCTTCATTGGCTAGTATCTCCTAAAGTATTTTTAACACTCAACTATATATATTTGATTTACTAGTGTAAAAGCTGTCATTGGATTAAAGTTTAAGTTCTGATGATAAATTTACTTATCATCAATTATTAGAACTTCTCTTATTTTTTTCTTCTTCTAAGAAGATTACTCTCTATATTGCCTCATCAAATAAAAGTTGTTTTGAATCCTCATCTATCTATCTAATGAATGGATAATCGCAAGAAATTGATGATTGGAATTCTGCTTCAACTAATATAATATACAAGTTTATTGGTACTTGTGATAATGTGACTCGGGTTGATTAGTTTCACAATTTTATTAACACCAAGTAATCCTAGGCTCTTTGTGAAGTTGACACATATAGGGGTGCAAAAAATAAATCCAAACATAGGAAACCCTTCCAACTTGTAATGAATTTTAAGAGTTGGGCTCAAGATAGTTTCAATTGGGTTTAATTTAAACTCATTCGAGTCTAACACATTTGAAGAAAATATTCAATTGATACTAATTAAATCTCCGATATCAACCCATTTTCAAACTTTTTTATTAAGATATGTTCTTATATTTAAGGTATGAATTAATATCAATTGAACATCATTCAAGATTTATCTTTCCATTTGTAACGTTTTTTAAAATGAGTTCTTCAACTGAAATTCAAATTGTGATTATAAATGTCAAATATCATTATGTTAAATTATTGAGATTAATCGATTCAAATTGGGAGAGTCAAGACTAAGTCCCTTTTTTAGTCCAATTGAGCCCTACACATTTGAACTAAAAGTAAACTTGGATGGGTCATGACCTAACCTTACATCTATTTCAGCCCATTCCGCTCATTTAACACCCAAGGCACATGTATCGTAGTGAATGTGTACAAATTTGTGAGAGATTCTTATTTATTATCATCTCTTTTAATTGTATTGTGGTTGAACTACTACTAGAAAATTGTCGTAACTTTCACAGAATCACATACATATAGCGAATTCGGAAAATGTTCTGAAGGATTGTTAGTTATTTTCTTCACTCTTTATTTTGTCGTGGTTGAACTATTACTAGGATATTGACTTATAGCTGTCACGAAATACCATTGTGTCCAAGGTCATCATAGTAATACAACACCTCTTTGACAAAATTTTTAATATATAGTGTGCTTACATTAGCTTTTGTTGTTCTGCAATTTAGACTCTTGGGCATAAGTTGTATAATTTATGATTAGCTCTAATTATCTAAATGAGTTCTACATGTAGGATTACAGTCATCTACATTTTTTCCTCTGAATGGTAGAGTAGTTGAGACATATTTTTGTTTATATCCTACGGTTCATATAGTGTAATGACTTTTTATTGATCTCATATAACAAATATATTAAAAAAATAATGTAAATGAAATTGAAAAATACTTCCAACACAAATTTTAACAAACAAAAACATTGTGCTCCACGAGCCTAGAATCATAAGTGAACAACAACGTACCAATAGAAATATGTTAGGTCATACAATATATTCAAAAATATTACTAGAACGAAAACAAATACTTCTATTGAAATAACTAGCTATAACAATTGAATCATAAAGATGTTACTCTTGAAATATTCAAATAATACATTTCCTTCTTTTGGTGTTAAGACATGACGAAAATCAAAGTGTGCTTCAAACTTCTTATGCTTTATTAGCTAAATGAAAATATAAAAACTTAAACTTCACATAATGTAACTTGTACATATAAAATATACCTTCATAAATTGATTTACTATCATTTCCACTACTTTCTCCTCTTCCATAGCGTAGGACATGCTTTTGCAACTACAGTAATAACTACTTGCACCTCTATCATTGAAGTGGGTGAGTTGATTGAAATTGTATAACTGTAACTAATTTAATAATTATACGTGCCAAAATATAGCCTGCCTGAATACCAATATCAACATTAAGTTGATATGGTATATCGGAAAGGTTATTCCATGTCCATTTATTACTTTAAGTAGAGGTATATCCATCTTTGCTAACATGAGTATGACATTTAACTTAAATAATATATACCATCAATAGGTTAAAAAAAAAAATTAGAATTGAATACACAAAATTATACTCTATTACATAAGGATGACTCTCCATTCTACAACAAGATAGTGAATCTAACATTCCATTTCTATTCCTCCAATTAAATTTATTATTTACTTATTTTAAAGTGGATACAAGTTGTTAATTTTAGGGTGATAGAAATGATGGATAACGACCCTCCATAGTCGGAAATTGATATTGGATGTTTCAATTTTCAATTTTGATACACCTCTAATATTTGAAAGGTAAAAGTTCATTGATCTTGACCCAAACACCACAATAAAAAATAAAATTTTGATATTGTAGGTGTTCTGTGGAATTAGAAAGTCCTCCCCTCATGTTACAAAATTTTCTTAATGTTCCTTATGAATTAAAAAAAACTCAATCAAATAATAAAGATGATTACATGTTCTATGGTAATATTTAGTTAAATTTAATTTTCTCTTGTTTGGGACATAAGTACCACCCGATAAAATATTATCCCTTGAATAGTTTTAAATAATAGTTTCTTCAATGAAGATAATTTAAATGAAGAAGCATTCTCAAACGACTAAAGGCGAGAAGAGTATCACTTGGCACATATCAAACCAGGTTGGCGAAGACGAACTTACTTCACCTAGTTACTCTATATCACTTCAAAAATCTAAGGGGTGTTCTAGAGCCTTAAATAAGTGTCAAAAGGTTTAGTCACTAATTTAAAAACTATTTAAATGAATATATGATATATAGGAAGTTTAGAAATCAAAATGTCAAAGAACATCCATTACGTCTGGAAAATAGTTCAATGAGGTGCTAGTGTGTCTTAGCCTATTTGACTATGTTGTATGAGCCGAAAAATGATGAAAATTGGTGGAAGGGTGTCTAACATGTATTAGTATTGACTCGTAGTCGAAACATCCGGGAAATACTGCCAAAGGACAAAACAAGGGCCCTTGATGAGGACCCTTGAGATTCGGCAAGAGGCTACAAAAAGGCAGTGTCCATAGACGGTTACCATCAATAAATTGTGTCTCAACCGACGGGGAGTCAATTTCCTCCATCGATTTACACTTAGAAATATTGGCCAAGGACTTTTTTTGACCAGTCTCTGACAAAAGGACAGACCAACAAGACAGACAGTCCTTGGTCCATCTATTGACAAATGGGGCGTAAGTCGGGGTTTCGTCTGGCAGGACTATTATTGTTGCACGTTTTAAGTTAGTCAAATTAATTAATTAGGTGGTTATTTAATTAGTTTTTAATTAATGGATTCCTAATTAATTTGATTAACAACCTCTTAAAAGACCCTAACCTAAGCCCTCATAATTCCCTAACGCAAAACTCTCTTCCTTCTCTCTTCTTTCTCTCTCCCAAAGAAACCCCATTAAAGACAAAACTGGAGGAGGGTTAAAGGGCTGCAAAGAGTCAATTTATCCATAAATATTCATCAAATAATAATTATTGGATTGCTTTCACCTTTGATATGTCAATCCTAAACAGGTTCCATCAATTTGATTTTAAAAATAGTTAATTTAAGTAGGTATTCATTCAATATGAAATTGATGTTACGAATTTCTTTGTTTATGATATATTTTTGATATTACGAATAGATTTACATGTATTATAACTTAATTATTTTATATATTTATGGATTGGTCTAGTTTGTAGAAGATGACCTATTCCCCTTAATCCTAGGTTGTGATCTTGACATGAATTGTTCAATGATGGTTAATTGACTCTATTATTGGTTGAATTACTACTAGATAATGTTATTATATCACTTGTGATAAAATTAATATGAATTATATTCCTATCATTCTATTTCTTGATTAATTGACCTGGGTTGTGAAATAGATTATGAATTTTGACCTAACTATCTTATCTTAAGCTATGAACTAGTGATGGATTTGATTTAGTGATTCAATTAGCCTTATTATAATGTTGGTTATTGTTTTGTGATGATATCTAACCCTTATTGGGTTAAGTTAAGGGTTTATGGTGAGGCCTGTTGGGTTTTATTTGCCCTAAATTTCTTACCATAAATATGTTTTCCTTTTAGGAAAAAGGTTTTGGACTGGACACTATCCTTTTTTCTTCTGTAGGAAAGGTTTCATGACTCTCTAAATAGAGGCATGTTCATTCTAACATAATCCTCATTCACAATGTAGTTGTAATGGCTTCGAGAGTTTTGGTTAGGGGAGAATTTATGGTCACAAGCTTTGATACGTATCACTGTGTGAACCTCCCATGTTTCGAGTGAATTGTTTGAGGAGGTTGTTTCTCTCTTTATTTGTACTCTCATGTTTATAGTGGATTTCTCATTCCATTGTTGGACGTAGGTCAATTGACCGAACCATGTTAAAAATCTTTGTGTCTTTTGATATATTTCTCGTTGTCCTTATTAATCGTGGTCTTTCGGTTTGCATTGCAATCTTACACATCACACCGCTGCTTATTCCGATCCAACAAGTGGTATCAGAGCGATTCAATGATGGAGTCAGGTTCAGTGGTTCATAATCGATTATTGAACCGTTTAGCAAGAAGGTGTTCATCTTGAATGGGTGTAGTTCTAGCCGCAACCTTTTTGACATAATGAAGATTTTTGTAGGAGAAAATTGTTTCAGAGGTTCTCTGTGTTGACACTACATTTTTCAAGGAGAATTATGGAGAGGAGAAGCAAGTTTTTTGAAGATTCAGTAACGAAGGTGAAAATTTATTTTGTCAAGAAATTAAGTCAAGGGGGAGATTTGTTGGTTTTTATTTGCCTAATTTCTTACCAACATAAGTGTTCCTTTTAGAAAGGGTTTTGGATTGAATAATCCTTTTCTTGTAGTAAGACAAGTTTTAGGACTCTTTTAAATAGCAGGTCTGTTCCTTCTAACTTAATCAGCATTCCATGTATTTAGGGCTTTGAGAGTTTTGGGGGTGTTATGGGGACATTTATGGGTCACAAAAACTTTATTACACTATCACACTTGTGTGAACCTCCCATGTATTCCCGAGTGAATTATTGAGGTTGTTTCTCTCGTATTTTGTACTATCATGTTTATAGTGGATTGCTCACTCGCCGTTTGTGTATGTAGGTCGATTGAACGAACACGTAAATCTTTGTGTCTTGATTATATTTCTCGGTTATCTATCTTACTTGTTTGTCTTCGAGGTTTGCATTGATAGCTTTCCGCTTTACACCTCTATTGCTCGTATCCTAGACAAGGCCTTGATGATGGATTATTAAGGTGATTTTGTAAGTCTTGTGGTCCCTATTCTTTACTTCAATTATGATTAATTGTGATTAAGTCATGATGTTGTATTAGAGTATACCTTGTTTTAAAATCTATAGGATAGGTATGATGTTGAATTGAAATGTCTTGACTATGGATTGTGAGGTGTTGGCTAAGATACAAATGTTATAAGGATGGTGATAATTTACCAATGTAACTATATTATGATGTGATTATGTAAATTTGGTAATCTCACTTATATGAATTGTAATGGAAGGACTATACTCATGCGATTCTTATTGAGCTATGATGATGATAACTATACAAGGGATAGAACCTATGACCTACATTAAGTTGTGATGATTAATAAAGACATAAAAGATATTTCAAAGGGGACTCTAACTTAGAACCACGTGAACAAGAATGAGAGGATGTTATTATTTATGTATATGTTTATGATTGTAAATGATATGCATATGATGACCTTAAACATTGGTGATACTATATGATGATTGGTTTCACTTATGAAAATGTGTTTGGTCTCTAATTTTATGGTATGATGATATGTACTCTTAAAATGACATGCTATGTGAAGTTGGATGTTGGTAATGATTCTTGTTGGGTTTACTTGATTGAGTAAGGTTATGGGGCTTTTCATTGTCATTGCATTAGTTGACTTAATGAGGTTTCATGGGTAATTGTCTTGTTTTTGTGATGTTGTAATGAACTCTTATCCATGCTTGTTGTTATTATAACTTCATGATAGAGTTGCCTCGTTAATGTGTTCCGTCATGTGATATGCATGTTGACTTGACAAGACTTTGTATTGTTTGTCTTGTGATGTACATGATTTGGACTTAACGAATGTGTCTCATTGATTTGGTATGGTATTGTTGAATGTGCATAAGACATTACAAAATAAATTGCAAACCTTTATGACTTGTCCCTTTTCTTGGCATGTTTTATGATATATGTGTATATGGTCTCATACTTAGTACAAGTGGTGTCCTAACCCCATTTTCTTCCTTTTCCCCAAAATTTTAGGTTCCAATCATTGAAGGGCTTTTGAGAGGACTTTGAAGGATGTTTTGGAATTCTCACTAATGCACCATGGATTTACGGTACTTCCAATGATTTTTCTTAAGATTGGTGTGTGTAGAGCCTTGTTGTTAGATGTTTTGATATGTATTTTATCTTTTTTTAAGGAAAGGTGTCCAAAACCAAAATGCAGGAGGCAACTGTGATTTAGTGAAGAGGTGACCCATAAAGCCCATAGATAGTCCAGGCATCTGGATAAACTTAAGGAAATATAACCATGTATAGGGCTACGGAAGGATCTGTGCTACGTCGATTGATTGACGGACTGTCCTATTGAATCGTCAATTGTATCAGAGATAGTCCCAATATACGAAGTCGAAGAAAGTCTAAGTATGAAATGACGAAAGGCATCGACGGACCATAGATACATCGACGGAATGTGCGGTTAGTCCAATTATTTGTTCAAAGAAGATGCCAGCTGAAGGAAAAAAAATGCCAAGTGTGGACTTCGGAGGCAGTTGACAGTCCATTGTTTTCATCGATGGACTGTCTATGGGTGTGATCGATTAGAGACGCATTTTTTGGACGACATTCCCTTTTTAATGCCTTTTAATTTAGGACAATATTTTCTATAAATAGGGTGTAAAACTTGATTTTGGGGTTGAGATTCTATTACTCTTCATAGTTTGTTATAGGAGATAGTTTTTTTGCAACCTTAGTATTAATTCAAATTTCCGGATTTTGTTTTGAAGTAATTCTTTGTTGTTTCAAGTTGAATTTCTTGATTTTGGTCAAATTTGTCAAAGTAAGTTCATGACTTATTGTTTATCCACTATGAATTGTGTTCTTATATGCATGGGTAAATAATCCACAACTAGGGTTGTGGGAACCATTGATAATTAAAAACATAAACCTAGATTAATAACAATTCTCAAATAGGTTATTCCATGGTTTGATAATTTTTTCGGTTACAAGTCTTTGTAATGAGTGCACACATTAGAATTTTCTTTATTGCTACTTGCCGAACCAAGGAGGAAGTTCACAGGAAAAGAATTATCAATATAGATTTAGTGAGATACAATCTAATAGGCTAGTTTCGATTGGTGAGAAGTAAGAACTAAGCCATACACCGAATGTGAAGCTCAATATGAAATAAAGGTAAGGATTAGTAGCTTAGACACACGTAGGCAGACCAAGTTACAGGGTGCAATTCTCTAAATGCCGGATTAAGGATTTAGAGATACTTGACTTAGAATTTTGTATGCAAAACAGGGAAGAATTGTTATTAGGTAGGAATTAGAAGTTATGAACCTATGAGGAAAAATTACACCCTAGCTTCTCTCACAAGTTGTTAAAAATCAAAGCTTTACTCATATTACTTGTTTTACATAGATATATTAAAAGATTTTTGCTTCACAAAATCCCCCCTTTAATTATTTGTTTTTGCAAAGCAATTTACTAAATCTAAGTAATCATACATTGAAGTTAAGTCTTAACCATTTTTCTCGTAGGATCGACCTCAACGTAATAGTTTGGTTTTGTACTTGATACGACCGCTTATACTTATTTAGGAAGTCTAATTTGAGTATATCAAATTTTGGCGCTGCTGCCGGGGAAATTGGATTTTAGATTATCCTTAATAACGTCACTAAAGTTTGGTCAACGACTTCCTTATTTTACTTTTTATTTTGGGTTTGGTCTATCTCTAGTGTATGCCAAGTACACAAAGCCGAGGAGAACCACTAGTTCCATTTGACCCCTAACTAATTCTTACACAACGAAGAATGGGAAACCAGCAAAACGCAAAAAATCGTGATGATGGGTTAATAAGGCATCCTCCACCACATGTTGATGCACAATATCATGTAGTTGCAGAAAACCAAGATGAGAACGCTTTGAGGATGCAGCCTATCATTCGGCGCACTAAAGAATTTTAAAAGGGCAATGTCTACATTAATGATTCTGACATACCTCTAGTAGTTTGATATTGATGCTCACCGAGAGGGGTTTGTTTTCAAGGATACCATATGAGGACCCCCATGCACATATATCCAAACTGAGGTGCTTGTGCAAAAGTTATGCGAGGAGGCAAGACTTAGATATGAACGTCATTGGGTTGCGGGTTTTTCCTCTATCATTGATGGGAGATGCAGCGGATGGTTTTACTACTTGTTATACCCTATTATCCATCTACACTTCGATCTTTGAATACTTCTTTCTAGCACAAGTAATATCAAGTTCAATAAGGCTTAATCACCAGATAAGGTGAACCAACTTGTTGGAACTACCAACCACCACAGGATAGCCGGTAGTCGGTCTTGGGACAACTTTACTTCGTTTTTGAGGAGTGTCCCAAGACACCACATTGATGATGAGTTGTTTAAAGAGTAATTCTATTGGTATCAAGATGATAGCAATAAAATAGTACTCGATAGTATAGGGGGGAGGGGGTTCTTATGTGAGTGCACTTATGCCCAAAAAAAAAGGAGTTGCAGAAAAGTTCTCGCAATAATAAGGCTTGGAGTACTAGAAATTCATACACTGGGAGAAACATCTTTGCAGTGCAAGATACACACAATACTGTGACAGATGAGATTTGTGAAGAGATTGCTCAAATGAGAACTGAGCTCTCATTTGTATTGAAACATATCAATGGAGGTGCAGAAAAGGTAAATGCAGTGAACTACTTGATGAAGCCACCACCAGTACTATTATGAAGAAGATACTTATGTAGTAAATGATCTTAAGGGGGGTTTCCGACCAAACGCCTAAGGCTCCAATCAGGATGATTAACATCAAGGTCAAGGAAATCAAGGTTGGAACTATGGGAATTACAAAAGAGAGGTCCAGTATGTTCGATATGGAAACTACAACCACAAAAATAACTTTTACTAGGGTAACAATGGTAATAGAAATGATCAAAGTGGGGCCTATGTTCCACCTCAAAATCAGGAAGTTGCTCCTAGGGATGGTGGAAGTAGTATGGTGCGAGTTGAAGATACATTGCAAAAGATGATGAGAAGGTTATGATAGTGACTAGCACGCGAAGGAATTAGGAGGTGATTTAGCTAATATTTGGCAAAAAGTTGATGCACATGCAATCTCGATTAAGCATATTGAATTACAAATGACCCAATTATCTACTACTTTGAACCCACAACAACCATGCACTCTTCCTAGCAATACCATTAAAAATCCTAAAAAATTATGGACATTGCATGGCAGTTACTACTAAAGGAGGTAACCAATCTACTGATCCACCTATGTCTTCTATGTTAGAATATGATATGAGATAAGATGAAGCGGTGGTGGAAACTTGTGGTGAATTTGTGGACAAAGCAGTAAAAGAAGTAGAGATACCCCAGATTGTGGTCCCCATTCCTAGACCATCACCACCATTCCCTCTTAGAATGGTGAATAACACTGAGGATGGTAAATATCAACGTTTCATCACTAAGTTGAAATAGATTTCCATTACTGTCCCTGTGATAGAAACATTGGAGTAAATGCCCGGCTATGAATAGTTCATAAAGGATATGGGTACAAAGAAGAGATCGGTATGTTTTGACGATGATGAACGAATGAAACATTGTAGTGCTTTTGCTACAAGGTCGCTTCTGTAGAAGAAGGAAGATTTGGGTGCTTTCACTATTCCATGTACCATCGGATTAATACACTTTGCCATAGCACTATGTGATCTAGGTGCAAGCATAAATCTTATGCCTCTTTCCATTTATAAGAAATTTGGTTTGGGTAACCCAAAGCCCATTACAATGCGGTTAGTATTGATTTATCAAACTTTAAAGAGGCCTATTGGGACACTCCATGATGTGCTCGTGTAAGTGAGTCTCTTATATTTCCAGCCAATTTTTTTGATTTTTTATAGTGAGGTGGACTTTGAGGTCCCTATTATTCTTGGGAGGCCGTTCCTTGCTACTGGTCGCCCCTTTATTGATATGGACAAAGAGAACATGAATTTTAGGTTGAACAATGAAGATGCAACATGCAAAATTTGTAGGTCCATGAAGCTTTATGGTGAGTAGAGATGGCACTTTATCGGTAATCATTGCATCAGATTGTAATGTATAATAGTAGAGTGTTTCGAGGAAGTTTTGATGAGGTTCAAATGATCCATTGGTTTGACTATCACGGACATTATTGGGATCCCTCCCGGTATTTGTTCACACAAAATCCAACTCATTCTTGATCACAAGCCAAGTATTGAGCAATAGAGACGGTTGAATCAAATTATGAAAGAGGTAGTGAAAAAAGACATCATTAAATGGTTGGATGCTTGAGTCAAATATCCTATTGCAAATAGTAGTAAGGTATTGCTTTTTCAGTGTGTGCCAAAGGGGGGGGGGGGATGACAGTAGTGCCCAATGAGAGGCTGGTGACTAGATGGAGTGTTTGTATGGATTACCGAAATCTGAATGCATGGACTAAGAAGGAATATTTTGCTATGCCCTTCATGGACAAGATGTTAGATAGACTCGTAGACAAAGGATGTTATTGTTTTGTTGATGTCTATTCAGGTTACAATCAAATCCTTATCACCCCGGACGATCAAGAGTATACCACCTTTACTTACCCTAATGGGACGTTCACATTAAAGTGGATATCATTTGGGCTATGTAATGCACCAGCAACTTTCAAGAGATTTATGATGTCGGTATTCTCTAATGTTGTGAAGGACACTATTGAGGTGTTTATGGATGACTTTTTAGTAGTTGGTGTATCCTGTGATTGGTATTTGAGTTAGTTGGATGATGTTCACAATACATGTGAAGATTACAATCTTGTGCTACATTGGGAAAAAGGTCATTTTATTGTGAAAGAAGGTATAGTGTTGAGGTATCTCATCTCGGAGAAAATGATAGAGGTTGATCGAGCAATTGTTGATGTTATAGAGAGACTTCCTCCACCCATATCTGTAACAGGTGTGAGGAGTTTTCTGGGAGATCCGGGCTTCTACCGGAGGTGTATTAAGAATTTCTCAAAAATTGCACACCCACTGTGTAAATTACTTCAGAAGGAATATAACTACTACTGTGATGAAACCTGTGTGAAGCATTTAAGAGTTAAGAGAGTTTTGTATTCGTATCACTCCGCTGCACTTGTATCTCATCTTTTCTTCCCAAATTGAGTAAGAAGCCATTTGAGGTGATATGTGATGCTAGTGGGGTAGCTCATGGTGTGTTATTGGGATAAATAAGAGATAAAATCGTTAACCCCCATACGCAAGTAAGGCCCTAAATGAAGCACAAAAGAATTACATTGTTATTGAACAAGAGCTTCTTGCGGTTGTATTTGCTTTAGAAAATTTCGCTCGTATTTGCTTGACACAAGAGTCATAGTGCATACAGACCACTTTGATTTGAGGTTCTTGATGGGACAAAAGGATGTGAAACCAAGGTTAATTATATAGGTGCTACTATTGCAAGAGTTAGATTTTGAGATAAAAGATAGAGAAGGGACTGAAAATCAAGTTGCCGATCACTTGTCCAGATTCGAGGATGAATCTATGCGAGTGTTCGGTGGAAAAGTTTAAATTGATGATACATTCCTTGATAAGCATGTACTGTACGCATCTCAGACTTGATTCCATGGTTCGCCAATTTTGTGAATTATCTTGCCAGTGATGTAGAACCATCGGACTTGTCCTTCCATAAAAGGAAGAAGTTCATGCATGATATGAAAAATTTCTTTTGGTATGAGACTTACGTATACCAGAGTTGTGCTAATGGGCTTATTCGTCATTGCGTACTGGAAGTTGAGATTTTAATTGTTTGGGGGCATGCCACTCCTCGCCTATGGGTGCGCACCATAGTGGTATCTGGACAGTCCACAAGATCTTTAAAAGTTTGAACTATTGGCCAACCATCAACCAAGACACTCATGAGTTTTCCAAGTCATGTGTTAGTTGTCAAAGGTCTGGAGGAATTTCGAAAAGGAAAGAGCTCACTTTAAATCCCATTCTAGTTATTGAGTTATTTGATGTAAAAGACATTGATTTTTTGTGACCATTTGTTAGCTCTCATGGGATGAAATATATACTTGTGGGGGTGGACTAGGTGTCAAAAATGGGTGGAAGCTATAGCTCTTTATAACAATGAAGGGAAGAGTGTCACCATATTCTTAAAAAAAGAACATCTTCTCCATATTCAGCACATTTTAGACCATTATTAGTGATGGTGGATCTCACCTTTGCAATTAGTTTTTTAATAGGGTATTTGAGAAATATAGGGTTCTCCATAATGTGGCCACTCTGTACCATCCACAGACTAGTGGTTAAGTCAATATGTCCAATCGAGAGATCGAGCAAATCCTGTCGAAAATGGTAAATGCTAATAGAATGGATTGGTCTAGGAGGCTTGATGATGCTCTTTGGTCCTAGTGGACTGAATACAATAACCCCATAGGTATTTCACCATATCAATTTGTATATGATAAGGCTTTTCAATTTCTAGTTGACTTAGAGAACAAAGCCATTTGGGCAACGAAGAAACTGAAGATGGATTGGAATTAAGAAGTGGAATACAAACTTAATGGGTTGAATGAACTTGATGGATTTCTCCTAAAAGCATATAAAAGTTTATACATCTATAAAGAGAAGATGAAGAAGTTTCAACATCCCCCTAAGGAGAATTATTCATTACGCTACCTAGAACTGATTCCCTCAACGCTATCAATGTTTGATCAAGGTTTTGTTTTGACTGCACCTCGACCTCTAAAGAAGACTCAGATTTATGATGTACCACTACACCACCTATAGGAGAATTTTCAATTCGAACACCTAAACAAGACATCCTATGAACATCCTTCACTAGGTTTGTCTTGGCTTCCTCGACATGGGACACACTTCCCATGGACAAATGACTCAAAGCATCCACTACAATATTAGCCTTATCAGGGTCATATAGGACACTCATGTCATAGTCTTTCAACAACTTTAACCATCTCATTTGCCAGAGATTCAACTTATTTAGAGTGAATACATATTGTTGACTTTTATGGTCTGTATACACATTCACAACCAGAAGATTGAGAAGTGAGAATTTGCAGTTGAGAACTTGGTGCTTCTATTAAACTCTAGGCTAATCTTTTTTCATGGAAAACTAAAGTCCAAGTGGACGGGAACATTCCTTATTACCAAAGTGTTTCCACATGGAGCGGTTGAGTTGGGTAACAACGAGGGTCTAAGTTCACTGTCAACAAACAAATAATTAAGTTCTTCCTTGGGCATACGGAGAGTTTCCATGAAGTATTTGAGGTATATCACCTTGATAAAGTGTGAGTAATCAAGGATCACATGTCATGCTGCGACATAAAATCAAGTGCTTCTTGGGAGGCAATCCAAGGTGTATCCTCTAGCCAATAATAGATTTGTCTTTTCTTTCTAGGAAAAGATGCACTCTTTTTTTTAGTTATCTTCATGCGTTATTTATTAATTATGTCTAGAGATTAGTTTAGAGTCCGTGTCTCAAAAGTATCCAGAAAAATACAAAAATAATAGATTAATGGGTGTTCAATGTGTAGGGACCAAAAAAGAAAATTTGGTAGAAAATTTCTGGTGCACAGATCTACGGACCCCATAGACGGGCCATCATTTATTCGACAAACCGTCGATGATGTTCGTAGATCCCAGGTATAACTTGAAATTTTATCTATGTCCCTCTGCCATGGACAGTCCAATCGACGATCCGTCGTTTGACTTACAGACGGTCGATGGGGTCTCGTCAGCCCCATGAGTTAGTGACCCGACTCGAACCCAACAAGTTATGAGAAAAGAAAACCATTGATTAACCTCCAAAACCTTTTCAAATTATTGTGTCAACCATTTCCTTCCCCTTTTTCCTTTCTTTTCCATCATAACACCATTGCTCTTCCTTCCAAACAAATCATATTCCCCCAACTCTCAATTCCCCCAAATTCCCAAAACCCTCAAATTTTAAAATTCTACTAGTTCTTATTGCTTTCTCCTGTCTGTGTTCAAAGGCAAGAACGTAGGTTGTCGAAATATCACTCACCCAATCAATCCACCACGATTTTCAGGTATTTTGATTCCATTTCTTGATGAATTCTCTTTCATTTATGGTTTCGAAAAAAATTGGACTGAGGGTCTTGACTTAGGGACAAAATTGTTTTTTTATGCTTTTTAAATAATGGGTAGAATGTCCCTTAGAATGATAGAAAGTTAATGGGTAGTGGTATCTTTGGCTTAAAATTAGTTATAGACTTTTGAACTTATGGTTTTGGTAGCATTTGTGAATCTGAGAATGAACCTTCCGAAATCTATACCCTAAGGATGAAAGAATGGTCTTTTAATTTTTGTAATTTGTAGGGTAAAATTATAAGGGTCGAAAAGGGTTTAAAATGTTCTATTTAAATCAAGGTATGAAATATGTCTCTTGCCAACAGCATAAGAGCCCATCGGCGGTTTATCGAACCATCGACAGACTGTCGATGGAATCCGTTCAGTGATCAGTCTTTAAGTTACTCAACTCTAATATGAAAAAATTGTACGACGGTCCTTTGAATGATCAATTGGGAATTTCGCATGTTTGTATTTCTAGCTGAGACCCTGATTAGTGAGAGTTTAAAAATTATTCTAAGTGTCAAACAACGAAAGTGGACTACGGTTATTCGATTGATCGACGGGCTACTATGCAAGTATGTCGATCCAACTAAGAGGTTTGTATAATGAAACATATTAAGAAATTCATAAGTGTACAACGACGGACCGTCGATCCATCGACAAGACGATGATAGTGCCCGTCAACCAGTACTACAGTCTAAACTAGAATGTGACTTGTGTTTCATTTTTCTGTTTTGATTGTTTTGTGTGTGTAGTAAGATTGCTATAAGACTAACAAACATCTATAAATGTACATTGGTCCCCCAAACAACACATAATTTATTCCAGGGGAAGGTACAAGTCCGTGGCACCATCTCGTTGGATGATTGGCCGTTTTGATGATGAGCGGGATCCTAAATACGTGCCCCAACCACACAAACCCCTACATCATTTGTAAAAGCTACTCATGAACCCCTATGATGGTGGATTCCGGCGTAGTTACTGCCTACCAGTATGATGAGGAGAACACACGGACGGACACATCGTCTTGGTCTTCCTTAGGTTTTGAATGAGCGTCTGGCTCTGAAGCGGCATCAAGTTCAATAGGCCCACTGTAGAGGGTTTAATGAGGCCACTGCCTTTAGTTCCAGATCACTTGAATCCACTCACCCATAGGTTCCTACCTACCAATTCTCGTATGATGAGACTCATATTTGGAGTATGCTCCGACACCCTAGGATGATTCAGGTTTAATGGGAAGCAGAAGTTCTCAACAACAAGGGGGTGATGACCAGGTTGTTGACAGTCGAGCGGAGAGTTCTCACAGGGAGACTTCATAGAAGTCCCTGATGTTCTTTTATTATTTACCTTCCACAATCTTGAGTGGATTGGTAAGAGTTTGGGGTCGTATAGCGAGGCTATTGTTCGAGAGTTCTACGCCTTATATGTGGCGACTCTTCAAGGTTATTTGGACAGGAGAGCCAAACCTGTTAAAGAGGACCCACTCACAAACATTCTAGCTCTAGGCTTCCTGGTGGACATTTCTCTTACCACCATCCATCGTTTCATATATGGAACCTAAGTAGATATCGCTTGGACCCCTTTGACCCTAGAATTTGATTATTAGTGGGGTATGGTCAAGAGTGGCCAGCTTTAGAGGACCAATAATCAGAGAGAGTCCACTAAGAGGTGTCTTAGACAACAACTGTCCATTGGCGGTGAGGGAGAGGACTAGGTGTTAGACCCTAGATGCCTTATCAAAAAGACCAACCTCACTTTCATAGCAAAGTTCTTCTAACCTTTATTTCGCCACCACCAATCTCCCACAACATAAAATAACATTCTATCATGATATAGAGCAGTACTGGTAACACCTTTGGTCACCGGGTTTTAGATTGACTTCATGAAATTATTGAGCTAAGTGAAACATGAGATGGCTCTTAAGACGTATAATACTTACCCATTCGCTTGTATGATCTTCCATTTATGCAAGGATGTTGGAGTGCCTATTTGTCACCGTGAATCCCCCATAATCCATTCAGGACTGTGGATATAGGTCTCATTAGGTATGAGGCTAATGTGGTTGTACCGCAGAGAGGGCCTAGAGTTGAGTAGCAGTCACTGAGTTAAAATATGGCGGATACGGTAGATTTAGCTCGAGGGGTTGATCCTGTCACATTAAAGCACAGTGATACCACCCCAGCCAAGTCCGCTCCTTTCACTAGTAGAGCAACCAGTTCCTCCAAATCTACTCCAAAAATTGCAGAACTCGTCCCGATAGAAATGGTGCAGAAGTTACAGGCCCAGAAGGCCACTATAATGCATCATATTCAGTCTTGTATGCAGAAATCCTCTGTCGAGGCTGAATACCATATTTGGAAGAGGATGGACCAACATACGGAATAGAAGATTAAGGAGGTTATTCGGCGGCTTGATGCATTTGAGTTGTGGGTTCTTGTACGCCCAGCCCCCGCCATTAACTCTACAACTCTTTTAGAGGTTGTAAAGAGTTTGTGTGCCGATGTTGACACTATCATGGAGATGAGTTGAAACGAGCTCGAGACTGCAACCCTTGAGCTTGTGGAGGCATCAGTGCTTGTTGTACTATTCACTACCCCCAGTCCACCACCGCCTGAGCCACATGATCATGACAAGAGGCAATGTTCAATACGCACCACTGAAGGAGAGGATGCTTGCACAAGGAAGAATAAGCGGACAGACCTTCAGGAAGTGAGGAGAGCCTCATTGATTGATGAGGAGACCCATCAGATACGGGCTCGAGAGTTGGCTGATGGGACATCTCGTTACAGACGTAAGGCTTTTGAGAGGAGCACCATTGAAGGTGTGGATATTGTTGTGGCAACCACTGAGGGTTACCCTACTATTGAGGTTACGTATTGTGGGTTTCTGGACCCTCCTGATTGTTAATCATCGGTGCTATGCGCCTCATATTTGTTTCACCTATTATTGTACCATAGTTTTACAGTACATCCAATGATTTTTCCTTAAGTTTAGTGTGTGTCTAAGGCCTTTTTATATTTAATGTGTTTTTGTCTATGTTTGTAGGAAAACTTTTCGAAACAAAAACGCTGAAGACTATGCTAAAATCTACTTAAATAATGACCTACGAAGCCACCAAGGGTTTATCAAACCTGTGATGATCCATAGGTGATGATCGATTACTGAAGGTCCAAGCAACTGAAATCAAGTCGGTGAAATTTTACCAAGTGTGGGGCTACGTTTGGAGCGACGGTCCATCAATCCATTGATGGACTGTAATGGCTAACTGTCGGTGGTAACAGAAAGTATTCCTAGTACCCTCTTGAACAAACCACTAAGTATTGAGGAAAGGAGGCCATCGACGGACCGTAGGTATTGGTTAATCAATGGTACTAAAAATGTTGAAAAGTAGAAATTGAATAAGATTTGAAGTATAGACCGAAGGAAGTTGTTGATGGTCCGTCATTCCATTGATAGTCCGTTAGTAGGGTCGTCGATGGCAAAGATATTTTGGAAAGATTTTTTTTCCTTAATTAGAACTCATTATTATTTTAGGCATTATATATCATAAATAGGACTGAAAACCTTCTTTTTGGGGTAATACTCTTTGCTATTTTTCAGATTTGTGTTATTGGAAATTAAACTTTCATTTTTGGGAAACACTTTAATTTTCCGAAATTGTTTCTTTCAATATTTTAATGAATTCAAGTGATACTTCTGGGTTTTCCTCAAACAATTTAACATAAGCACAGGATTTCTTGTTTAACAATTGTGAATTGTGTAATTCTTAGCATGGGTAACTAAATCCACAACTAGGGTTGTAAGAACCATGGGTACTAAACAAGGTAAAACAAGATAAATAACAATTCTAGAATAGGGTCTTGCATCTATTGATAATTCTTTCTATTAGAAGTTGTTTTAATGAGTGCACACGTTAGAACTTGCCCTATTTCTTCTTGCCGGACCAAGGAGGTAGTTGATAGGATAAGAATTATAAATATAAATTTAGTGTACACTATCTAATAGGCTAGTTTCAATTGGAGTAAAGTAGTAACTTAGTCATACATTGAATATGATTCTTAATATGAGGTAATGGTAAGATTAAGTAAAGTAGACACATGTAGTCAGACCTATGTACGGAGTCCAAATTCTCTAGTTTCCGAACCAAGGAATAAAGGATACGTAACTTATCACTTTGCATACATGATTCTACGAAAGGATTGTTATTTATATGATAACCATGTTATATATCTATGGGGAACACTTACACCCTAATTTTTCTCATCACTTGATAAACACTAAAGTTATCAAGTTTCTATTTGTCTTACTTACAAATAACTATACATTTTGTGACATAAACCCCCCCCCTCATTAATTTTAAATTTTTTTTTTGTTTGGTTTCCCCCTGAAAAAGGACTTTACTGAATATACATAATCGTAGATTGAAGTAAGTCTAAACCATTTTCCTTGTGGGATCGACCCCAATCTAACATTTGGGTTCTTTACTTGATCGATCACATATACTTATTTAGAGAAGTATAATTTGAGCGTATAAAATTTTTGCGCCGCTATGGGGGGAATTGGCTTTTAGATTTACTTCAAGCACATTACCGAATTTTAGTATACAATTTCCTGATTTTACTCTCTTTTTTTTATCCGCAGGTGTAGCTTTTGTGTTTCCAAGTACATGGAGTCGAGGAGAACCAATACTTTCACTTGATCCATAACTAAACCGTACACTTCGCAGAATGAATATTCAAAATAATCCCACTTATATCAATAAGGAGATAAACCGTCAACATCCTTCACATGTTGATTCTCATTACCATGTGATAGTGGGTAACCCTATTGAGGGTACTATAAGAAGGCAACATGTTGCCCCACTCCCTCAAAAATACTATAGGGAAAATTTTAACATCACTTACTCTGACGGGCCACTTGTCCTACCTCCTCTACGACATGGTAATACTTTCGTGGTAACTAGTAGCTTAATGTAGATTCTCACCTCTAGAGGATTATTTTCGAGTCTACGATATGAGGATCCACATGCTCACATCGCCAAACTGAGTTCGCTGTGTAAGATATGTCTATGTGTTCTTAGATCTTTACTATCCGGTGTCTAAGAAGCTAAACCACAATGATAGTGTGAACAACTTTGTCTCATTACTAGGGGAGTGAGTAAGCAGTTCTTGGGATAGGTTCACCTCATTCATAAGAAGTGCCCCAAACCACCGCATTGATGATGAGTCAGTGACATAGTACTTCTATCGGGGGCAAGATTATAATAATAAAGTAGTGCTTGATACGATTAACGATGATTCTTATGGGTAGTGTACTTATGAAGAGATTGCGAAGAAGTTAGAGAAAATCTCCCGAAATAATAATGCTTGGAGCACTAGGAAGTCGGACACTAGGAGAAACACTTTTGTAGTGCAAGCTTCACACAACCCAACCGCAGATGAGATTCGTGAAGAGATGGCTCAAATGAGAAATGATCTTCGGTTGGTGTTAAAACATGTCACCAGGGGTGAAGAAAAGGTAAATTTGGTGAACTATTTTGCTAAACCACAACCACTATTTGATGAGAACTACTATGAAGAAGATTCTTATGTAGTGAATGAGAAGACAATTGGTTTTCGGCAGAACGCCCATGGCTCTAATCAAGAGAATTGGAACCAAGGTCAAGGAAATGAAGGTCAGATTTATAGGAATTACAAACGATAGGGTCACTATGTTAGAGATGGTAACTACAAATGCGACAACAATTTGAACTAAGGTATCTATGGTAATAGAATTGATCGGATTGGGCTCTACGTTCCACCTCACAATCGGGAATTTTCTCCTAGGGATTGTGGAGGTATAATGGCGCGAGTTGAGGATATGTTGCAGGAGATGATGTAAAGGTTTGATGCTAGTGAGGATCACACTAAATACTTGATAGGAGATTTAGCGAATATTGGTCAAAAGGTTGATGAACATGCATTCTCAATTAAGAACCTTGAGTTGCAAATGGACCAATTGTCTTCTACTGTGAACCCATGCCAATTGGGTAGTCTTCCTCGTAGTACCGTCCAAAATTTGAAAAATGATGGACATTGTATGGAAGTCACTACTCAAGGGTGTAAGCAAACCATTGACCCACCTATGCCATCTGGCGTAGAATAGGTGGTAGGGGAACTTAGTGGTGAGTTTGTAGACAAATGGGGGAAAGAAGTTGAGATACCCTAAAATGTGACTCTTATTCCTAGACCACGACATCTATTCTGCAAAGACTGGTGAAAAATACAGAGGATGGTAAATATCGGCATTTTATTTCTATGTTGAAAGAACTTTCCATCAATGTTCCTTTGATAGAAGCTCCTGAACAAATGCCCGGTTACGCCAAGTTCATTAAAGATATTGTCACTAAGAAGAGATTTTTACTTTTCACTATTATTCTTGTTGTTGTTGTGTAGTTCAAAGATCTCTTTAATCTTATGTTTTACTTACTGGTGCAATGATTCATTGTAGTCCCATACATACAATGAATCATGTAAGTAATACAAAAGACTAAGGAAATTTTTTGAATACCGTTACTAAAAGTTACTCGTTCAATTCTTGTTAGATTGAGCATGAAATCTTTATAAGCCAATATTTATTTGCTAGGACGCCTATTTCAACATTTTCATAATATGGAGATTGTGGGGCATTTATTTTCCATTATGTTTTGCTCCCCTTTATTGGCATAATATAAGAAGTCATTATAAGCCAATTTTATTTGGCTATGCCCATTATTTGATCATTTGCATAACGTAAAGATATTGGAGCATATATCTTGATTTAGCACAAGCTAATAACTTGTTAAAACTTCATTCTTATACACCATAGATAATATAACATACCTAATATTTTACTTTCTTAGCTCACTTTGAAGTTACATTTCTTCTTCATTCTTTCTTACTTTCTTAAAGAAATAAGATAACATGTAATCCAGTGTCTGCCCCACACGGAAAAGGGCTGGTTCTCCTATCAAAGTGAACCTAGATCATAGGAGATAACATGAAATCCATTGTCTGCTCCAAATCGAAAAGGGGTGGTTCACCGGCTAAAGTGAAACCAAGTTCAGTATCTTCCCCATACCGAAAAGAGATCGTTCACAACTAAAGTGAACCAAATACTTTTTTGAGCATTTAGACATATATCATGTGAGATAAACATGAAATCCAGTGTCTGCACAACACCAATAATGGGTAGTTTCACCAGCAGAAGTGAAACAACATCATACCCAGTTGTCTTAGGTTGAATCCACTAGCTAGTTCCTATGCTGGCAACATAGTTCGAAGACTAGGAGACATACGAAGATGACTTATCCACCTTGGTGGTATCCTCATCTAATGAGGCTTACATGTGCTAGCACAAGCTAATTGTTACTCTATGGGTGCTTTGCTCAACTTAATTTTCTTTACATATTTTAGAGTTGACTCAAGCATTATGGAAGGTTTCTTCTAGTTATGAGGTTTACTTAACTCTTCGGATAACCAGTCATCCCATTCTTTACTTGATGAAATGTGAATTTAGAGTTAATGAGTCTTGTCTCACGATTATAAACACCCTTTTATATGAGTATCTTTACCGTAATCATCTAGGTGTGAGTGAGACTTGTCTCACTTCTTTTAACACCTCAATCTGGTCACTTTCATAATTCTTTAACTTTTAATTATGTTATTACTCACCTTATATTTTTCAATGACGTTTAGTAGCTTTATACCACTCTTTATGAACATTATGAAATTTGTTTAATGTACTTACTTTATATTCATAGTTGATTTTGAAAGGGCATGTCGGGACTTGTCCTAATGATTGGTATACGCTTCGTTATTAATCAAAATTACATTGGTCGTATTTAAGTTTGTATAACTTAGTTGTTATCCCATTTTGTATTATAATTAAGAAATACGTTGTAAGCCAATTTATTGGCTAAGACTATTTTTTCACATATTATTATAATTTAGAAAAATATTGTTAGTCAATTAATTGGCATAAGCAAAACTTTCACTAGACAATGTTCATGAGAATGTCATTAGCCAATTTTATATGAAATAACATAGTAAGCCAATTCTATTCAGCTTTTGGACAATATATTGCTAGCCAATTTGTTGGCATAAATCAAAATATGATATTATCACTAGCCAAGTCAATTAACCTCATGAATGTACTATAGTGATTTCATCATTCCAAGAAAATCGACATTTAAGACTGAACTGAACTTTAAGAATGATCCATATCAAATTCATCTTCTCGAACACAATTAGGCATTACAACATTCTTTAACTCATGTAACTAATACCCTAATCATAGGAATAGAATCTATAGGTATCATTAGACATTAACAGGTCAAGAACCCTTAATGTAATGGTCAATTAGCACCACATACCTACAACATGTTCGAGATTACATCTTCATACTATTAGAATCGAAATCAAGGATAACTAGGGAGATGGACGTTCAACAATGTCATCGGGAACAACCCTAGTTTCGATATTCTAGAATTCATAAACCATTTGAAAAGACTACTGAAGATAGGAATCCAAGATATAAAACCCATACCTTATGTATAATTTAATCTACAAATATCACCTTGTACAAAAACAATGGAGGATACCTTGAAATCGCCTAAGAAATTTTCTATCTTTTATTGCGTTTTGCTCACCGTTTTTCTCACATTTGTTTTCTGTTTTAATAGTGATTTTCTAGGTATTAGGAAATAATATTTATTAATTTAACTTAGACTAATTAATTTAGTTAGTAAATCAGTTAGCTATTTTACTAAAACGCCCCTCCTAGATTGACTAGAATTAGAAGAAAACTTGACTTAACCAAAATCTGGAAATTTCTCAGTTATTTCGGTTTTCAACAATTAAATAAATTAATTAAATTGATAACATAATTAATTAGGTAACATAGGGTAATTACTAAAGTACCCCTAAGATTCTAGGAACATAACCAAACATTTGGACCATCCTAGGTTAGGTACTATGATGTTTCTTAGTTAGTGACTTGTCTAGTGTAAGAATTTCGGTTTTCCTACTTAAACTAATTAATTAAGTTTTAAATCTAATTAATTAAGTGACCTAGGGTAATTAATAAAGTACCCCTAAGTCTTTAGGTCCATAACTAACCCTTTTGGACTATCCTAGGTTAGGTACTAGGATGTTTCTTGAGTTAGTTACTAGGTTAGTGTCACCCGGTTAGGTCTTAGATTGTTGGGTGCACTAGTTAGTTTATTTCGGTTCATCCAATGTTATTTAGCTAGTTAGGTAAGTTAGTTATAGACTTGTGTTTTTTAGGAATCTTAGAACCACATGGAATGATCCCCACCTGTGCGCCTGCCTCTAACCACCCTAACAACCCTAACCGAATTCTTGCACATGTGCTTGCACATATGTTGCTTCTTATTTCTTATTAACCCAAGGATCCTCACTATATCTTTGGGCACTGCTTACTCTACATGCCAATTTCAATTCGTCATGTGCCATGGTGCCTAGTCTTGACACATGGATGCCTCACACTTATTTTGTGAATGATTAAAATAAAGAGTTTTAGTTTAGGGTCTTTATTGCAGGTACATTTCTGTGACAAGCTTGTTAATACATAGAAAATTGGCTAACACCCTGTAAGCCAATATTTTATTATATGCCCAATATTTCTAAAATATTAGACAATGGGATGCCTTTGTACCCCCAATACCTATTCTTAAACCTTAATAGGGTCTTCACCAGACGTGTATATTTTCTTGAATTCAACACCAAGACCCTCACTATGAAAATAGACTCGGGATCACCAATACTCTTCTTAAGCATAGAAACATGGAAAACCGGATGAACCTAAGCAAATTCACTAGGGAGTTTCAACTGAAAAGCAACCGTACCAACCCTTTGCAAGATTTCATAAAGACCCACATAACGAGGACTCAATTTCCCTTTCTTGCAAAATCTAACCACCCCTTTCATAAGAGAAATTTTCAAGTACACCTTATCACCTTCTTCAAACTGTAATTCTCTTATCCTTTGGTCGACATAAGGCTTTTGCCGGCTATAGTCTGTTTTCAACTGATTCTTTATGATATGCACCTTTTCCAAACTCTTATAAATCAAATATGCACCCAAAATTGAGGACTCACCCACCTCAAACAATACGATTGGAGATTCTACAATCTCCACCATCGGTTCATATGAGCTCTCACATCCCAACCCATACCCCTAGAATTTAGGTCATCTTAGATTGCAACCGCTTACTTGACCCTTGGAGTCTTGTACAAGCCCTTACATATCATTCATCGCATAAACATAGTGAAAAGTAGTGCGAAATTAAAAAATTTCACAAAACATATAATAGTATTTAAAAACTCTTTTATTTAAAGCAATATTAAATACTAAAACTCAATGTCATTAATATTAAGACACAAGAATAGGTGGGTCACGGCCCAAACTTTAAAATATAGAAATACTTAGTCTACTACAATACTTCAAATAGAAAACATAAAATACATATATGCCCTCGGGTCAAATGAGGACATACTTCAACTTCTCTTGAACGACACCAAGATCGAAGTTTTCTTTCCCAAAGCTCCTCACTTACCAACAACAATAGATATATATAAAAGCATGGAATAGTACAAGCACATGTACTAAATATGACATTATGCATAAAAATCATTAAAACGGACATTTAGTAGAAACATGCATCTTTTCCTTTAAAATTGTATCATACTCACAGGAACAAAATTTAACAACTTAAAAACACATAAGATAACATTTAAGCAAATATCATAATTTTACCTACACATTAGACACATCTCTTAGTATGTAATCATCTCACTCAAAGTTATCCTAAGACTCACTTAAGAAACACAAAGAGAGACCGCCCATACAACCTCCCTAAGCATACCTAAATGACCCTCAGGAAAACTTATAATAAGTCACATACACATTTAAAAGACATCAAAGCATCAATGTAAGATCTTCTACAAAAGGTGACTCTAAGTCTCACATGAATGAGTTGCTAAGCGACCACCCATACAATCACTTACACACACCCCCAACATATCCTTTAGACTACCTAGGATAGAATCATTCTCAACAAGTGTATCAACATATAGCTAATACGGCATTTCCACATCAAAGGCTATCAAAAGACTTACTTAAGTTGATCAAGAAGATAACGTCCATGATTGACATGTTCAAGACTACCTAAATAATCTTTCAGATCTCCTTTGTTCGCATCATTTCCACATAATCAACATCTTCCCTAACTAGAGTTATTCTTCAAACTCATCTAGGTAAGATACGAAGTGACCATTCCTATTCCCCCTTCACCTCATAACATGACAACCCTTAACTACTCTAGATAAGTACTTATTTCATTAACATAATTCATAATATAATTCATTAGATCATTAGTTCATTAAGACTCATCCATCACATAAAGGACATTAAAATAATGGTATTAGACAAGACCTAGGGACTGTAACTAACACCTGCAAAGCCTATTGCGCAATATCTAGACAGCGTCCCATTCAACCACCTAAACTTAATAGAACTTCTCTAATTCTACTATGTATTCCACATGATGAAAATAGGCAATATCCAACAAAGACCATGATAGATATACATGGAATCCGGAGTTCTAACCTACTTTGATGAGGGTATTGTACTTGCCAATTGTAGAACTTACACACATCCCACGTAGGAACATGGTTAAGGAATATGAAAGGCATGCTTTGTAATCTAGTCTAATACTTAACTAGAAATACTTCCCTTACCATACTCACTCGGTGCTAGCCTTCGTTCTCATAGAGTAATTCACTGTTAAAGTTCACATAAAAGTTTCCATAAGTAGTTCATAACCCTATAACATTTACCCTACCAAAGAGTTCCTCTTAAGGTTACCTTTCAACGGCGAAAAAAAGCTCATGATGACTTTCCTAAGAATTAATGATGTCGTTCCAGCGAATTAACCTAAAGTCAATCATTCTTTACCTTAAAGGATACTATTACGACTTATGACTTCAACATGCACAACCTTACCACTAGGTTCAATGTTTCACATAAAAGACCCTCTTAACTTCGTTTAAGGTCAAATGTTATTCATACATTCAAGACTAAGAGCTTTAATATCCTAGGTCAAGACATCATATATCCACAATCATATGCACATCAAGTTAGGGATATAAGTGTAACGACCTATTTAGTCGTTTTAAGCAGCAGATTTTTATTTCTGGAACTGCTAGAGACGGCCCCACGACGGACCGTCATGGTCACGCCGGACCATCGCAGGGTCCGTTTCTAAAACACTTGACATTCTGAATTTGGGTACGAAAATCGACTCTCTGACCTTCGTGACGGAATGGCAGGACGGACCGTCACAGGCGTGACGGACCGTCCAGACTCTTTGGTGGGAATTGATTCCTCTGAACCTTGCGATGACCTCAGGACGGACCGTCGCAGGCACGATGGCCTGTCATAGGTTGCTAATCCCAGTCTGGTCAGAATTTCTTACACGTTTTAAGGACGTTTTGGACTATTCCTACTTTAATTATAAGTTATAGGGTTAAGGTTAATAAGTCCTAATTACTTGGGGTTAAAAGAGGTGGAACCTTAAGTTAATTAGTGGTTATTATTGCCAATCTTTCATTCTTAATTTATATACTATTAGGGTAAAAGAAAAGGGTTTTAAATAAGAAAAAGAAAAAGAACAGAAAGAGAGGGAAATCGAGCAGAGAGAGAGAGGAAAACGAAGAGCCCAACAAGGATTGGATGAATTTGCTTGCTTGATCACTGAATCTTCGGTGGAGGTAGGTTATGGTTTTTTATGCTACTCTTAAGTAAACTCTTAATAGCGAATGATATGTGTTGGGTAGTATTATGAAAGTCTGTCTATATGCTTAATTGTGGGTGTATGCATGATGTTGATTTTATGTATCTGATTGTGACGAAAACACGCATGAAGGAAATATTGAATCCGCAAATCTGATAAAAACCTAATCTCTTGTTAAATGATGATTCCTGAATAAAAGAAGGCTTTATGAACTAAGTAATGAGATGATGATGCTTGATATAAAAGAAGACTTGATTTACTATAGAATGAGATGAGTTGGGTGGGGGTGTCGACTGAACCAAACCGTAGAATTAGGTGGGACGGGTGTCCACGAACAGACAACGTATATTTAGGGATCGGGTGTCCACTAACCGACACATAGATTTAGGGGATCGAGTGTCCACGAACCGACACGTAGATTTTTATGGGATCGGGTGTCACTACCGACACGTAGATTTAGGGATCGGAGTGTCACATTCCGACACATAGTAGTAAGGGGATCGAGTGTCACTACCGACACAAGAGGAATAATACTAACGAGGATCGGAGTGTCACGTACCGACACAATAGAATATGATAATGAATCCTTGAAAGATGCTAAGATCTCAATCTAAAGAACATGTTTTTCCCAAAGAGTATGGTGTTGAGGCTTGAGTCCTCATAGATATGATCAGTGATATTATAAATGATGTTTATACTTGTTTGCTATCACCGTTAAGAATATTAGTTGAATTTTAGATGTTATCTTAGATATTTGCTTTCTATTTTGAGTTGCCGATGTACCTACTCAGTTACTTGTGTGTTGTACTAACCCCTACTTTTTATTTTTTCTTCTTGTTTTATTTGTGGAGTGCAGCAAACGTGCCGTCATCTTCGACTCAACAGTACCTCTAGCCATTTCATTACTCCGGATATCAGGTGAGCTATGCTTCTATCTTGACTGGATCTTCTTCCTCATGTATTGATTCCTTGAGTTCCGGCATGGACTTATCTTTTGTTATTTTAGCTTTTTAGAATAACTCTTTAGTTTAGTAATTTTATCTAGTATGTCTTGTGGTGATGACTTTCAAGATTTTGGGATAATATAGATGTTGAATGTTAGAAGTTATTAATTGTTTTTATTAATGAGTTTACGTCCTTCCGCTTACTTTCTGTTGAGCTTACATTGAAATGTTAAGGTTTATTGTTGGTTCGCTCACATACAGGCTAAGTGTAGGTGCCAGTCGCAATCCTATTTGGGTCGTGACAAACTGGTATCCAGAGCATTAGGTTCGTTGGTCTCATCACACAAGAACCGTCTAGTTATATTCTTAAGAACGTAGGTTGGACGCCTTTACTTTTCTTTGAGAGGCTATAAGACTTTAGGAAAACTTCCATTCTTCTTTCTTCTGTCTGCTATTACTTGATCCAATTGGTATCTAGGTGATACAAATTTGTATCGCCATCTTCACTCTCTTTCGCAGATGGTTAGAACTAGAGCAACGAATACGCTCCACACCAACCCCAGCAAGGCAGGATATCCCTGAGCCAGCCAGTGGGCCTGTGGCTCGAGAAGAGCCGTCAAGAGGCCTGGTATAGGTCTGGGAGGACGTCCTCTAGAGGAAAGGACAAAGCCTAGCCCTAATGATGCCAGTGCGGTGACTCCTCCCCGACCGAGGAATAGTAATAGAAGGGGGATGGGGAGAATGACAAGTGGCATGAATGAGGATTGCCACCCCAACCTACCCAGAATGATAATCGGTTTCTCGCTATCTTATTGGGTTGTCTGATCAGGTCCATGCACCTCCAGTGTTTTCTACCCCCAAGCACCAACACCGCCGGTTTCAAAGTACAACATGCAGCCACTATGGCTCCTCGTATGGATGCCTCATTGGGACATAGGCACGTTTCCACGCCTACTACTGGGCCTATAATGACGAATGATCACAGAACTTTTCAGTAAGTTCTTGAAATTGAAACCTCAGTCCTTCAAGGGTGCAGATTCTGAGGATGCTTACGCTTTTCGGTTGACTGTCAGGGCACTACATAAATTGGAATAGTAGAACTGTTTGGTGTTGATTTCGTGAGTTCCAGTTTCAAGGGAAAGCAAAATGTGTGGGGTCACATGTTGAGTTTCAACCCACCTAGGCCCCACTATGACTTGGGCCTCAGTTCTAGCTTGTTTATGGAGAAGTAATATCCCGACTTTGAGGGATAGGAAAGGGATGAGTTCTTAAGCCTAGGAGCAAGGTATGATTCGGTCATGCATATGAGGCTAGTTTCCGTGCACTATCCAGATATGCCACCCACTTTGTTTTCAGTCCCCAAGAGCGGATTCCCCGGTTTGTGAAGGGGGTTTGAGATCCAGAGTTTGCGAATTTCACTTTACAAGGTGCGGCCACAGCGAAATCTTTTCAGAAAGTATTAGACTTCGTAGTAGAGGTGGAAGGAGTGAAGCCAGAATGAATTCACCATGGCATCGACATTCAAAGAGTTTTCGAAAGGAGGTGAGTTTATGGTTCTTACTCTAGAGGATATGGTTCCGGGTTCTCAGTTCGACCCATTCAGTCTTCACTACAGACTGTATTTTGGGGTCCCCCTCAGACCGGTCAACACCTTCTCTGATAGACCTATGCCCGACTCCAGAGAGGGTTATGGATGTGGGGAGACTGGACATATTATAAGGAATTGGTCCAAAACAGAGTTATAGACCCCCAATGCTAGAGGTAGAGATGGTCATGGTAAGGGGCCGTTTTCTGGAGGGCGTGTGGCCGAAGTAATGGGTGGTCACCAACACGTCTCGGGTGATGGGAAAACTGGAGCCACTCCATCACAACATGGTAGGGGCAACGGACAAACAAACGACAGGGCCCCATTGTTATGCTTTCCTAGGGATCGGAGGCGAAACATCTGATGCGGGTCATCACAGTAATCTTCTGGTTTTTGATGCTGGCTTTCTGTATTGTTTGGATCCTAGATCCACATTTCTTATGTATCTTCCCCCATTTCCTATGGTCTAAATTTACATTGTGAATTAACTTTAATATGCCTATTTGTGTTTTCTCACTCCGGTGGGTGATTCTGTGGTAAGTTTGAAAAGGTAATATAGGTCTTTTTTGGTGAACTTTTTGGAGCAACACTTCGTCGATTTGGTTATCTAGAAATGGTTGATTTTGATGTATTCTGGGTATGACTTGGCTTTCTCCGCAATTTGCGATCTTGGATTGTAATGCTAAAACGGGACGTTAGCCAGCCGAGAACGTCCGGTAGGTGGGAGGGTGACTACACTTCCAATACGGTGCGTATCATCTCCTTTCTTCGTGCTAAAGAAATGGTTATAAAAGGTGTTTAGCTTTCTTGGCACATCTCAAGGATGGACACTGCCCAGTACTTCGATTGAGTCGTTTTGGTGTCCGTGAGTTTTCTTGATTGTTCCCTGCATATCTTCCGGTATTCCACCAGATAGGGATAGTGACTTCTGTATTGGAGCTTGAACCGGGTACTCGCCCCATTTCTATACCCCCTTAATAGAATGGCTCCCGCGGAGTTAAGAGGTTAAAAGCCCAACTTCAGAGTTGTTGACAAGGCTTCATTAGATCCAAGTGCATCTTCTTGGGGTGCTCCGGTTTGTTTGTGAAGAAGGAAGGATTGGAGTTTTCGGATGTGCATATACTGACCGGCAATTGAACAAGGTAACCATAAATAACAAGTATCCTCTTTCCGTCATTGATGTCTTGTTTCGACTCAGTTACAAGGTGTTTGTGTCTTCTCTAAGAGTTGACTTGAGTCCTGTTATCATCAATTGAACATACGGGCAACGGATGTGCCAAGACGTCTTTAGAACCAGGTATGGGCAATTACAATTTTATTGATGTCTTTTGCCTTACGAATCCCCTGCCTGCGTTCATGAGTTTGATGGACGGATTTAAGCCATGTTTTGGATCTCTTTGTGAGCGTATTTATTGATTGATTCCTGATATAACTCTAAAGTACGGATGACATGAGGAGCTTTAGAATGGTATTGGAAATGTTGAGGGAGAAAAAGCTTTATGCCATTTCTAATTGAGTTTTGGCTAGATGCAGTGTCCTTCTTGGGGCAACGTGGTTTTCTAAAGGATGGAGTGATGGTTTTTGGGGGGGGGGAAAAAAAAAAAAAAAAATTTTTGGTTTTTCCTTCTCAGATCGCAGTAGTGAAGATTGGTAAGACCCACTAATGCGAAATAAGAAGCTTCTTGTTTAGCAGTTATTATCGTCTATTTTGTCAAGGGATTCTCTTCTATTGCTATCCCACTGACGAACTTGAACTAACAAATGTTCCCATTTGTATGGTCGGATGATTGTGAGGAAAGCTTTTCAGAAGCTCAAGACCCTGTTGGACTACCGCACCATCCTTCCCTTGCTAGTGGAGGGTAAGGACTTCATTGTTTATTGGATGCATCCTCATTCCTGGTTTGGGTGGCAGTACTATGCAAGAGAAAAATGTGATTACTTATCTTCGGGGCAAATTAAAGGTCATGAACGTATTATCCGACCATGATTTAGAGTTGGCTAGGCAGTGGTAATTTGGCATTAAAGCAATGGAGACACTATTTATATGGGGTTAAGTGTGAGGTCTATACGATTCATCGTAGTCTACAGTATGTCCTTTTACTTAGAGATATTTTTGAATTTGGGGGGGGGGGGGGGGGAGACAGAGTAGAATGATGTAACAACTGATTACTACACATCACTATTTTTGTATCATCCGGGGAAGGCGAATGTTGGTAGCGATGCTTTAAGTAGAAAGGCCGGGAAGCATGTGAATTCTAGCTCCCTTGCAGCTTCCGAGACGCCCATGCCTAGTAGGTTCAAACTATGGCTAATGACTTTTATGAGGTTATGACGTAAATGAGAATGGAGGATTTTTAGCTTGTGTGGAGGCAATATCTTCCTTCCCTTTGACAGATTAAGGGGAAAGCAGTGTTAATGATGAAAAATTGAACCGAATCCGAGATAACGTGTTGCAATGGAGATGCTAAAGAAAGCGACATCGATGAGGAAGGTGTTTGAGGATTAGGGAAGGGTATGTGTTACCCCGCGTCGATGATTTATCAACACTATCTGACAGTGGCTCATAGTTCAGGTATTCGATACATCCGGTGCAACCAAGATGTAACGTGACCTAAAGCAACACTTTGGTGGAGTAGAATGAGCGTGAATATTGTGGGATTTTATTGCCAAATGCCAACTGTCACAAGTAAAGTATGACACCAAGTCCCGGAGGACACTTCAGAGATCCCATTCCGGAATGGAAATGGGAGAGAATTGGGGCAATGGATTTCGTGGTTGGTCTTCCCCAATACATGGGGTAAGTATGACCTATTTGGGTTGAGTGTTGATAGGTTTAACTAAGTCCTGCTCATTTCATTCCAGTCAAGGTGACTTAAGAATGCAGAAATTTAGCCCAAACTTACATCTCAGAAGTTGTTCGATTGCATGGGGTTCCACTGTCCATCAATATCAGATAGAGTAGCATTTACTTCTATGTTTTGGAGAACATTGGCTGATGAATTTAAAAGGTACTATGTAGACCTTGTATGCATTTCACCCCGATTCGCTGGTCAGTCCCTGAGCGAACGTTTCGAAGGTGTTGGAGGTATGCTTCGGCATTCGTGATAGAATTTGGTGGCCATTGGGGGATATTTTTTAACCTTAGCAGAGTTTTTCATACAATAAAAGCTATTACTCAGTATTGACATGGGGCCCCATTTGAAGCCATTGTATGTTCGGAGATGTGTCTCCCATTGGTTTTGTTTGAGCCTTTCGAGGTTAGACCTTGGGTACTTGCCCTTTGAGGGACTCGTTAGAAAGGTGGAATCCCATTCAGAAAACTTTTACGTCTCAAATTAGGCAAAAGGATTCTGCAATCGAAGGGTTAGGATTTTGGAGTTCTGGAAGGTGAACAGGTTTTCTGAAGGTTTACCCATGAAGGGTGTGATGCGATTTGTAAAAGAGTTAAGGCCTAGTCCTAGGTATATTGGGTCCATTTGAAGTTCTGAAGCGAGTAGGTGAGGTGGCTTATAATTAGCTTTGCCTCCAGCATCTCCGGAGTACATCCGGTTTCCATGTGTCGCTGTGAAAAGATACATGGGGATGAAACTACATTACCGTTTGGGATTCAGTTTTGCTTGATGAAGCATTTGTTTTTATGAAGGAGGAGCCTGTTGCCATCTTAGATAGGAGAATCTGCAATTTTGAGGTCGAGGGAGATTGCATCCATTAAGGTGCATGGAAAAATCGACCAGTTGAGCGGCCACTTGGGATAAGGGACGCTGATGCAAGAAAGATACCCACACCTGTTACAGATTCAGATTCCTTTTCACTCTTTTTTTACTTCTCGTGATCCGTTCGAGGACGAACGTGGGTAAATTGTATCTATTGTAACACCTGTTTAGTCGTTTGAAGCAGCAGATTTTTTATTTCTGGAAAATGGCTTAGGAGAGACCCCACGACGGACCTTCATGGTCTTACGACGGCCGTCGCAGGGTCTCATTTCAAAACACGTAGACATCTGAAGTTTGGGTTACTGACAATCGACTCTTCTGAATTCGTGACGGAATGGAATGGATGGAACCGTCACAGGCGTGACCGGACCGTCACAGACTCTTTTGGGTGGAAATTGAGTCTCACCTTGCGACGACCTGCAGACGGACCCGTCGCAGCACACGGCCCTTCACACAGGTGTTTCGTATCCAGTCTTGGGTCGGATTTTCTTACACGTTTTAAGGGACGTTTTGGACTAGGTCCCTGACTTTAATTAACAAAGTTAGAGGGTTTAAGGTTATAATCTAATTACTTGGGGGTTAAAAGGAGGTAACCCTAATTGATTAAATGGTTTTATTGACATCTTTCATTCTATTATAACTAATTAGGTAAAAGAAGAGTGTTTGAATAAGAAAAAAGAAAAGATCAGAAATGGGAAATCGAGCAAGAGAGAGAGAAACGAGAGACACACGGATTTTAGGATTTGCTTGCTTGATCCACGAATCTCGGTGGAGGTAGTTTATGGTGTTTTTTATCTACCTAGTAAAGTCTAATAGCGAATGATATTTGTTGGGTAGTATTATGAAGTCTCTATCTGCTTACTTGTGTGTATGCACTGATTGATTTTATGTATATGATTGTGATGAAACAATCAAGGATGAAGCTATTGAATCCGAATCTTGATAAAACCTAATCTCTTGTTAACTGATGCTGCCCTTGGTTATAGAAGAAGGCTGATGAACTAAAGTAATAGATGATGATGCCTTGATATAAAAGAAGGAACTTTTATTTACTAATAGAATGAGATTAGTGGGCGGGGGTCACGAAACCACACTGTAGAATTAGTGGGACGGGTGTCCATAACCGACACGTAGATTTATGGGGATCGGTGTCACGAACCGCCATGTAGATTTTTAGGGATCGGTTTGTCACGAACCGACACGTCGATTTAGGGGATTGGGTTTCACGAACCGACACGAGGATTTAGGGGATCGGAAGTGTCACGTTCTGACACATATTAGAGGGGATCGAAGTGTCACGTACCGACAGAAGAGGCATAAATACCTAATCGAGGTATCGGAGTGTCACGTACCGACACAACGAGACAATATATATAATGAATCTGAAAGATGCTAATATGCTCAATCTAAAAACATGTTTCCCAAAAGAGTAGGTGTGGAGCTTGAGTCCCTCATAGATAGATCGGTGATATTTAAATGAATTTTTATACTTGTTTTGCTATCCCTGTAAGAATATTAGTTGATTTATGATGTTTTATATGAATATATTGCTTTCTATTTTGAGTTGGCCGATGATACCTACTCCGTCCTTGTGTTTGTACTGACGCCCTACTTTTATGTTTCTTCTTGTTTATTTTTGTGGAGTGCAGCAAACGTTGCCGTCCATCTTCGACTCAACATAACTCTAGCCAGATCTTCATTACTCCGGATATCAGGGTGTAGCTAACTGTCTAGCTTGGACGGATCTTCTCCTCATGTCCTTGATTCCTTGAAGTTCCGGCTGGGACTAGCTTTTTGTTATTTTTAGCTTTTTAGAATACTCTTATTTTAGTAATTTGATCATGAGATGTTTCTATGTGGTGATGAATTCCCGATTTTTGGGGATAATCATCTATGTTGAATTTTTATAGTTATTACATTTGGTTTTTATTAATGAGTTTAAATCTTCCGCATTACTTCTGTTGATATTACATTGAAATGTTAAGGTTTAGATTGGTTGATTCGCTCACATAGAAGGATAAGTGTGGGTGTCATTTGCAATCCTTGATGAAGAGAGTTTAAAAAATAAAAATCCATTCCTTTATGAGACTAATTCTTCACTTTAATTAAGAATATCCACTCAATTCTTCAGTTTAAGCCCTTCCTTGAGTTTGGACTTCAATGGAGTGCTATAGAAAATTCTAAAGGATTTGGGTTTTTAATTTAGAAGAATGAAATGTTTTTAGGTTTTTAGGCTTATTAACACATTTAAAATGCCAAAAATACCCCTAAATAACCTCCAATAATCTTATTTCTAAGTTGGTGAAATTACAAATTCATTCCTAACATGGCAGTGAACTGCATGCAGTCACCAACAGTTGGCAGTCGACAGACCTATTGTCCACAAATGGACAGTCCTGTCCTTTCATTGGTTGGATAAGACTTTAAAGGGGTATTATTGAACCTAATACTAAGTCCCTAACAACTTCATCCATCGACGTGGATTATATAGGCCCACGAGCCGTTTATGCCTCCGTTGTTTGGAGTTGCCTAGGACAGTCTTGACACCACTTTTCTGGTCCATCCTTAAGGACCCTTGGTTTGTCCTGGGGTATGTTTGACCGGAAGTTTCCCACCCAATATAACCGAATATGAGTTTAGAACCTCTCACATTAATTTCATTCAAAACAAACAAGTAAAACTCGACGATACATGCCTAGACACAAAAAGGTCATTTCAAGGTAATACTTTCAAACTTCATGGACGTTCTAGGAAATTTAAACTCCAAACTACATGAAACTTTAAACAATTCCTATATATGGTATAATAACTAATTTAAGGACCTTATAAACTCATTAATCATAGATAAACAAATAGAACCACATATGAGGTACATAGGTGACTTAGTCATCGAACGTCTTGGTCGTCCCTTGACGTTTAACATCCAATGCACCTAAACTCTTATACCTGCCTCCCTTACCAATTTAGCTAAATATTTAGGACCTTAGAAAAATCCAACGCCATGTTAAGCACTCTAAGTTTTTATGGTCCTTACGGACCACATAGATATAGATGAATGGTAACTATTATTGTAAGCAAATTCCACTAAGGAAAATTCTTTTTCCAATTTCCCTTGAAATCATTGATACAAGCTCTAAGAATATCTTCAAGGGTTTGAATATTATGGTCCACTTGACCATCCGTTTGGGAATGAAAAGCGGTGCTTAACTTCACCTTGGTAACCAACCCTTCTTTGAACGACCTCCAAAACCTAAATGTGAATTGTGCACCCCCTATCATATTTGATAGATAACATAATACCATGGAGACACACAATTTCATATATAAATATCCTTGCATAATCTTCTGCTGAACAGGTAGACTTAACAAGAACAAATAGAGCGGATTTGGTCAACCTATCCACAACCACCCATATAGAGTCATATTGCTTTGGTGTTTGAGTAAAACCTACTACAAAAAATCCATAGTGATGTCTTACCATTTCCAAGTAGGAACATGGATATATTGAAGTCGAATCCAAACCCCCCCCCAAAAAGAAAAAACCACCCCCCCACTCAGCTTTCGTGTTCGTCCTCACTCACAAAAGTTTGGGGCCCTTAGCAACAAATTTCGCTATGTCCTTTTTCAAACCATCCCACCAAAACAAGTAAGGGAAAAATTCCCTAAACTCATCCCAGTTTAACTTGATTATTTGAAATTTAAATTTCATCCTTCAACAGAAATGTTTATATTATTTGTAAAGGTGCAAATTTTAGCTCTGTAAAGTAGTATAGTAAGCACTCCAAGAGCCATAAAACACTAATTCATTTTTTAACCTTTCTGTTTTTTTGGTTTTACTATTTTATCCTAATAATCTTGAATTATTATTTGAATCTCAATTTTCTGAATTATATACTTTTGGAGCTATATAATTTTTATTCAACACTTTTTTGGAGAGAAACAAATGTAAGTTAAAATTTCTAATAGATGTACACTTGTTTTGTTTCCTTTCACATTATTCATTTATGTTTATATATTTTTTTTCATTAAACAAATTTCAAAGAATACAAGGAGGTTCATCAAATATTTATTAAAAAATTGCACATCATTTGTGTAATATACTTCAGAAAGAGTGTAATTTTATTTTGATGAATTATGTCTGAAAGCATTCGGAGTGTTGAAGGAGAAGTTAGTGTCTGCGCCCCATATTATTTTTCCGGATTGAAGCAAACCGTTGAGGTTATGTGTGATGCTAGTGGGGTTTCTCTTGGTGTAGTATTTTGGGACAAAGAAGGGATAAAATCCTTCACCCCATTTGGTATGCCCATAAGGCCCTTAATGAATTTAAGAACAATTATACTGTGACTGAACAAGAGCTACTTGTGGTGGTATTTGCCTTCGAAAAATCCCGCTCCTATTTTCTTGGCACGAAAGTTATAATGCATACTGATCATTCTGCCTTGATATATTTGAATACAAAGAAGGATGTGAAACTGAGGTTGGTTAGATGGGTATTACTGTTGCAAGAGTTTTACTTTTAAGTGATAGACATAAAACGGACCGAAAATCAAGTTGCCAATCATTCATACATATTAGAGCATGAAGATATGCGAGAATTAGGTAACATTCTTTAATTGATGATACTTTTTATGATAAACATGTATTGTCTTCGTCTCAAGACTTGATTCCATGGTTCGCCGATTTTGCGAGTTACTTGGCTAGTGATATCATCCCATCGGACCTGTCCTTTGGTGAAAGGAAAAAGTTAATGCGTGATTTTAAAAAGTTCATTTCGGATGAGCCATATTTATATAGGAGTTGGATGATGGTCTTATTCGTCAGTGTGTGTCGGAAGTAGAGATGTTGAGATGTTTAGTGTAATGGAGGAATGTAACTTCTCGCATGTGAGTGGGCATCATAGTGGTTTCCAAACTGCCCATAAAATCTTGTGATGTGGCTACTGTGGCCAACCATCCAGCAATATTCTCATGAGTACGCCAAGGCATATGATAGGTGTCAACGAGATTGAGGTATTTCTAGAAGGCAAGAGCTCCTTCAAATCCCATTCTTGTAATTGAGTTGTTTGATGTGTGAGGCATTGACTTTAAGGGACATTTTGTGAGTTCTCATGTGATGAATTATATTTTTGTGGTGGTTGATTATGTGTCTAAATGGGTAGAGGCCATAGCACTTGCAAATAATGAAGGAAAGAGTGTTACTGCGTTCATGAAAAAGAATATATTTTCCAGATTTGGCACCCCAAGGGTTGTTATTAGTGATGGGGGATCCTAATTTTGCAACAAGTTGTTCAAAGGGTTATTGGAGAAATACGGGATTCTCCACAATATGGCCACTCCTTACCATCCTTAGACTAGTGGGCAAGTTGAAGTGTCAAACAGAGAAATTAAGCAGATATTAGCGAAGACGGTGAATGCGAGTAGATGGATTGTTCAAGGAGGCTTGATGATTCTCTTTGGGCCTACCACACAACATACACGACTCCCATAGGTATGTCTCCATACTAACTTTTATATGGGAAGGCTTGTCACTTGATGATTGAGTTAGAACATAAGGCCATGTGGGAAATGAAGAAACTGAAGATGCATTTGAATGAAGCAGCGGAGCAGAGTTGAATACAAATTTAACAACCCTAAAAGAATGCATAAGATAAGAAATGCTTAATATGTCAAGAATTCCTATGATTAGACCAGGGTTCATTGGGATTTATGCGCGTAGAAACAAACCTCGGAACCTTTTCTACATCCAATAAAACTAACTTTTGGAGTTAGTTGATCTTAGAAAAGTTTTGTCCAACCATGTAGGGCTCTCGAATACGAAGATTTACTCGAAGGAGTCTTTATCGAACTTAAAAAGAGGAAATATTAGGTTTGAAGGGTCTAGGGTTAGAATGGTCTTTTTCTAAACATAGGGTAGTGTCATAATTACCCTAAATATATAATTAATTATTTAATTAATAAGGTGGAGGGGCATTTTGGGGAGAGATGGCCGAAATTTGGCTCTTGAAGTGAAGTCTTGCTCCACCCGGGTTTGAACCTTTGTGGAAGCAATGAATTAAATTGTTTTTAACTTAAGTCTGTAAATTAATGAATTAATTTATATTTATTAGTTATTATCTGATTTAAAATAAAAAGAAATCAGATTTTTAATAATTAAATAAAACCTTATTCTACTAAGTCCTAAACTAGACTCCTAAGCCTAAGAAAACTCTTCTCTCCCACGCTCATCTCTCTCTCACACGTCTTTATCACTCTCATTCACGTTTTCTCTACCAAAATAACTCCAATAACAGTAGGTAAACCAAAGTTCTTCATACTTTAAGAACTCACACAAAAATATAAGAAAAACAAATGTTCATCAATCACCTAGGCAAAGAGAAGGTTTTTCGTCGAGTTTGGTGTTGAACTTTTTGTGTTGGACGTGTGTTTAGAGGAGTTCTTTTTTAGTAAAGGCAAGGTTTGAACGGAAATAAGGTATGGTTTCTATTCTCTCTTCCTCCCTTTCCGAAGAGACTCCCTAAGGCTAAGACGAATCTATTCCAAAAAGTAGTATTGTTCCCCGTTGCATGTCCCTGTTAGTAGCTCCTATTGAATCATAGGTTTGTTATGTTTGCATTTTTAGAACTATGGATGAAACATGTTTTCGTGATGATTATGGGTCTATATGTATGTTTGGAATTATATGAGTTATGTTGATGTTTCCGAAAATGTAACTAAGTGTGTACGTGTGTGTTTCCGTGGGTATTGTTCATGGTGTAGGACATAAAATTGCACGATAGTTCTTTATATTTCATGCACACATGTTGATGTAAATGTGATGTACATATGAGTTGAAATATTGCTGATTTGAGGGATAATCTCTTGTCTAAATGAATCCATGAAAACACACCTAAAACGTTATAAATGCATTATGAAATTCCCCTAAGAACTAAGGTGTACCTTGATGAAAGGATACTGAAAAATTAAAACTCCCATCTTGTAGTGATGAATTTCGGTCAGCAAAGAGGGTTCAAATGTTCAAAAAAAATGAATTAAAACAAGTGAGGTCATGGAGGATTGAACCCGTGACCTCACCATGTTAAAAACCATGAAAATAAAGAAGTAAAAAGATATTTGGTGAAGGCGATTGAAACCATGGTATTGGATAGAAAATGTAACTTAAAAAAAAATGAGAAGAGTTGGATTCGAGCCCACCTCCTGTCAATCAAAATAAGGAGGAGAATATAAGAAGAGTGTGGTAATAGAACCCACGACCTCTTAATCAGATTAAAGAGGAGAATAAAAGATAAATAAAGGGGGAGGCATTTGGGAATCTAACTAAAGACCTCTTCGGCAGATTTAAGGAGGAGAATAAAAGAAAATATAAAGGAGGAGGCATGTGGGATCGAACCCACCACCTCTTAGGCATATTTAAGGAGGAAAAAAAAAAGAAAAATAAAGAGAGACTGTGGGGGTTTGATCCCACAACATCATAGTCAACTCAAAATAGACAAGAAGAAATTGATTAAAAAATAAAAAAATAGCAGTGGGGATTTGATCCCACAACCCCTCATCCAAGTAAGAGGTAATTTAAAGGAGAAAAATAAAGAGGAAACCTTGATGTTGAGGCTCTATCTGGGGTCCCAATGGCATGTGGACCAAAATACAATAAATGATTTTTTTAATATAATACAAAATTGGGTTCCCTTGCCCAAATTCCGTATAGATGCATAAGTCATACGTGAATTAAATCTTAAAGAATAATGTTGCTATCTTAGATTGAAATCGAGATCTTGGAATACATACAAGATGCATAAATCTTGTACTACATAATCTTAGGAAGATATGAATTATTTAAATGAACTATGAATGAAGCCTAATTACTTGTATGCATAGACTCATAAGTCTAGTATACGTTTAAAAATAAGTGAACCTAAAATGTATGTAATGAAATGATGTAACCCTAGAAGGGTTAAGTATGAGTGTAAAACACACTAAATGGACAAGTGAATTGGAATACGATAAAATTATTACTAGGTAATAAAATGATGAAACCCTAGAAGGATTAAGTAAGAGTGTGAAACACACAAATGGCTAAGTACATTCACATATGTTAAAATAAACATTCACCTATAAACGGCTGAGTAATTATGAAAAGAAAATGTGCTAATGTTGATGAATGTGGTGACAATATGAAATGAGGCTAATATAAAAGATGAGAGTAATCTCAAATGAGCCTAAGTAAATGTTACCAACACATACTCACCTATGAGAGTGTTAAGTTAATGAAGAGACTAGTCTCTATGAACACTCTAATGAAAGTATTGAGATTAACACACTTAATACTAATGATGAGATGAGAAATCATGTATTGAGCTATGATATCCTCATACTAGAAGCCATCTTCCATGACATACGAGTTGAATGTAATGGAACTTTAAACTGAGCACCGATATACTAGCTATGAGATGTGATGCCTAATTTCAGGAAGGGTGGAGGTTCACGTGACTCTCATGAGATGAGATTATCCAACATGCCGAGTATGGGTATCCTTATATCTCCTAGTCTTCGAAACTATACTGCCAATATAGGGATCTGGCGGGGTTAAATTCCCAAGTACGTTACCATGTTTAGGGTCACTTTGGAAGGTGATTCCACCTTTTTTCAGTGTAATGTTTCATGACACTGGATTGCATGATGCTCACAATATCTATATCGGTTAAAGTTAAAGTTCCAAATAAATGAATGAGGCAAGCCTCAAATGATTCACATAATGAAACGAATGATAAAAAATGTATTAGAATAGGATAATGAAGAGGTGAGTAAGATTCAAGTAATGACATTCGATGATTCTTGGTCATTACACAGTGAACCCGATTAAAGTCTTAAACTACATCATAGGTATAGCTGGTGTTTACACTGGACCATGAATGAAATGAAATGATGTACGTATGAATGAACAAATCAGACTCTGTGTTTGCTAAAACAGACTCCCTAGTTGAGGTCCCTTATGTTGAGCCCTCATTTTGAAGTCCCAACGTCAACTCTATGATCCTATGGTCTCAAGGCATATGAAAAAATGATATGAACTACGTGATATGATATCTGAAATCTGTTATCTATTTTTGGCAAAATGATAAGTTTGATAATGCATGTTACACTCATGAAATGACTTTCCAAATCCAAATTTGGCAGATCCATTGACTTTCCTAATCAAAATTTGGCAAGTTCACTTACTTGACTTTACATAAATAATGTTGTTAGAAAAGAGCTATTCTTTCCATGCATGTCCTTGGTGTGTGCATGCATATATCCATACTTAATACAAGTGTGTGCTAATTCCATACAAATATCTACTTTTAGGTGCAGACACAGGTGGACGTTAGATCTTACAGTATGACGTTGCAACTATCCGTACATGGAGCTTTCATCCTGACTTGGTAGGCCCTCATGCCTTTGAGGTTGTGCATGTGCTGTCATTATCTAGATTAGATGTAGGCTTTAGATAGTGGATCTTTTTCCACTAGTGTTTCATTTCAGACTTTGTATTTGTGCCATTTTGGCAAGTATACGCTTAATGCGGTATTAAATAATTTCTTTCGTCTGATGATCTTAATGTTAGATGGTTGATTGTGAACATTTATGATATTAAGTTAAATGTCTTATACGAATGTTAAATAAAAAGAAGTTCAAATATTCTGCAAAAAAATTAACCTCGATGAAGTAAAGATGACGTATGTAGGCTTGTCTCCGACCTTTGACAGGTCAACGACGATGGTCTCATATTGGGTCTAGATTCCGGTCGTCAGAAAATTGGTATCAAAGAACTAGGTTAAACTTCGATAATAATAAGTTCACATCAACCACATTGAGTAGTTTCTAAGTCATGGTAGTGAAGTGCACCACTATCCTGGATTAGAGATTACATAATGCATAGGAAAATTTCCATTCTTCTGATCTTAACGTGCCTTCTCTAATGTCTGATTCTCTGGTGTTATGAGTGTATCTAACATTAATTTTACTTTTTTTAAAAAGTGAACAAAAGGAGGAACACTAGTCGGGGAAGAGGAGAAGCAGCTGCTGGGGGCTACCAAGTTCCTCCATAGTCCCCAGGTGAAATGGAGATGCATGTTAACCAAACTAGGTTGACAGATGAAGAAGTAAGGACAACCTAGTACAGATGGCCCAAGCAATCACCTTAAAAGCTCAGGCTATTGGGTTTGATTGATGTGGAGAAGTCTGAGTTGGCATCCTACCAGCTAAAGGATGTAGTTCAATCCTGGTATAAGGTGTTGCAGGATAGCAGAGCCTTAGGAAGGGTTTTTATTACTTTGGGTCTTTTCAAGATTGTTTTTCTAGGGCGGTTCTTTCCCAGATAAATGAAAGAGGGTTAGATTTAGGAATTCATCAACCTTAAGCAAGGCTCGATGTAAGTCAGAGATTACTCCCTGAAGTTCATAAGAGTTTACAACCCAAGAGAGGCCACCTTGTAGGAAGTATTGCATACTAGATGGGGGAGAATGTATGATGGACTCTTAACTCTTGTACAGTTGTGAAAAATTGGGTCACACGATGAAGGATTGTCTGAAAGTGAGAAGTCAAAAACAAGGGAAGGAGAGAGTCCAACCTCATGTCTGAAGTGAAGAGGATCCAAGGAGGCAGCGACTCTTCGCACTCAAGTCTAGGTGTGAAGGGGAAGGCACCTCTAGTGAAGTCTCGGTTGAGTAGCCTTAATTAGTCCTTCAAGTAATTGACTGTGTATGGTGTTTATGCACTAGTATGAGGTTAGTATGTTTTAGTCATCATGGTGGTTGCTGATTTGTATGATTTACATGTTTACTTATGTTCTATGCTTTGATGAGACTAGTTTTGGAAAGAGTTACTTAGTCTATTAATGTGATGCTACTAGTAGGTTTTAAGGATGTGCACCATGATGTTAATATATGAATTAGATACACCAATGGGGAGTATTGAGTTACCTATGTATGCATACATTCCATAGATAACTTACGTGTTGTTAGTAAGCAGTAGTGTCATTCGGTGACGAATATTCCTAGGGGGGATATTGTAACAACCCTAAAAGAATGTATAAGATAAGAAATGCTTAATGTGTCACGAATGCCCATGACTACATCAGGGTTCACACAGATTGATGTGGGCACAATCAGGCCTCGGTACCCTTGATATAACCAAGCAAAGTAACTTGGGGATTTAGTTGAGCTTGTAAATGTTGGGTCCAATAATGTAGGGCTTTCGAATACGAAGATTTAATCGAAGGAGTCTTTACCGAAATTAAAAAGAGGAAATCTTAGGTTTGGATGGTCTAGGGGTAAAATGGTCTTTTTCCATTATAAGGGTAGTATTGTAATTACCCTAAATATACAATTAATTGTTTTATTAATAAGGCGGAGGGGCATTTTGTGGAGAGAGGGCCGAAATTGGGTTCTTGAAGTGAAGTTTTGCTCCACCCGTGTTTGAACCTAGGTGGAAGTAATAAATTAAATTTTTTTAATTCAAGTTGGTAAATTTATATAATAAATTTATATGTATTAGCTATTAGCTGATTTTAAATAAAAGGAAATCAGATTTTTAATAATTAAAGAAAACCTTATTTGACTAAGTTCTAAACTATACTCTTAATCCTAAAAAAACTCTTCTCTCCCACGCTCATCTCTCTTTCTGACGTCTCTATAACACTCATCATGTTTTCTTTGCCAAAATAATTTTAAAAAAAGTAGGTAAACCAAATTTTTTTATAGTTGAAGAACTCACAATAAAATATAAGGAAAAAAAACGTTAATCAATTACGTAGGCAAAAAGAAGGTATTCCGTCGAGTTTGATGTTGAACTTTTGGTGTTGGACATGTGTTTGGAGGAGTTCTTTGTGAAGAAAGTCGAGGTTTGAACATCAAAAATATATGGATTATGTTCTCTCTTGTTCCCTTTCCCAAGAAACTCCCTATGGTTCATACATTGAATATGATGCTTAATATGAGGTAAAGGTAATGTTTAGTAAAGTAGACACATGAAGACGGACTAAGGTACAAAGTGAAGTACTCTAGTTTCTGTACCATGGAATAAGGGATACATAACTTATCACTTTACATGCAAGATACTAGGAAATGATTGTTATAGCTACGATTACCGCGTTATGAACCTATCGGGAACACTTACACCCTTGTTTGTATAATCACTTTATAAACACTAATTTTATAAACTTTCTATTTGTATTACTTAGAAATAATTAAACATTTTTGTTATACAAACCCCTCCCTCCCCCCAACCCCCCCAATCCACATAATTTTTTTAGGAAAAGACTTGACTGAATAGACGTACTCGTAGATTGAAGTTAAGTCTAAACAATTTTCCTCGTGGGATTGACCCCAACCTAACAATTATGTTACTTATTTGATACGACCACTTATACTTCTTTAGGGAAGTATAATTTAAGTGTATCACCTACCACCATATCTTTATATTTCATATGCATTTGGGACAATTGCATATTTTTTTTGTTGAGGGTGGGGTAAATGGAAACTGAGTGTTAGGGTGAAGTTTGAGTAGCCCAACTCACAATCCTCTCTTAGGGTTTTTCTTGCATGTGTTCTTTTTCCCTAAAAGACTTATTAATTGATGTTGAAGCAGCATGTCATAAGTTGTACAAAGTATGAAAGTTAAATATGAAGCATGATGGCTATAAATAAATAATATCTCGTTATAAGAAAATTCTTGCATGAAAAGGTATAAAGTAGTTGAATGTGTTTGCTCTAATTATGACATAGAGAGGCACCCAGTACATGACCCTCAATCTAAAACTTAAACTAGGTGTCCGAAAATCTGATTGGCTAGGGAGGTTTCAAGAGAGTGTAACGAAGTTTGACTGTTCCACTATTAGTACCTAACTAGAACTTGCCCTGTTAGTCTTTAAAAAGGAATCTTTATTAGACAACTAGGAAAGGATCATAATCCCTTGTTTAAATTAGCAAATATCTGCCTGAAGTAAAATAAACTAAATTAAATTGTTATCCCTTTTTTTTATAAAAATATGTTGAGCGTATAATAGACCTTTCTTTTCATCACCAACTAACCTTCCTTGGGTATAGAGTTTTTGCCCTGATCCCTCCTTGCACATGTGCACATCAACCTAGGCCAAAAGCATAAGTGAGATGGCTAATGCAAAAACTGACCTCATCTCGGCCCTGACTCAACCTTGGGTAATGTGTACCTCGACTCATGGGAAAGCCATAAGTTGAGGGTGGCTATTATGAAGGATGCCTCGAAAAGTGGGTATGAAAAGAGCAATGTGGAAAAGAAAAACAAAGGTGATAAAGAGAAGTCAGTAAGAAAAGATTATCAATTAAATGAAAAGAGAGAAAATAAAGAAAAAAAGCAGTTGAAAAGAACAAAAATAAGTAAGCTTCACTTCCACAAAGAACAAACGAGAAAGCAAGGCAAAGCTGACAAGAAAAGAAAAGTAGTACGTGATAGATAATGAAAGAGGTAGGATGTTTAGCCAAAATTTCAAGGAGGTAAAAGAGTCATTAAATGTACCCATATGTACCATACCTGACACGAAGCCTACACCACAAGCCAAGAAAATCCTTTCGTGATCCTAAGAGTCTAATGTGATGAACATAAGAAGTGAAAATAAAGGCAAGCCTATGTCGATAAGTAATACCTTGGTGTGAATTCTTTTTCAGCGTGAGTGTTGAATAATAATCCTTGTACCCAATGTTAAAATCACTATGCAAAAAAAGAGGATTTCTTTTGAAGTGAGAGCATTAGTTGCAATATCAGAAAGTTGGTACGTTGGCGAGAGGCAAAAGTGTAGAGGTGTCGGTGCATGATAAGTTTATGTCATGTTCTGATCCACATGAGTTAGCATATAAAACCTGAGAAGAGAAGCATGCACTAAAGCAACGAAAAAGTTGGGATTGATAGCCATTTGATTGCGCAAGATTAAAAGATGATAGTATTCTATAAAGTGTTGTTTGGAGTCGTAATGTGTTGCTTGAGGATAAACAATAAATTTAAGTTGACGGTGGTTATGTACCATCAATTTACGATACTTTCAATACTTTTGACTTAAGATTTGTGTTTGTCTAGAGCCTTTTTGTAGAGGTTTTAATATGTTATTTTTATCTTTGTTTGCAGGAAAGGTGTCCGAAACAAAAAAGCGGAAGGAAGCTTATATTTAGTGTAGAGGTGACCCACAAAGTCCATCGACGAACCGTAGATGGTAAACATCGATTGAAAGTTCAGGCATCTTGAGAAACTCAGAAAAATCTGACCAAGTGTGGGGCTACGGAAGGATTGACGGACCTTCCTGTTGAATAGTCGATTGTAAAAGAGAGAGTATCAGTACCCGAAGTTGAAGAACGTCTATGTATGGAACCACGAAAGGCATCAATGGACTTTAGAGGCATTACTGGACCATGTTGTTTGTCAATCGATTGATTCACACAAGATGTCAGCTGAAGGATAAAAACTGATTCTATGTCTGGACTGACGAAGGCAATCGATGGTCCTTCATTTATCGACAGACCGTTTGTGAGGGTCGTCGATTACACTGCTTTGGAAAACATTCCTTATTTTAATTCCTTTGAATTTAGGACAATATTTTCTATAAATAGGGTGTAAAACCTTGTTTTTAGGATGGGCATTTGATTATTTATCAGAATTTGTTGTTGGCGATTGCGCTTTTGCAACTTTAGCATTAATTCAAATTTCTAGATTTTGTTTTGAAGTAATTTCTTGTTGGTTTTAGTTGAATTTTTGGATTTTCTTCGAATTTTTCAAAGTAAGTTCATGATTTACTGTTTATGCACTATGAATTGTGTTCTTCTATGCATGGGTAACTAAATTCACAACTAGGGTTGTGGAAGCCATGGGTGATTAACAATTTAGACCTAGCTCACTAACAATCTTTCCTTTAAAATTCACTTTAATGAGTACATACGTTCGAACTCGCCTAATTCCTACTTGTTGGACCAAAGAGGTAGTTAATAGGAAGTGAATTATCAACATAGATTTAGTGAGATAATATCTCAAAGGCTAGTTTCGATTGGTGCAAAGTAATAAATAAACCATACGTTAAATATGATACTTAATATGAAGTAAAGGTAAGGGTTAGCAACTTAGACACACGTAGCCAGACGAAGGTACGGGGTGAAATTCTCTTAATATCGGACCAAGGATTTAGACATTCGTAACTTATTACTCTACATGCAAATCAGTAAGGAAGAATATTTATTAGCTAGGAATACGACGTGATGAACCTATGGGGAACACTTACACCCTTGTCTTTCTAATATTTTGATAAAAATTAAATCTTTAATCCTATTACTTGTTTTACTTAGAGATATTAAAAGATCTTTGCTTCAAAAAATCCCCCCTTTAAGTATCTGCTTTCAGAAATAATTTTACTAAATCTAACTAATCGTACATTGAAGTTAAGTATAAGAAATTTTCCTCGCGAGATTGAACCCAACATAATAGTTGGGTTCGGTACTTGATACGACCGTTTATATTTCTTTACGGAATCCTAATTTTAGTGTATCATCACTCATCTAAGTTGGGTACCTTTTCACTTTCAGAGAAACATATGAAGTTGTTTTAGTTTTAAGACTTATATTCTTTCCTTTCATTTGGATACTAAACATTGTATATCCTATATGTGACCTTAGTACTTTAATGTATGGATATGCCCAATTGATACACTCATGTTTAGATTGTTTAAGAAATGAGACATTTGAGACTATGTTATATTATATATATATTTTTGAGTCAATGTCTCTCTCAACTACGTCTACATAGATTCATATTTATAAATGTTAAGCTTAACACTCTTATGGTTAGGAACCTATGTGATGCTTAGGAAACTCTCACTTTCTTGGATGAATCCCAAGAGTTCATTGATGAAATCTACAAGATCCTTTATGATATGGGGTTGACTACTAATGATAAGGTTGAGTTAGCTACTTACAAACTCAAAGATGTGGCCCAAAGTTGGTACATCTAATGGAGAGACAATAGTCCTTTAAGAGGTAAGCCAATGACTTGGGAGGTTTTTAAGAAGGATTTTCTTGATATATTCATTCCTAGGGAGAAGAGGGAAGCGAAAGTGGTGGAGTTCATACACCTTCGTCAAGGATTTATGAGTGTAATTGAATACTCTTTATAATTAACTAAATTTTCAAAGTATGCTCCTTCTTTAGTTTCCAATCCTAGGGATGGAATGAACCTCTTTGTGATGGGAGTGTCGGATGACTGTCAAGAAGAATGTCATTCAGATATAATACATGACAGCATGAACATTTCTCTTATCATGTTTGATGCCAAACAAGTGGAAGAGCCAAGGGTTAAGAGGAAGAATAGAGATGACAAAAGGGCAAGGTCATTTGATTGTGGTTCTTCAAAGGGTATGATTACTATGCGAGACAAGCCTTGGTTAAATAAGTGGTTTCCCAATAAAGTTCCTTCCATGTTTTTTTAGGCTCGTGATGATAGAGTGTCTAACCCTAATTCTAAGAAGGGAAGGGATACTAGCTTACCGACCAGGAAGCCAACTTATGGAAAGTTTGGAAAGAAGCATTATAATGATTGCCTTAAGGGAACGGATAATTGTTTTCCTTGAGGTTATAGTGGGAATAAAGTTAGAGACTGCCAAAATATACTGGAAAAGGCAAGGAGATTTGGCAAGCCAGTGGTACGAATGATGCTCCTAAGAAGAATGTTTTTTTATATACTTCGCTCAAGGGGTAATGAAGAGACTTCTCCCGACATCATGACTTGTATGTTGAAAGACTTTTCTATTGATTTATATGTTTTACTTTATCGGGAGCTACATTATATTTTTTTACTCCCTTGATAGCTAAGAAGCTTGAGATTTATCCTTACATTCTAAACGAACACTTCATAGTTAATACCCCGATTGGTGAGTGAGTGGTTGAAAAAGGGTATATAGAAAGTGTCCTATAATGTTGCCCAATAGAGTTACTCATGTTGAACTCGTAGAACTTGATATTTTTAATTTTTATGTCATAATGGGTATGGATTGGTTGCACGTTTTCTTTGCCTCTACATATTGTACAACGAGAGTGGTGAAGTTTAACTTTCCAAAATATCCCGTTTTAGAGTGGAAGGGGGAAAATTATATTCCTCGAGGTCATATAATTTCTTGTTTGAAAGCTTGTAAGATGATCTCAAAAGGGTGTTTATATCATATAGTAAGTGTACAAGATTTAGACTCCAAAATTACTCCCACTGAGTTGGTCCCATCATATAGGGAATTTCCGAAGGTCTTCCCTAAAGATCTTCTTGGTATTCCTCCCAAACGGAAAATTTATTTTTGTATCAATTTGCTTCCAGAAACAAATCCCATTTGAAATTCTCCTTATAGGATTACTCAAACCAAATTGAAATAGTTGAATTCTCAACTCAAAGATTTACTATACAAAGGCTTCATTACACCTAGTATTTCTCGATGGGGTGCTCCGATTTTATTATTTGAAAGCATAACAAATGTGAGTTTTGGTTGAGGTCAGTGGCGTTTCTTGGTCATATCATCTTTAGTGAGGGAGTTGAGGTTGATACAAGGAAAACAAAGGCGTGAAGAATTTGCCTACACCATTTACTTTAACTGACATTAGTAGTTTCTTGGGTCTAGCATGTTATTATCGAATGTTTGTGGTTGGTTTTGCGTCAATTGCATCTCCTTTAACTACTTAAACCCAAACCAGTAAGATGTTTTAGTGGTCGAAGGCATGTGAAAGGAGCTTCCAAATGTTAAAGGATAGGCTAACTTCTGCTCCTTTATTGACCCTACCGGAGTGTACAAAGAGTTTCGTGGTATAGTGTGATGTATCCCGAGTCGGGTCGGGGCGTGTTCTTATGAAACATGATAGGTGGAGGAAGTCTCTATCTCACCTCGACTTTACCTCTATAAAACTCTATACCCTTATCTGAGATGCGATGTCCCAATACAATATGCTCTTTCACCATAAAGTGACAATTTTCCCAGTTTAGCACAAGGTTGTAATCATCACTTATTTTAAGAATTTTGGACAAGTGATTCAAACACTGATCAAATGACTCACCAACAACAATAAAATCATCCATAACTACCTCAATGGTGTCCTCCACCAAATAAGAGAATATGGACATAATACATCTCCGAATAGTAGGCATTACACAACCCGAAAGGCATCCTATTTCACCTGAAAGTTCCATGAGGACAAGTAAAAGTGGTTTTCTATTGATCTTTTGGTGCAACAGAGATATTCTTTTAACCCGAATAATCATCAAGAAAACAATACCATCCCTTTCTTGCAAGCCTATCCAACAAATGATCCATTAAGGGCATAGGAAAATGGTCATTCTCAGTCCATGCATTCAATTTCAGATAATGTATACCCACTCTCCATATGGTCACCGAACTCATTGGAACAAGCTCATTTTTATAATTATGGACCACAGTCATTCCCGCTTTCTTGGGAACACACTAAACAGGGCATAACCAACTACTATCAGCGATCAGATACGTGACTCCGGCATCCAACTACTTAATAATTTTCTTCTTCACTACATCAGGAATAGGTGGATTTAACCTTCTTTGGTTTTCAATATTGGGCTAATGATCAGGCATTAGTTGGATTTTACTTGGAGGGATCCCAATAATATTCGTAATAGTCCATCCAATAGCTCTCTTAAAAATCTTCAACACTTCAACCAAATACTCTACTTGTTCAATATCAAAATCAGATGCAACAATTACAAGCAAAGTATCACCTTTACCCAAGAAAACATACATCAAATGAGGTGGTAGAGCCTTAATACCAATGACCCATACTCTTAGATACAATCACTCTAAAAATTCATGATCACTGCCGCTAATGCCTCGACCCCAAGACACTCTTCTATTTGTACCTCAGAAGAACTCTCAACCTTGTAGGATTTTGCAGATACCGATTAGAGCTCACCACACTGCCTCATGGACTTGCAAATGTTGAAAGTCGCTTCTTCATTGTTCAAACATAACTTCTTCTGCCCTTTCTCCATATAAATTAAGGCAGTACTTGTAATATCCACCTTCCAATAAAGAATCAAAAAATCATCAGGTAGAATAAATGACTCCACTATCACTAGAATATCATCGAGTATACCAATAGGCCTCTTTACTGTTTGATCGGCCATCAGTAGCCTCATCACAATGGGATTTGAGTCACCCAAACATTACTTGTTCAGACGACGATTGCATTCGGATTCATGAATCTGGGTGTGACACTTTGTGGGAATTATAATCTCTCCTATGAGGAGGTTCCGATTTATATCCTTGATCTTCAAGTGAAGAGGTTGAGGAAAAAAGAGGTGTCCTCCGTAAAAGGGTGATAGAGAAATCACTTAGTTGAGAGAGCTACACGAGAGGTCGAGGCCGACATGAAGTAACGTTATCCTCATATATTTCCTAATTATGGTTATTTATTCTTTATAATAATGAAAATAATGATTAAAATTGAAGTTGCTTTGAGTACTTCGGATGTTTTGAAAAAATGTGCATTTTAGATGTCATTATAGTGAAGTATTCCTATATACTTGAATTTTTGCAATTTTTCTTGTTTTGTGTTATTTTGTTCATTTTTATATGGTGAGTATTTATGAAATGATATTGCACATATTGGTAAGTTAAGTTTTTTCATAATTGACTCATATATGGTATCTAGAGATCTTGTTGTTGGAAGAAGGATATTCCTCATAATGTGATATAAAGCCATATATATGGTAATTGATGTTTTGAATTGCCATGTGTAAATGATATAATTTATGTTGTAAATAATATTATAATGTATTTTTTTTGTTGGACTTCTACTCTTGAGTCTATTCCTTCCTTTCACTGATTTTTAATGTCATTCTGGGAAGAATGTCCCTAAGGGGGTATAATGTAACAATTTGAAAAGCTAATACGTGTTCTAGTTGTTTTAAGGCCTATTTTTATGAAGATAAGTCATTTAGTAAGTGTAGAAATTATAACGTCAAAGAACGTCCATTGACGTCCGGAAACAAGTTCAATGAGGTTCTAGTGTGCCTTAACATATTTGGCTAAGTTTTAAGAGTTGGAAAATGATGAAAATTGGCATAAGGGTGTCTAACACGTATTAGAGTTGATTCATAGTTGAAGACTCCATGCACAACTCCCAAGGACAAACCAAGGGCCCTTGAGGAGGACCCTTGCTATTTGGCAAGAGGTTTGAAAAGGTAGTGACCATAGACGGTTCCCATCAATGAATCGTGTCTCAATCGACGGAGAGTAGATTACCTCAATCAATGGACACTTAGAAAAATTTTCTAAGACATGTCCTGTACAATTCTCTGACCAAAACGACAGACCAACAGGGCCAAGGGTCCTTGGTCCGTCGATTGACAAACAGGGCATTGGTTGGGGTTTCATTTGTAAGGACTGTTTTTGCTGCACGCTTTTAAGTTAGACAAATAAATTAATTAGGTGATTATTCAATAATTTATGGATTAAGGGAGGCCTAATAATGTTTATTAACAACCTATATAAAGACCCTAACGTAATTAGACTAACCTAAGACCTCATAATTCCCCAACCCAAAACTCTCTTCCTTATCTATTCTTTATTTCTCCCAATGAAACCCCATTGAAGAAAAAGCTAGATATGGGTTCAAGGTCTTCAAACAGTCAAGTTTCTCCACCAATATTCATCAGACTATAAGGTATGGGATTCATTTCACCTTTGACACTATTTTCCTCAAAGTGTTCCATCACATTGATTTCAAAAATAGGAAATTCAAGTGACTTTTTATCCAAAATAAAATTAATGTTATGAATTTATTTTTTTATGATTTATGTTTGATATTTTGAGTAGATTAACATGTATTATAACTTAATTATGTTATGTCTTAATGAATTAGTCTAGTTTGTCTAAGATGGCCTATTTCCTTAACCCTAGGTTATGATCTTAACATGAATTGTGCAATGTTTGTTCAATTTACTCTGTTATTGGTTGAATTACTACTAGATAATGTTATTGTGTCAATTTTGAATAGTTTAACATGAATTATATCCCTATCATGCTAGTTCTTGCGTAATTGATCTAGGTTGTGAAATAGGTTATGAATTTTACCTAAGTCTCTTTTCTTAAGCTATGAGCTAGTGCTGGATTGTGATGTAGTAATTAAATTAGCCTTGTAGTATGTTGGTTATTGTTGTTTGATGATATCTCACCCTTATTGAGTGGAGTTAAGGGTCGATGGTGAGACCTCGATGATGAATTATGAATGAGGCTTGGTAAGTCTTGTGATCCCTATTCTTTACTTCAATTATGGTTAATTGTGATTAAGTCATGATGTTGTATTGGAGTATACCTTGTATTAAGTTCAGTAGGGTTTGCATGAATTTTAATTGAAATGTCTTGAATATGGATTGTGAGGTGTTGGCTATGATGTAAATGTTATAAGGATGATGATAATTTACCGATGTGTCTTATTATAAAGTGATTATGTAAATGTGCTAACTTTACTTATATGAATTATAATCAAAGGACTATACTCATGCAATTCTTATTGAGATATGATGATGATTATTATATAAGGGATATACCCTATGTCCTACATTAAGTTATGAGGATCAATAGAGATAGTAAAGATATTTCAAAACGGACTCTAGTTCACTAGGAGTGTCCCTTCCCACATAGGGAAGTTAAGATAACTAATTTACTCTTGAGATTGGAGAACGTAATGAATGTAGCTTAAATAGGTTCCAAACAATATATCTTAGTTTTGAACTATGTTCCCCCATAGGAATACTAGCTAGTGCTTCCTTCGGTGTAGGGTTCTATGACACTGGATTACACATTGGCTCATGTTGTCTATGTCAGTTAAGGCAAGATGTTCCCAAAAAGGTTAAATGAACAAAAGGTATGAACTCTATCTAGGATTACCTAAGGGTTTTAACTTAGTTTAGGTAGGGGTATGGGACTCTACCAATACATTGCACTAGTTATCCTTGAAGGGAGTCTTGGGAAGATGTTCTTATGTATGAATAGGCTTATAATTGTTCATGATATGCATATGATGACCTTACACATTAGTGATACTATATGATGGTTGGTTTAACTTATGAATATTTGTTTGGTCTCTAAATCTAAGGTATGATGATACGTACTTTTAAAATGCCATACTATGTGAAGTTTGATGTTAGTCATGATTCTGGTTGGGTTTAATTGATTGAGTAAGGTTACGGGGCTTTGCATGGTAATTCCAGTATTTGACATAAGGATGGTTCATGAGTAATTGTGTTGTTTTTGTAATGTTGTTGTGAACTCTTATCCATGCTTGTTGTTATTATAACTTGGTGATAGAGTTGCCTCGGTTATGTGTTCCATTATATGATATGAATGTTGACCTTACTAGACTTAGTATTGTTGGTCTTATGATGTACATGCTTTGGAATTAATGAATGTGTCTCATTGATTTGGTATGGTCTTCCTTAGTGTGCATATGTTTTTTAAAAATAAATTTCATACCTTTATGAATTTTCCCTTTTCTTTGCATGGATTATGATATATATGCATATTTTCTCCCTTTTTCCCAAACATAATAGATATCATTTGTTGAATGGCTTTTGAGATGACTTTGAAGGAAGACTTGTAATTCTTACTTATCCAAGTTGGGTAGGTCCTCAATTTCCAAGGTCAATGCCAACATCAGCCTTATGAAGTTGTATTAGTTTTAAGAGTCTTACGTTCTTTCCTTTTCATTTAAATAATAAACATTGTATAGCCTATATGTGGCCTTATTACTTTGATGTGTGAGATATGCCCAATTGATACTCTCATGTTTAGATGGTTTATGTGATGAGATATCAATTTGAGTCTATGTTATATTTTACGTATATTTATGTGCACTAAAAGTAGAAGACTAAGTAATCTCCCTATACGTAGGGTCTAGTATACTCTATATAATCATTATGTGTACGTAGAGGTTATGTAAACCTCAATGTAGAAGTAATGAAAAAGTTTATAAAATTTTTACATGTTAACCTATGAATGTAATGATGTAAGCAAAGAGGCTAGTCTTAGTCCTCAAAGAGGACGACGACACCGGTTACTTCTAGAGGGTGCTCTCCGGATATGACAAACTCAGATGCTAAATTTTAGGGAGTGTAAAAATGCAATTGTTAAGAGAAGAAAAATAGTTCCCACATTGTCTAGTTGTGGATTCTTGATCTTTAATATTCAAACACATTTTTTACACATTTTGAGTAGATATTTAGGGTAATTTATTTTCAAATTTTACCATTTTGAGACTTGTGTATTGTTACCAAACCTAATGGATATGCTTGGCTATATCCCACATTCTTGTGGGTGTGATTATTTAGTTGAATGTGCTAATTAGACAATGGGGTGGTTGTTTACTTATTTTATTATTGATTTAAAGTGAGCACAAATAATAGTTTGTGTTTTAATTGAGTAATTGTAGCTTTATGTGCAATTCTAGTTTAGTACCCTAACTAGTGAAATCCCACATACCTAGTGATGAAATCCACGGGGAGATATTTAGATTTTGGGGCTCGAACTGCTCGAATCTTGTTGCGTTCTTGAACTAGGTTTCTCGACCTTTTTCTTCTTTTTTGCCCCAAATTTTCTAAGTTTTGATTTACGATTTTGACTTAGATATGTTTTAGTTATGTTTCTAGGCTTAATATGACTAAAATTTTGATGATTTAGGGTAAAAACGACATATCTTAGCTTTTAAACAAAGTGGAAAAAGACCAAAAGACCCCAAAGTTTAGTGTTTTCGGAACAAACGACAACCTGTACTGACAATCAGTCATTCAATCGGCGGTCCATCGTTTGGGTCCATAGGTTGGGTCTGTTCGACAAACCTTCACTAAAATAAACATAACATTTTACTTGGAGGTCTGATTTTAGCAGGGATAGTGGCTATGGAAAGCTAATTCAATTATCTATCGGGGGGTATGCTATGCGACACCTAATTCACTTTGTGATACGAGTTATCATTAATTGAAGTTGACCCAACTACATCTCCACCCTAACTAGAGGTTAATTTCCACCTATGGTCCGTAGGTCAAACGACGGTCCGTGCTGGTCAATCGTAGTTCATATAGAGAGTGGGTAAATGTGGTGTTGATAGAAGGACGCAGACTAATAGACTGCAGCTTCGTCCATCGTTTAACACTTAGTCAAATTTTCCTTGGCTGAGATTTTGGGGGTTTCTAACTCCATCAACAGATATGCATGATGAAGTGTGCTCAAGCTACGGTCCGTCGATGGCAACCGTCGATGCACTTAAAGATTTTCTGAAAAATTACTTTTTGGTCTATTTTGGATACGAGGTGTTATATTATCTCCCCCTTTGGAACATCATCCTTGAATAAAGAATAAACTAGCTAGAATAGAGGGAGAGAGTTGTGAACCCTACTACTAAACACTAAGAACTGAATTTCTGACTGAATTGAGTTCTCAGAATAGACAAATATGCTTAAAATGCAAGTACAAATCGAGGGAACATGATTCTAAGGCTGAATTAACGCATGAATTCTTGAAAAACTAATGAGGAACTATTACCTCAAGATGGAGTGGAATCGGAAGGAAAGATTTGAGGATACTTGGTTTTCATGGGTGCTTTTGCTCCTCAAGTAGCACTCTCTACGGATTGACTCCTCCACAAAACCTTGACTGAAGCTACTTTTTTGTTTCTCAACCTTCTAAGTTGACGGTGAAGAATTTCAACTGGTACATCCTCATAAAAAAGACTATCTTTCACTGCCACACTCTCTGATGGTACTAAAGAGGCTGGATTACCCACACACTTCTTCAAGAGTGAGATTTGGATGACCGGATGCATTGCTGCTAATTATGCTAGAAACTCCAACTAATATGCCAACTTGACAACCCATTTCAATATCTTGTAAGGGCCTACATATCTAGTATTGAGCTTCCCTTTCTTGTCAAATCTCATAACCCCTTTAATAGGTGACACTTTCAAGAAAACAATCATCAACTTGGAACTCTAGTTTTCTTCTTATCACATCTGCATAAGATTTCTGATGACTTTGGGCTGTCTTAAGTCTATCTCTAATGAGTTGCACTTTATCCATAACATAAAGGACTGACTCTTTCCCTATTAAAATGATTCACCTACTTCAAACCAAAAAACATTAGATCTACATATACGCCCATACAATGCCTCATAAGGGGCCGTCTGAATGCTGAAATGGTAGATATTGTTCTAGGCCAACTCAATCAAAGGAAGGCGATCATCCAAACTACACTTGAAATAGATCACACAAGCTCTCAACATATGTTTTAGGGTTTGAATGGTACGCTCTACCTTTCCATCCGTCTGTGGATGAAATGTTGTACTAAGGTTAACTTCATTATCAAGACCCTTCTTAAATTACTTACAGAAATGAAAGGTAAACTGAAAACCTCCATCTGAGATTATATACAAAGGAAACCCATGTAGCCTCAAAATTTCATTAATGCAAAGCATGGCATAGTCCTCTACCGAATCTGTAGTCTTTACCGCTAAAAAGCAAGAGGACATAGTAATCCTATCAATTATATCTCAAATTAAGTTATGTTATCTAAGAGTACGAGGTAACCCAATGATGAAATCCATATTGACCACTTCACACTTCAAAGTAGGAATATCGGTCTCTTAAGTCATACCTACTGGTTTATAATATTCTACCTTGAATTGTTTTCAAATGGGGCACTTACTCACAAAATATGTTATATCCCTTTTCATGCATTACACCAATAGACTTTCCACAGATCATAGTACCTCTTAGTGGCACCTGGGTGAATAGAATATCCTGATCTATGGGCTTCTACAAGGATATTCTTTGTCAACTAACCCACAACAGGAACACACAGTCCACCCTAGTAGCGAATTACACCATCTCCCCCTTGGGATAAAACCTCCACTCTGTGATTGTGGACTACAACTTATGTTGAAGCAAGATTTGATCATTGTCTTGATTTTTCCTTAACCTCCACTACTAAAGAAGATTTTACCCCATTTTGAACTATTAAACCATTGTCTGATATGCTCATATGGCAGACTCCTAAGAGAGCAAGCCTATGAACATCCTTCACTTGATCCTTCCTTTCTTCTTTAACATGGGCTACACTACCTATATATAATCTTTTAAGAGCATCTGCTACTACATTCTCCTTACAAGGATGATAATGCACACTCATATCATAATCCTTAAAGAACTCAAGCCATCTCCTCTGGCAAAGATTCAACTCTTTTTGGGTGAACACATACTGAAGACTCTTATGATCAGTGAACACATCTATGTGAACACCATATAAGTATATTCTGTAGATCTTGAGTGCAAACACCACTACTACAAGATCAAGGTCATGGGTTGGGTAGTTCTTCTCATGAACCTTAAGTTGTCTAGAATCATAAATTATAATCTTATCTCCCTACATCAATATGCAACCTGGGCGATCTGTGGATGCATTACAATTGAAAAAATAACAATATGAACCCTCCGGTATTGTCAAGACACGAGTTGTAGTCAATCTATTTTTAAATTTTGCAAGCCTTTTCTCATAATAATCTTACCATTGTAACTTGAGCATCTTTATAGTTAACCCGGTCAATGGTGAGGCTATGGATGAAAATCCTTCCACAAACCTTCTGTAATAAACCGCTAGACCTAAGAAACTTCTTATATTTGTAGGAGATGTTGGTATTGGCCATTGTTTAATTGCTTCTATCTTATTTGAATCCACTCAGGTCCCTTATCTAGATACAATATAACCAAGGAAAGAAATAGATTGCAACCAGAACTCACATTTGCTAAACTTAGCAAATAACTTGAGATCCTTGAGAGTTTGTAGAAAAATTCTTAAATGACTCGCATATTCTTCCTCATTCCTAGAATAAATGAGGATATCATTAATAAAGACGATGATGAAAAAGTCTAAGTAGTATTTTGACACTTATTAATTCAAAATTCCGTGGAAATTCTAAGGAGAATTAGTTAGTGCAAAATAAATTAACTTCCAAAGTGCAACGGACAATACCGAGTTCTGAAGTTTGTTTTCTGACTTCACTAATCTCGACCTATAAGCTGATAATACTCTGATCTGAGGTCTGGTCTATCTTTTGAGAGACGATAGAACCTGAATTTGGTCAAATCAAATAACCGTCCACTCAAATGGGGATGGTATACTTGATTCTTTATTGACCTTGTTGAACTGTCTATATAATTCAATGCACCCATTTGAGAGAACCATCTTTGTTCTTTACGAACAAAACTAGCGCACCCCATGGTGAAATACTAGGTCTAATGAAGCCCTTATCTAGAAGGTCTTTCAACTGCTCTTTCAATTCCTTAAGCTCTGTTAAATCTATTCTGTATGGAGGAATATAAATACGTTGGGTATCTCCAAGGTTATCTATTCCAAAGTCAATTTCCCATTTGCGAGGGACTCTGGGAAGATCTTCTGGAAATACTTCTGGAAACGTAAATACTACTGGAACTGACTCAAGATTTGTGGTTTCAGAGCTAGAATCCATAAAAAGATCTAGATGATATTAGAGATCATATTGGCATTAAGTTAAGAAATCAATCAACCTATAGTCTCTAAGCCTACTACCATTATTCTAGAATGGTCGTCTGGGAAACTTAACTAACAATTAAAATCTAGTTATACAATCGACTGACGGCATAACAAGATGAAACCGATCCATGGCCTAGAAATCATATTAAACCAGTCAGCAATTCTTACTCTACAAAATCTTCTCACCCGGTGACTTTCTGAGATACTGTGAAATGTCAATTTCTGTTTTTCCCTCGCTATACCTGGTCACCAACTAGAGTAGAGACTGTAAGAAAGGTCTCTAAGAGAGTTCTGTACTAGAATGAAATGGACGTATGTCTGGAGTTACAAAGGAAAGACGTATCCCACCTAGACTCTAAACAATGCAATTTTAAACATCAAAGGTTGTGGACTCATTAACGTACCAGTAATTTCGATCCGGAGAATCTCGATCCTCTGGGTGATCCTGAACAGCATACAACCTTTCTCCTTGGCGCTCAAACCTACACCATTACCAGATGAGTTAACCCTACGAGTCAAGGCGACCCCCCCCCCCCCCCCCCCCGGACTTTTGTTCATGTTGTTGAAGGTGTAGGATGAGCTACCACCACCCATTCTCCACTCCTTGGACCCTGTCGAGACGGCACACAATCCACTCAAACCTGTGACAACGACTGATAGCCCCCAAAAATCATTTTATCATACGAGACAACACAATCGGATGTTCTGACCCAACTTAGGGAAAGTGGGGGTAAAGTTCTTCCCCCCCGGCCTGAAAACCTGTCCCTAAAACTTAGATCCTGGTGTCTAACCCTTCTGTCATACCTAATCGTGGATGATAGAACACTTTTTAGTAATGAAAGGGGCTGGAAGAGACAAAGTTTGTTGATCCCGAGCAATTTCCCCACCTCGATTCAGCTGAGAATAGTCATAGTTTCCCAATCCTAACCTTCGATTCTCCTTAGCATGGTTCCCTGAGCTTATCCACCACTACAATCTGGAGCATGAGTCATAAGCGCATATAGATGTTCCTATGCCAAGTAACATAGCACTTCTTTACAAGATTTCACCAAATCTTACACCTCCATTACAGAACTATTCAGCTGAGCCTAGAGTCAGCAAAAACCTGTACCAGAAGCATTACCATAGAGTGGGGGAAACTTCTGAAAACTTCAGCCCACACTTCTATGACAGTCATGTTCCCTGCCCTTAGTTCAAGAAAAGAATTCGTGGGATTTTGATTCCTCCAACCTATATTGGGAAAAACATGTTACAAAAGGGCTTACTAAAGCAAATCCATTGTACATAGGCAGTTGCATTTGTACCTCTATTTTCTGCCCCAATGGGCCCCTGTCTGTTACCATATATGCCAAACATCCTTCAACTTGAATGATGCCAGCTTAACCCGACCAACCATAGTGACTTCTATTACCTCAAAGATCTTCTTGACCTCATCCAAGAAATTCTGCGGATCCTCATTCATTTCTGATCCTAAAAACTCAGGAGGATTCATCCTAACAAAGTCATGGACCCTTGTTGATACTGAACCACCATTTTCATTCACATGAGCATGAACCCGATTGTTCTGGTTGATCATACTCTGAGCAAACATTTGTATAGCATTTTTTAACTCAACATTAGAGACTTCCTTATTAGGGACAAGAGGAGTTGTGTTCCAATTCCTGGCAATCATATTCCTAGCGTTAGCTCTACGAGGAGGCATGATCTGAAATGTAGAACGTCAAGTTAGAATGGAATAAAATCATACCTCACGTATGATACGAGTAATAAGAAAGTGAAGTGTTTCCTATAAAACTTCATAGCCTCCCTCTCATTAGGTGTGGTGCACTTTACACCCATAAAAAGTACTCTTCTTAGTGTGGCTTTTCAGACATCCTAGGATTCTTTAACCTCCGGGCATGCATAACATGTTTTGTAGGCCCTAGGATACCGCCAAGACCCGAGGAACATGGAAAAACTAGGACCCCACAAATGATCCCAAGCAAACCATGTTGGCAGGATCATAAGCATACTAAAGATAATTAACATAATGCTAAAGATAAATCATAATTTAAATTGAAAAGATGGGGAATACCCATATTCTATAATAGAGATAAATTAAATACTAATGAATTTAATACAAAGAATTTATTAACTCAATACTAAGGTGAAATTTACCATGTCTAAAATAAGACTCTAATTGACTAGAAATACTGGGACAAGCCTAGCTAAGTCTAGCAAAAAGTGAAACTAAATGACTAAATATAAACACATGACTATTGTCCTCGGAGAATAAGGAGTCACCACTGAATTTGCTGATCTGAAGATCAGAACAAATTCTATGTGTGATCTGGACGCTGAGAACCTGAACCTACATTACGAGAAGATTTAGCGCATGTGTGCGTCAGTACTTGAACGTACTTAGCATGTAGGATAGATTAAAGCCGAAATAAAACAGTAAATGAAAAAGAAACAAAGCAAGATTAAATGAAATCAGAATATGAATAATAATATAAGTTACATTGGCATACAATGGACCAATTTATAACATTGCTAAAAACTAATAATTGAAGTACTGAAAATGGTCATCAAAGAAATTCTAACTGAAACGTTGGAGTCAATAAATTGATAATAAAAATCACATTGAGCTAAATGTGGAGTCTATTGTATAAGCCCCATCCGAAGAGGGACAGAATACCCCGAATATACCCTTCCAACGTATAGGGGCATGCTAGCATACCTTAAAACTGATATGCCCACCCAGAGGGACTTACAAATCCTACTGGGCTAGGAGTTCTGCGGACTAAATGGGTATGATGAAAACCTAGTAAAACTCCAAGATTATGATTACTCCTAATGAATATGTAAATTAAACCTATTATGACTTAGTTTTTGAAATTTTGGATAGCTCAAAACTGAATATGAAAAACTGAGAAGCATAATTAATTTTGGTATATGCATTTATGACTGAGTCATGCTTATTTCAGCTAACTAAAATATTGGACCTAGAATATGTAATTCAAGAACTTAAAGACAATCATATACCAAAATTTTACACTTCCCTGCACAATAATCTGAGTAACCCCCCCGTCTAATATCATTATAATCTTATTTGGAAATAAACTAATAAATTCATAAAGTTCTGTGGAACTTCTAGAAAAAAAGAGGTCAGAAAGAAAATTGTAAATCTTTTCGTGACAGTCGTATGTGAAAACAAAGGGGAATGAATCTAGTCTACATACCATGATATCCAAATTGAATGAAAAAAAATTGTTTGAAACAATGACGATTTTGCTTTGTGAAATTTGTGACATGATTGAATGATATGGGAATATTGAATCTGACTGAAAACTAGGGACCCAATGGGTGAAAGGAACCCACTAGTGAATTCCCACATACCAGGTTATGAAATCCACAGCGAAATATTTAGATTTTGGGGCTAGAACTTATTTAATCTTGTTGCATTCTTGAACTAGAGTTCTTGACCATTTTCTCATTTCTTACTTCTAATTTTCTAAGTGTTGATTTAGGATTTTGACTTAGGTAAATTTTAGTTATGTTTATAGGCTTAAACTGACAAAAATATGATTATTTAGGGTCAAAACGATGTATCTAAGGGTTTAAATGAAGTGGTAAAAGATCAAAAGACCCTTGAGTTAAGTTCTGTCGGACCAAACGATGAGTTGGACTGATGGTCCGTCATTCAATTGAAGGTCCGTCATTTGGGCCCGTAGGTTGGGTCTATTCAACAGGCCTTTACTGAAACGAGCATAACTTTTTTACTCGGAGGTCTGATTTTTGAAAGGTTTGTGGCTATGGAAAGCTAATTCAATCATCTATCTGTGGTATGTTATGGGACACCTAATTCATTTTTTTTCTAACAGTTTTTTTTTTTATGTCCCAATTGAAGTTCGACCACAAACTACATTCACCCCCCTAATATCTTTAATTTCACATACGATTCCATAGGTCGAATAGACCTACGGGCAATAATGGTTTCATAAATAAGAGGGGTAAATGAGGTGTTGATCGACGAACGCAGATTATAGACCGCAGTTCCGTCCATCGTTCGACAATTAGTCAAATTTTCCTTGGATAAGATTTTTGAGTTTCTAACACCATCGGCAGATGTGCAGGACAGACCATGGGTCAGGCTACGGTCAGTCGATGGCAACTGTCGATACATTAACATATTTTGTGAAAAACTCTTTCTTGATCTGTTTTGGATACGGGGTGTTACAAATTTAAACTTGAAAATTACTATAAAAAAGATTACATGAATACATTAACTCCTAATGGTTTTCTTCCACATAGGTATATCAATATACTTAATCTATAATTAACATTTTAATAATTTTATTAGTTTGAATTCACGTACCACATCAACTACAAAGGTGTGGCATATAATATCATATGTATTTTTGAATTCAACATTATAGGTTGCTTCTGAAAGAGAATGTGTCTATCAAATGGTTTATGTAGTAGGACACAATTTATTTGTAGAGTCTTTGAAAATAGTGTCCTATATGCAGAAATAACAACAGGATAATTTGCAACAAAACACGTGTTTATACCAAGAATCAAATTATCATTGCCTTAGAACAAGGGATATTCTTTCAAATTTATCCGGAATCCATTTCCAATACTTATTTGTTTTCCATGACAACAAATAAGGCTCAAGGTCAAACAATACCGAATGTTGGACATATCTTCCCCAACATGTTTTCTCCCCATAGGAAACTATATGTAGCAATATCAAGAGGAATCTCAATGGCAACAACAAAGGTATTGGTTATGAGTTAACAACCGGATATGAGAACATGATATATTCAAGAAATATCGTAAAAAAGGAAGTATACGTTAGCGACCCATTAAATCATTATTATCATAATCAGGTTTCAACAAAGCTAACATATTACATTACATGAAGCGAATGAAAATATCTTTTGTCATATTTAGAGGTCCGGTTTAAAAAAGGATGAGCTTACCAACATACTACAACTTCCGAAAGTAATACAATTATTTTAAAAAAATTTATATTGATAATTATGATACAAATAAATCCAAGCTCGTGGAAGATATCCTTTATTATGGAAGAATGTCATATATACAACAAAATATAGCTTCACTAGTATTACATATCCGATTATTGTGTTGAACTTCCACACCACCGTTAAATATATTTGATTACTTCAAGACATTTTCAGACTAAATGGGGTATTATTTATAAACAAACATTTTGTAACTAACAAACATGCAAACAAACAAATCTCTTAAGACATATGTAATATATTGAACATAGAGAGTGCGCATGCTTTAATGCTTCACAATTCGAGGCCTGAACTAACATTTAGTAACTAAAAAACATCCATACCTAGAAAAACCTTTAAGACATTTTCCATATATAGAACAAAGTGATGCATTAATGTTTCACAATTGTTCACATCCAGGAAGACTAGGGAAACAATGTGCGACATGAATCAACATATCTATATCCATACCCATATTATCCATATACATATATATCATCTAATATATATCCTATATATCTATATCTATATATATTATATGTAGTATCTGTATGTATGTATGGATGTATGTATGTATGTATGTATGTAGTAGTTATGGTGGCAAACATATATAGATAATTTTTTACGCTCAGGCAAAAAACCAGTCAATCGCCCTATGTAAAAAAAAGTGTTAGTAAGGTTGATCATTATTTATGGAGAGTTGCACTCTAATATGAAAAGTTTTTATGAATAATAATCCGTGCATAAAATATAAAATTCATCTATACTTATGTCTGTACTTGTGTCATTCCAGATCATCAATGAGACCTCCTCTCAGCAATAATGATTGGTGAATCATTTACGGCGATTTTTTCAACTTTCATATAAACTAGACACACAAAATCAAAAAGTGTTGAGACATAAAATTTTGAGAAGATAGTGGTTAACTTTCACTTGTTTGGATCAGATAAGTCCTTCAGGGAAAATCTCTATTATGATAAATGTTAGACCCTATCTCATGTTTTTATTGAAAATAGATGAATTCTTGTTGTGTTGTAGTTGTTTGTGACACACACGCTATTGTTGTTTGTGATGAAAGAAAGATATTTGTTTGTCAAATCTAACTGGTTGAATGGAATTCAACTTCAATTGTTGGTTATCATTTTTGTTGATGTCTATAGCTCTATAATTTCGTTATTCCTAGTGGGAAAATAGAAAATTCTATAGAGAAATTTTTTGATGATCAACCGTTAAATGTTCATTAAAGGAATTCCATACATTATTTTCAAAAATTTCCATGCCTATGTTTGGATAAACAACATTATTATATCTATTGATATGACTACTTCTTATTATATACAAATGTTTTCTTTGAGAGTGGAGTTGGGAAAAATGCTCAAAAAAGAGTAAGACATCATATGGAGAAATTGACGGGTTGATAAAATGTTTTACCTGCTAGAAAATTAGAATTAAATGTTTGTGCTAAAGAAAATCTATCTAATTTTTCTTATTATATAGAAAAATTAAAAGGCATACCTACCTACCCTTGCACATCCACATTTTCTAAGTATTTAATTCATATTTTATGTTTTTATCCATTTTGCAAAGAGTAATTAATTATAAAAGAGAAAACAATAATTTCATGTACCTTTTTGTTTTAGATTACCTACTACTGGTAAATTCACTCACGCTTCATGTGAATATAGAGTAAAAACAATACTTGAAAATATTAATCAGGATGACAATTGTACATCACTATCAATTTTTACATAATTTATCTAAAAATATGCCTGTAATTCACTATCCATAAACTAATAAAATCAATAAAAAATGTTAATGAAAAAACAATTAGTGAATATATTAGAATTTAAACAATGTAACAATAACTTGCATTTTTTCTATCTTCAAATCAAAGGATAAAGGCGATAAAGATAAAAGGTTAGAATTTTTTTAAATAAATATATAAATTATACTCTTAATTAAAGTGTTAGAATTTATTAAAAAAAGGATATATGAAAACTTTGTGTATTAACAAATAATTTAAAACTTATCATACGGTAAATATTTGTTTGAAAAATAATAATGAGATTTTTTTAAACATAATGCAATGAAATATCAAGAAATTTCAAAAGAAGATGCCATACATTAGATGAAATTTTTTCTATCATATATGCCAACAAGAAAAAGGACGAACAATTCAATATCTAATTATTGTACTTTTATTTAGGGTTATTTTATTGATCTGAATAGAAAAGTGTTGCACATTTCTTTTTGCTTAATATAAGTTAATAAAATGTTGCATGAACACAATTGTAGGTGAGTTTACCAAAGGCTTTGATAATTGCATTTTATAACGAATAATTTTACCACATGTAGGTACTTTGAAACCGATGTCTTTCCATTTTACGATTAACTTTTGTATTCGAATTTTCAATTCAAACTTCTTCATAGGGTTCCTCTTAATAGATTATTTTTATTTTAGTTTTGTATGTGTTTAAACTATATTTTTGACGACTTTGATGGATAGTTTCAGCTTCATAGCATATTGTTTCTTAGTTTTATATTTGGATCTAAATTTTGATGATTTTTTGTTTAATTATTTTATAGTTTTAGTTAAGGCATCTTCAGAACGAGTTGGGATGCTTTTCTTAGATGTTGTATCTCTATTGTATTTTTTTTCATTTACTAACTTAGTTACTCCTAATTTTCTCACATGTAAGCACTACAATTAATGCATTTTCTAATACCTTTGTAATTTCTTCTATTTTGTGAAGTTTTTCTTCTGTGATTTTATTCGTTGATCATTTTATTTTTCTTTTCACATGTGTTCCTCAATATCGACATTTACAAGGTACACCATTTAATATTACTAAGTTGTATATGTTATCAATATATGTGTGCTATCATTACTATTATGATTTTCTAATGCGTATATTATTTTGTAAAAAACCCGATCCCCTAAAGGATTATAAGAGAATGTGAACTCAAATGTCGTGACACTTATTTATTTGTTTTGAATGGTTTGGTGTACTAAGGTATGCATTGGATGTTAATAAAACTTTACTATCATTTTAGTTTCTTGACAGTTACTTTCATAGTTAACGTATAATTTGCAAAATTATTGACATACGTGACTTTGTTAGCTTCTGTCCTAGTTAATAGGAGCTTATTGGTAGTAGGTTTCTATTGAATCTGTGTAGTTCCGATTCTAGAGTTTGATTTGCAGTAGGTAACTGAGTAGAATGTTTTAGCTTTAACTGTTAGCAGTTTTTAACGTACCCCTTACTTTGGTTCTTATTTTTCTGCACTAAGTCTTTGTGATTAACTTTTATAAAGATAGCTTGCAGCAACCACCAACTCAAAATAACACTTTTGCGATTCTTTTTAGCTACTTATTGTCTTTATACCTGAATATTAATTATACTGGAGATCCAGCTACATAAGACCCCAGCATGATTAGGATAGGAGATCCTTCTTGGAAAATAACTAAAAACCACATGTGTAAGTCAAACCCCTAGCCTATGCGGAGACATTATCACACAAATGTTCAAATTTTCTCTTTCTACGGCTCAATAATTAAAATAACATTGCAATTTCCCTCCTATAGTAAATGTTAAACCAAAGTAATTTCTTTCTTCAAGTTCTGGGATATTCTTATCTGTTGTATTCATGTTTCATCTAATTGAGTGTAGAAGTGAAAAATCAACGTAAAATAAAATAGAAGAAATGATGCACAATAAACACTAAACGAGAGTTCCCATTAGCACTTTGAATTTTCAAATAGAATACGGCTTGTACTAAATTTCTTATGCATATCCTCCCCAAGTTCATGAATGGTAAAATGGAGGGACAGGGAAGCAATATGATTGTATCTATGTTAGCTATTTAATAGTAGGAAAATGCTTTTTCAAAGTCAATTATGTCATTTGCTTACTTTACCAGAGAAAGTATTTCCTACTATCAGGCGTTTTCAAGAAGTCCTCCGACTGCAAATCATGACTATTCCTTTATTCTGCATTCTATCTGATATGTTGCCTCGATTCTTTTCCACAAACAATTCATTCGCTCAATCCTTCCTTTCTTCCTTCCTTCTTCCTCCTATTTGTATTTTTTCGATTTGCTACTAAACTTCGTTTCCTTTCTCTTATGTAATTCATATTTGCAATTATCATCATTGGCTAGTTTATTTCATAAAGTATTATTAGAACTGAACTAAATTTTTTTTCAATTTGAGTGAGCAAACGGATCATTACATTGAGTTAGTTCAATAATGAAATTGATGTGCCCCCCTCCTCCCCCCTCCCTTGGGCCCTCTCTTCCCCACCTTCCCCCACCCCCCCCCCCCCCCCCCTCCCCCCTGCCCAATTGCTTATTATCAGTAATTAGAACTTCTCTTATATTTTTATTCTTATAGGAATATTAAGCTCTATATTTCCTCATACAATACATGTTGTTTAAAATCCTCATTTGTCTATCTAAGAAATTGATAATCGCAAGAAATTGATGATCAAAATTGTTGACTTCCCCGTTAACTACTAATACACACACTATAGGTGTTATGATAATGTCGGTCCAACGTTTGTAGCTGTCACACATTTATTAACACCATGACACCTCTAGGATCTTTATGTGATGGGCACGTACAAGGGCTACCCATAAATAACCCAAACATCCCAGGTAAACCCGCTATTTCATCATACCAATTTGAATGAGTTGGACTCAAAAGAATTGCTTTTGAATTGTTTTAATCCTCAAAACTATTCAAAGCCACACCCAAATGAAGAACAGAGAATCATAATTGATCACAATTAAATCTCCAATTTCAAACCCTTTAAACTTTTTGATAAGATGTGTTCTAATAATCAAGCGCTAGAAAATTAGCTCATCTATTTAACATCATTTAAGATTATCTCATCCCATTTGTTATGTTTTTAAACCGGAAAGTTATTCAACTCAATTTTAAAAAATTGTGATTATAGAAAATTTAAATACACACCACCCATCAAAGTTAAACTATTGAGATTTATCGGCCCATCAATCCAAAATTGGGTCGGCCCCAAGAATAACCCACTTTCTTAGCCCATTGACCCAAATTAAACATGGCGCATTCAAGAACCAAACACTTCTTTCATTCAAACCTCACATCCCTCCCAGTCGACAACCCAAAGAACATATATCGTAGTGAACATTTGTGGGAAATTGGTGAGAGATTCGTATTGTTATCTTCATCTTTTGATTCCTCTTGTGGTTGAAACGGACTAGAAAAAGGTGACTTAGCTCTACATATAGCATTAACATTAGTTAATTTGTACAAAATTTGTGCCCAAGGCATTGCTATTCTAGTCTATCTCTTTTTATTCTGTTGTGGTTGAACTATTACTACAAAATTGTCTTTTTACGATCACAAAACACCATTGTGAGCATGGTCATCAGAGTTTCTATAACACCTCTTTGAAAACATTTTTAATGTATAGTGTGCTAATATTAGTTTTGTAGTTTAGAAATTTATACTCATAGGCAAAAGTAGAATTATTTATGATTAAATCAGATTATCATGTTTTATGTGTAGGATTAGAGTCATGTAAATTTTATTCCCTGAAATTTAGAGTAGGTGAGACACTTTTTTTTGATATCCAAAAGTTCATATAGTTAATGAATTTTGATTGATACATAGCTAAAATCATCTGAACAAAATGTGTAAACAGATTGAAAGATTACTCCAACAAAAATGTGGACCAAAAAAGGCATGCTTCTCCATGAAGCAGGAATCGTAAATGAAGAACAATGTACAAATAGAAATATGTTACATGATACTAGGTATGCACAAATATTACTAGAAATAAAACAATTACATCTATTGAAAAAACTAGCTATAACATTTGAATCATAAAGATATGACTGTTGCAATGTTGAAATAACCCCAAATGCCTCTTTGTCGCCTATGGCATGAAGAAAATGAAAACTATGCCTTCCAAACTTGCCCCAATGCATTTGTTTAGCTACATGAAAGTATAAAAAATAAACTTCACATAATGTAACTTGTAAACAAAAACATATACCTTCATAAATTGATTTACTTTCGTTTATTATAGTTTCTTCTCTACCATTTCGTAAGACGTTATTTTGCGGCTACATAAATCGTTATTTGCACCTCTATCACTGAATTAAGTGTATCGAGGGAACATGGATAACTTTAACTAATTTAACAAGTTCTATGTGTCTTAATTAGCCTGTTTGAATATTAGTACCAACATCAAGTGGATATGGTAAATCAAAAAAGTTATTTCATCTCCAATGATTACTTTAAATAGAGGTATGTCTATCTTTAGTAAGGCTTTTGTAACATATAACTTAATTTATTTACAATAATGATAATAATTAACCATCTATATGTAAATGAAAAAAAATTATGATTGAATTTACAGAATAATAATCTATTACCAAAGGACGACTCTCCATTGTTCAACAAGATAGTGAAAGCTTACATCCCATTTCTATTCATCCAATTAAATACACTATTTTCTTACTTTAAAATTGATACAAGTTCCTTATTTTAGGGTGATAGAAATAATGGATAATTACCCTCCTTTGTGGGAAATTGATATTAGAAATATGTTTTAATTTGGAAGTTTGAAACACCTCTAAAATTGGAAAGTTAAAAATTCAATGACCTTGACTGATGTGCCGCAATAAAAACCAAATTTTCATTTTGTACATGTTTTGTGGTATTAGAACCTTCTCCCATCATGTTACCAGATTAGCTTAATTTTCCCTATGAATTAAATAACTCAATCAAATAATATAGGTGATTACATGTTCTATGGTGATAATTAGTTAAAGTAAAGTTTCTGTTCTTTAGGACATAAGAACAACCCGAATAAATGTTATCACTTGAATACTTATAATGAGAGTTTATTTAATGAAGGTAATTGAAATGAAGAACCTTGATGATACTCTACAAAAACTCTATTTGAAGTTTCTAGCACTCTCTTTGTTCTCAGTTACTCATAAAATGACTCTCAGTTCATATCTTTACATTCGATAATTTACATGATTCAAATAAAGGGGGGTTCATTGATAAAGAAATAATTAAGAACCACAATGCTAGTAGATGACGGGTCTCCACATTTCTTTTTATTAATGAAATTCGCCAATTATTATTATTATGAAATCAAATAAAAGGACATAAAATTTTTTTACATTTGATGTAGATAACCATATGCTTTTTGTTGGCTACAAGTAAGACTAGAATGACTTTCGAGTATGAAATTTAAAATTTGGAAGATGATATCATAACTTGTCGATGACAAGGAGCATTAAAAACAATTGTTGTTATTATATGCATAATGTTCTACTTTCTTTATTAATATACATAGTAGACCTTTTGTTTCAATATCATTATTAATGGTTTTGTGAGTGTGGCAACTTCATATTTTATGTTTCTCTTGACTTGAGAACTACATTTTTTTGAGTTGACATTTTACTGTATTTTAATATTATCTAACACATATAATATGATAGAACACAAGAAAGTTTTCATAAGGCTGAAATTGATGGTAAAATAATTGGTTGGTTTTGGAGTTAGTGACTAATTCTACCGAATGAATGATGTTTTAAAAGAAAAAAAGTACTATTTGGTTTTAATAAGAATTACCTAATTAAGGTTGGTAAGAGGATATGTTTCAAAAGATTTCACTTCTCTTGTGCATATTAAGGGTGATACACAAAACTAGTTTTTTTTTTTTTTATATATAGGAACATTTGGTTAGAATATTGCTTTGTAAAAAAAATATTTTTTAAACAAAATGCATATCCTATTGTATTTGTAGAAAAATTATGGAGAAAATCATTTGAGACTGCCATCTACGAAAATAAATCTGGGTTGATTGAGCCGACTGACATGTTTATGCGAAAATACGACTAAGCATACTTTCAAAATAATTCATTTGTTTGTCATTGAGAGTGTGAGAGTATATTTTTATTCCTTTATTCTTATATTTTGATGATATTTATGTGGGCAAGGAATCATTTAATATGTGAAGGCATTAGAATACTATTGTTGAACTTGAATTTGCATTTGAAGCGAGCATTACTTCTACTTTATGATGACTAGTCATAGTTTAAAAGTAGTAGTGAACAATAGAACATTCATTTGGCACATTATATCTCACGTCATTCATATTCAGTCTCAAGTAACACTATTTGTAGACACCTCTATTGAACCTACTAATTATTTTGCTTTTACGTTAGGAAAAACAAAAGTTTAAGTTGGGGGTGCTGATGAGTCAGACATTTCAACTCATTTAGGGCTTAATAATAAAAGATTTAGTATCCTTTATCCTTATTTTTGGCTTATAACTGATATTAAAATGTTAATTTGCAGCAATGAAGGCAAAAGAGCAAGGCAAGGACATTATGATGCAAACATTGGCGAAAATGCTAAAAATGTTGAAGGAACGAAAAGTTGTCACACGCCAAATCCACTTGGTCGCTCACCGAGCGGACCTTCAACTCACCTAAAGTTTTAGCAGTTTAGCACATGGTCAAAACAAACATGGAGAGCAAACAAGTGTTTTTGGTGACACTATAAACAAATAGTCGAGGACGATATTAATTGCCTAAAGTTACAAAACAACATGGTTGAAAAAGAGAAGACAAAAAGGCAAGAAGGGGATCACTTGGTACATATCCAACCAGATTGGTGAAGACCGACTTACTTCACCGAGTGACTCCAATGTTGTACTATTTGGAGCGTATAAATGCAATATTCAAAAGAATAAAAAGAGTTCCCACATTGTCTACTTTAGGATTTTTCTTCTTAAATATTCTAAAACATTTTGTTTTTACACTGTTTTAGTAGATATTTAGGGTAAATTTTATTTTTTGCTCAATTTTGACCATTTGGAGATTTTTGGACTGTTGCCCAACCTGATGGAACACTTTGTTGGTAAGGATCTCTTATTCTTTATTATCCGTCGCTAAAACCTTATTCTTAGGGGTGTGATTATGTTGTTTAATGCGTTAATTATCCAATTGCGTTGTTATTTAATTATTTTATTATTGATTAAAAGTGGGTTCATTAGTAGTTTGTGTTTTAGTTGCGTAATTGTAGTTGCAAATGTAATTCTAGTTTAGTACCCTAAGCTTCTTTGAGAAAAAAGTGTAAGAGTTATATTATTAGTTGATAATTGGTGTGATTGTGTTGTAACAAATTTAGCTAGATAAAGTGGGTCTGGATTCAATCTTGCAAATATAGATTTAAAAATAGATTGATTAAGGTAATGAGTTGTTAATCTGTGTTGTGCTTGCCGAAGTTCGACAAAACTCGCTTGATTCATAGTAGTTTATTGAGAAATGGATATTGCATCCAAAGTCTAGCCTACCTATTGAGATTCAACAATATTTATTCAATAATAATTTCCCATTTTACGAAATGGACATTTAATTAATCACACTCTCAAGAAACCCTCTCTATTTGTTTATCCCTATTTTGGTAATCATAATTTCGTTAATCAAATACACCCCCCCCCCAAACCCCCATTAACATCAATTATAAAAACCTTGTCATTGAGTTTGTTGTTGCAAAAATATCTACATTTAAAAACAATTAGAACATATGTTTTTACTAATTAATTGAATTCTTTAACGTATAACTCCCCGTGTGATCGACCCTTACTTATAATTGGGTTTATCATTGTTAGCGGCGGCCAACAATTAGAATCGGATGAACTGTAGTTGAACGTTATCATTCATATTGTATCAAATAATAAAATTGAGGTTGATCGTAAAAAGATATTGGTGGTTAATATTTGGCATATACCTCTATCTCTTTCGAATATTAGAAACTTCTTGAGTCGGCTGGTTAGTACAGAAGGCTAGTGGGAGGGTTTTCTTTTATTACCTCTCGATTGAACTCACTTACTTAAAAAAGGTTTAGTCCTTATAGTAAGAAACATGGGTAAAGACTTTTAAAGAGTTAAAAGATAAGGTTACCATTTCTCTAGTGTTGACTTTAACGAAAGGATCTGATGGGTTTTCTTTTTAAAAAGTAATGCTTTTCGAATTATATCAGATTGTGTTCTTATGAATAATCGTAAAGTTAATGCTTATGATTGAAAGAAACTTGAGATTCAAGATAAGAACTATCATACCAATAATCATAAATAAGCGACAGTTGTTTTAGCCTTAATGTTTTTGAGGAATTATTCGCATGGTTTCGATGTTGATTTTTTTTCGTGACAACAAAAGTTTGAAATATGTTCAATCAAAATGATATTTATCATCATAAATGTAGATATTCAGAACTCTTGAAGGACTATGATTTGAGAGTCTTATATCACTCGGCAAATGAAACTTACATGACAGTGTCTTAAGTCAGTTGTCCATGAATATGTGGCACAAGATAAGAATTAGAACGAAGATTTGGTTAGTGATATTTATATACTTACTTGGCTAGAGGTGTTCAGTTGGTTCATTCTTATAAGTGCATGTGATTATTAATAATCGTTTCGAATCATCATTTGTATCGATTGTAATATTCTAGAAAGCTCATGTCCCGATCATGGGTGAGTTAAAGGAAGCGGTTCTTAAAGTTCCATTGAGGATTTTTCAGTAAAGAGTAGATTATTTGTTTCGATATTAAGGTCATTTATGTGTTTCTAATGTTAATAACTTGAGGGAGTTGATTATATCTAAAACTCATTATTCTCGATATTCCATTCACCGGGTAGCCACAAATATTTCCAGTGACTTGCATGAGGTCTCATGGTCGAATGTGATGAATAAGGATTTATCAGAATTTTTTGCAAAATATATTAATTGTGAACATGTTTATATTGATAACCAAAATCGGAGAAAGTTTTCCAAAATATTAGATTCCATACTTTGAAGTGGAAGGATTTGACTATAGACTTTTTTGTTGATTTACCCCACCAGGTGGCAACATAACTCGATATGGGTTATATTTTATTGTATGAAAAAGTAATGTTGTTCATCACCATCAAGATCTTATATTTTGCGAAAGACTACGTTAATTTGTAACTAAGGGAAATGGTTAGGTTTGATTTAGTCCCCATATTAATTATCTCTGACCATTGTACTTAATGTACATATATATTTTTGAAATCTAACCAACAAGGTCTTAGTATACGTGTCAGGATTAGTAAATTTTTTTTTATTATGATATCGATAGGAAAGGGAAGCATACTATATAAACTTTGAAATATAAGTTCATATCTTATATATTGACTTCAAGGGTAACACGAATGATCATTTGCCTTTTATTGAATTTTTGTATTGTAATATCTATAATTGAACCATTCGTATGACTCTATTTGTTTCTCTCCATGGTTGTAGTTGTACACCTCCTATAGGTTGGTTTAACGATGGCGAGGTTCTTTTAATAGGTTTGAGTTGCTACATGAGGCCATGAACAACGTTCGACTTATTAGAGAATGTTTGAAATTTGATAAAAGTTTAAAAGTCATACATGTAAATGTTATAAGAAGAGATCTTGAGTTTCAAGTTAATTATCGGGTTTACTAAAAAATTTCACCTTCGAAGGAGTTTTGGGATTTAGTAATAAAGGAATGTTTACCGCGTTATGTAAGTCTATATCAAGTAGTAAGGCTTACCGATAAGATTTCTTATGAATTTGATTTTTCTAATGATTTAGCATTGTTATATCTAGTTTTGCATGTCTTTTTGTTGAAGAAATGTGTTAGTAAAACGACATCTATTGTATAATTGGAGAGTTTTTGTATAAAAATAGTCTTTCATATGACACAGTTTTCTTTGAGAATTTTTTCTAGCAAATTAAAAATCTAAGAAATATGGTAGTGGATCCATGAATGTTTTGTGGAAGAATGAAAGGGCTGAGAGTTCTCCTTGGGAGGCCAAGGACGATATGATGTACCATTATACTAATATTTTTCCCTTTGAACATATTCTAGGTTGAGGTACTTCTCTCATTGTTGATATTCTTTGATTCATTTTTCTTAGTCATTCTCAAAATTAATTGTAACATATGGAAAATAGAAAGAAACAGTAAAGAGTTTAAAATCTGAATTATTATTTTTTAAGAGAATAAGAAATTCTGGAAAAAATATTCAAAGTTAAAAAAGGGAATTATGGTCATTTACAAACAGTCATTATTTCTAGCTCAGGTTGATATAGAGATCCTTCATAATATGGGTGGAAATATCTTTGAACAATATTTCCAACATCTCTTATTTTGCGTGATTTCGACATCATCTGACTGAGATATTCCCATTTGAAGTTGATTTGTTGGATTAAGGAAATGTCAATCCGAGATTTTAAAGGGTGTTTTTTTAACAGACCATCGTACGCGTATGCTTGTTCTTTTTGTAAGACCCCGAAAATAACTTAGGTTAACTAAAGCCTAATATGTTTTTCTTGATTTTATAAGGTCCTAAATAGGTATAATATATGGTATAGATGTAGTAGCTAAAATATTAGGTGCATTGGAGCTCAAACGTCAAGGGACGACCAAGATGTTCGACGATTAAGTCACCTATGAGCCTCATATGTGGTGTTATATTTTAATGTGTGGTTAATTAATTTATAAGTTCCTTAAATGAGTCATTACATCATATATAGGCTGTGTGTCAAGTTTCGTGGATTTAGAGGTCAAATGTCCAAGAACGTCCATGACATTCGAAAGATGTGCCTTGAAATGACCTTGTGTGTCTAGACATGTTTCTTCGAGTTTTACATGTTTGTTTTTAATGAAACTAATGTGGGTATTGGTTTGAATACTCCAGGAAAACATCCCTAAGAACCAACCAAGGGTCCTTGAGGAAGGACACAACTTGGTGTCAAGGTTGCCGAATATAGACCAAATCACGGAGGCATTCGGTGCCCAGTGGGTCAATCGACGCCCCGCTGGTGGCATGTCGTTGTCTGGGACATAGACTAAGAAGTAAAGCTTCCATTTCCATGATCTTACCCAATCAATGGAGGCTAGCATGGTCCGTTTGTGGACTAACGCCTCGTCGAAGGGTAGTCATCTGTGGGCATGTGTTCCTGCGCAGATTCATTGTAAAGTTAAGGGTGACATTGTTATTTAACCCCACATTCAAATAAGAGTAATGGAGGTTTATAAAGCGTATTTTGGGAATTTTTTATCATATATAAAAGTGTTTAACACTTAGAAATGTTTTATTCTTCCAAATCAAAACCCCATAATCCCTTTAAAACCCCCAAAGACTCCATTGAAGTAAAAAATCATGGAAGATCTTGGTGTGACGTTTTGAGTGGAGATTATTCATCAAAGATAAGAATTATATTTATCAAGGTATGGATATTGATCCTTTGAACTCATTTTATCAATGATCCCCAATTCTCAAGATGTTTTCAAATTGAATTGTTCAATTTCATGATTCTACCATGGGTTCTTGCATTAATGTTTTCTTAATATTGAATAATGATTTAATTGATATTATATTGATTATTTTAGCCTAAATTATCTATGAACCCGTGAATTGGAAGAACCCTAGATTTTGACTAATTTATGGGTTAGTTGATATTGATCTAATGTTGATGAATTTTGATGTAGACTTCTATGGGCTTTCTAATGATGTAAGAATTGTATTCAATTGATATATACATTATGTTAGATGGATCAATCTCTATTAAATTGACCTAGTTTCATTGATTATCATAGTTTCTACATTTAATTATTGTTCATGTTCATTGGTAAGGGCCATACGGATTTGAATAGGATGATTTAGCATCGAATTGAGGTGAGGAGGATGTGGTGGTTGTAATCTTCACTATTTCCCTTATTTTGATGTTATTTATACATCAATTATATTGTGATTGGTATGGTCCATTTATGTTTGCGGTATTATGGGATTTACTTGCAATTGACGTGGCATTGTCGCTGTTACGTTATGCAATATGATGATCAAGTTATTATATGCACTTATTGAAGTCATGTTGATATTTGTGTAATTGATTATGTGAAGTATGATGATATCTATATACATGTTAAGCAATGTTAAAGTATATGTGATTTATTAATGTTGTGTAGTTTAAAATGTTAGACTATGACTATGTGCTTATATGTGTAGTCTTAGACGTTGATACATGATTATTCCTACTTGAATATATGAGATATGATGGTTATACTAATAATGATATAGTAAGGTATAGAATGACATTAAGTAAATAATGGTCATTCCTAATTGTTTAAGGAATGATATGCTATATGTTATAAGGAAAAATAATGTGGTGTCTTGTTTGGTAGACTTGTGTCCCTTACTTGATATATGTATGAATTATATGTGAATATAAGATGTCTTGAATAGGTAGACTTATTGAATTCTTGTCATGTATGAATGAAAGATATGTGAGGCCCTAGAGGATTTTAAGAAGGTCATGTACGTTGTAAAGGTTATGTTATGACTGTCGAAATCCAGAGCCGTAATGGTATCCCATGTAAAGAAATGGTGGACTTAAGGATAATTGGCTGGAACGGCATCATATTAATCCTTACGAAAGTCATAATGACCTATCTTAGTCTCCATTGGGAACTAGCCCTAGTGGACCTCTTTTGTAGGGTGATTCTGATTAGGTTTTAAACAAGATAAGGAACCCTCTTCATGTAATCCTTTAATGTCAATTACTCTATTAGAACCAAGGCTAGCACAGAGTTATTACGATATGGGAAGTGTCTCAACATGAAAATGAGACTAGAGTACAATGTACCTCTACTTGAGAATGAGACTAGAGTGCATAAAATCCCTTCATATTCCTTAACCATTTGCCTACATGAGATGTGTCCTAGTTCTACCCTTGGCAAGTAGAACACCCTCATCGGAGTAGGTTAGAACTCCGGATTACATGTCTAGCTATCATGATCTATGTCGGTTATTGCCTATTCTCATCATGTGGGATACTTACTAACATAAGAGAAGATCTATGAATTTTAGGTAGTTGTAATGGATGCTATCTAGACATCAAACAATAGTCTTTAAAAGTGTTAATTAGAGTCCCTAGGTCTTGTCTAAGACCATTACTTCAATATCATTTATGTGATGTGAGTCTTAATGAACTAATGAAATAATGACTTGTCTTATGAAGCATGTAAACTGAATTGTTACCTATCTAGGGTAGTTAAGAGTTGTCTAGTTAAGGTGTCACGGGTGCATAGAAATGGTTATTTCATATCTTACCTAGATGAGTGTTAAGAATGACTCTAGTTAGGGAAGATTTTGATTATGTGGACATGATCCGAACATAGGATGTCTTAAGAATTATTTAGGTTGCCTTGAATAGGTCAATCATGGACTTATCTTTTTTATCTACTCAAATAAGTCTTTTTGATTGTCTTTGATAAGGAAATGTCATAGAATCTATATGTTGATACACTTGGTGAGAATGATTCTATCCAAGGTAGTCTAAAGGATCTCTTGAGTGTGTGTATGTAAGGGATTGTATGGGTGGTATCTTTAAAACTCACTCAACTGAGACTTAGAGTCACATTTATTAGGAGAATTTTACATTGATGTTTATGATTCTTTGTAATTATGTATGTGACTCATTATAAGAAATCTTAAGGGTTGTTTAGGCACATCTAGGGATGGTGTATGGGAGTTATTTCTTTGTGTCACTTAAGTGAATCTTAAAATAAACTTTGAGTGGTAGAACAACATGCTAGAGAGTAGTTAACATAAAAGAAAGTAAATTCACTGTAACAGTGAGGTATTTCACTATACAGTGAATTGAACTCACGATAAGATGGGTTATTAATTATGAATTTTTGTTTAAATATTTTATTATATGTTCTTATGTGGTTAAAAGTTGTTCTTATGATTATAATATAATTTATAAATTAAAAGATGCATATTTCCAATAAATGTCTGTTATCATGATTTTATATGTGGTTGTACTAATTCCATGCTTTTCTATCTATATAGTTCTTGGTAGGTGAGGAGATTTTGGGAAGGAAGACTTGGACCGTTGCACTGTTCATGAGAAGTTAAAGGATATTCTCATTTATCTCGAGGGCATATATTTCTTTTATGTTTCTTATTGAAATATTGTAAAAGACTAAGTATTTCTATTTCCGTATTGAAGTATGGTCCATGTCACAAGTATTCTTGTGTCTTAAAATGATGAGGTTGAGATTTAGTATTTCCTATTGCTTTATTTGTAAATGTTATTAAAGATTATGTTATGTTCTGTGAAAAGATTTCATTCCACACTACTTTTAACTTTGTTTATGTGATGAATGATATGTACGAGCTTGTACAAGACCTTCGAAAGGTCAAGTACACTGGTTGCATTCCGAGATTGTCCTAACTTCTACGGTGTGGTTTCGGGATGTAACAAGCTTGCTATCAGAGCATAAATTGTGAACGTAGTATAAGGAATCGAATAATCTCATCAAGTCACGTCTAGTAGAGTCTTGACCATTGGTGTGAGTCACGACACATCTATAGGTGAGAGGTAATAGGACGATAGAGATTTTCTTCTTTTCTACTCCTATGTCGTGCCATAGAGAAAAATTTATTAGTACTCTTTTAATATGGTTTTCCTTGTGTATCTTGGAAAATGAATACGACAAGGACACCGGCTAGGAGACTTGAGGATAATGAGGTGCAAGAGGAAATTCCTCCTCAAGTTGAGGAAGTTGAGCATGTTCCTCAAGGTGCTCAAGTCCCTAATTTTGAAGGAGGTAATGAGGTTTCGGGGGTTCATCCGGATTTCAGTAATAGGGATATTATAGAGGCTTTTCTTGCTTTAGCGTGAGATGTAACTACTCAAGTGAATTTGAGTATAATGCCTACGATTAATGTGGTGGAGAGAACTATGACCTCTAGGTTGAGAAATTTTGTGAGGATGAGTCCTCCTATCTTTCTTGGATCTAAGGTGGGAGAGGATCCCCTAGAGTTTATAGATGAGGTGTACACGATAGTGCATGCTATGGGAGTGACATCTAGGGACAAAGCGGAGTTGACTTCGTATCAATTGAAATATGTGGCTAAAGTGTGCTACACACTATGGAAAGGAAATAGGATGGAGGATTCGGGTATTATTGAGTGGGAAGAATTTAAGGAAGTTTTTGTTGGTAAGTACTCTACCTTTAAGATTAGGTAAGTTAAGGTGAGGCATTTATAAATCTCAAGCAAGGAAATATGAGTGTTGAAGAATACTCTTTAAAGTTCTCCAAGTTGTCAAAATATGCTCCCTTCCTTGTGTCAAATCCAAGGGATGAAATGAGTCGTTTCGTGATGGATGTAACCGACTTAGTAAGGGAAGAATCTCGTAGGACGATGTTATATGATGATATGAACGTCGCTAGACTCGTAGTGTATGTAAAATCAATTGAAGAGTCTAAGCTTAGAAGGATGGCTAGAAAATTTAAAAGGGGCGGTTCTACTGATCATGAGCAAAGGTTAAGAAGAGGGCTTAAATTCAAGAAGAACCTAGGAGAGTTAAGGTGAGGTTTTTTTAAAGTAGGTGGGTCTCAAAATGAAAATCCAACATGTGTGACTTGTGGAAAAAGTCCCTATGGGAAGTGTCTAGCCAGTACGAGTTGTTGATATAGTTGTGGTAGGGATAATCATAAGGTGAGATATTGTCCTACCATTGCGTCTAGAGGAAGGGAGAGTACTGAATTTGCTCGTAGTGCCCCAAAGGTATATGCTCCAATAAATAGGCGTTTCTATGCACGCTGGGTAAGAGGATCAAACACAAATGAGAATGAGAGTGATGATGATATTTCTAAGTTCTCTTTTATTCTTGTTCTAGTATGAGTTTCTTCGAAGTGGGGGAGTGTGATTAGTAAATGGGATAAAATGATGTAGAAGCATGTTGCATGTGCATGATGTTTATGAGTTTTGTAGAAATTGAATTTCATTAACTTCTTGCATTGTGTATTTTATGAAGCTATGATAATGTTGTAAGATGTGTTTATATGATGTTACTTTGCATATTAGCATGTTTATATCATGAATTGCCTATAAGTTGCATCGTTTGGAAAATTTGTAAAATTACTGTAACATTAAAACAGTTCACTGTTAAAATTTGGAAAAGTGATTAATTGATTCTTTGGTCTAAAAATATTGTAATGTGGTTAGTGTTGATGTATATATGCATAATATTGAATGTAAAATGAGTGTTTACTATTTGGAATAAAGCGCCTGAGTTTTGAAGCATGATGAGTATATATTTGGTTTATAGTTCTTGTTTTGTTTAAATCTCTTGACTTTGCTGAATTGATGATTTGGTCTTCGTTATGTGTTGTACGTTATGGTTATTATCTTCTAGTTGAATCTCTATTCTTGTAAGTGTTTGGACAGTTACAAGTGTCATTCGAGGACAAATGATGTCCAAGTGGGTGAGATTGTATGACCCCGAAAATGACTTAGGTTAACTAGAGCCTAACATGTTGGTATCGATGGTCTATGGTCCTAAATAGGAATAATATATGGCATAGAGGCAGTAGCTAAAGTATTAGGTGCATAGGAAGTCAAACGTCAAGGAACGGTCAAGACGTTCGACGACTAGTCACCTATATGCCTCATATGTGGTGTTATTAATTTATATGTTATTAAAGAGCTTATAAAGTCCTTAAATGATTCATTGTAGCATATATAGGCAGTGTGTCAAGTTTTGTAGAGTTTGGAGGTCAATCCAAGAACGTCCATGAAGTTCGAAAGATGTGCCTTGAAATGTCCTTGGGTGTCTTGTCATGTTTTGTTGAGTTTTACGTGCTCGTTTTTGATGATAAACATGTGTGAGGTGATAAAATCATAGAAGATCATATTTTGGGAAGTAAACATCGAGGAAACTATCCCCAAGGACCAACCAAGGGTCCTTGAGGAAGGACCCAAAGCATGGTGTCAAGGCTGCCCAAGACAGCCCAAACCATGGAGGCGGTCAACGCCCAGTTGGTCAATGGACGCAATGTTAGTGGCATATCGTCGTCTTGGACTTATCCTGGGAAGCAAATCTTCCATTTTCCAGGATCTAACCCATTCACAGAGGACAGCACAGTCCGTTTGTGGACTGACGCCCCGTTGATAGGCAGTCGTCTGTGAGCCTGTGTTTATGCGCAGGTTCATTGTTAAGTTAGGGGTGATATTGTAATTTCACCCAACTTCCAAATTATATTGTTGGATATTTATTAGGGGTCTTTTGAGTATTTTAAACATGTATATAACTTTTTAACAATTAAACTTTTTCATTCTTCCAAATAAAAACCCCAAAATCTCTTAAGAACTCAAAAAAGACTCCATTGAAGTCCAAAATCAAGGAAGATCTTGGTGTGACGTTTTGAGTGGAGATTCTTCATTAAAGTGAATAATTATCATCATAAAGGTATGGATATTGATCCTTGAAACTCATTCCATCCTAGAGCCCCAATTCTCAAGATGTTCTCTAAAGTTTTCAAGTTGAATTGTCCAATTTCATGGTTCTACCATGGGTTCTTGCATTAATGATTTCTAAAAATTGAATAATTATTTAATTGATATTGTATTTATTTTTTTTAACCTAAATTACCTATGAACCCATGAATTGAATGAACCCTAGATTTTGACTTTGTTATGAATTACTTGATATTGATCTAATGTTGATGAATTTTGATGTAGATTTCTATGGGCTTTCTAATGATGTCAGAATTGTATTCAATTGATATCTATGTTATCTCAGATGGATGAATCTCTATTTAATTAACCTAGTTTCGTTGATTATCATAGTTTTCACATTGGATGATTGTTCATGGAAATTGGTGAGGGCCTTATGCTGTTGAGTTGGATGATTTAGCATCAAATTGAGGTGATGAGGATGTGGTCTTTGTAAGCTTCCCTATTTCCCTTATTTTTATGTTATTTATATTTCAATTATGTTGTGATGGGTATGGTCCATTTATGGTGGTGGTGTTGTGTGCTTTACTTGCAATTGATATGTCCTTGTCGGCTTTACTTTATGCAATATGATGATCATTGCCTTGTCGGCACTACTTGAAGTAATGTAGCTATTTGTGTAATTGATTATGTGAAGTAAAATTATATGTATCTACTTGTTAAGCAATGTGAAAGTATATCTGATTTATTAATGTTAAGTAGGCGATCATGTTAGACTATGACTATGTGCTTATATGTGTAGTCTTAGATGTCGATACATTATTGATCCTACTTTACTATAAGAGATATGATGGTTATATTGATTATGATTTATTACTGTTTAGGATGAAATTAAGAAGATAATAGTCATTCCTAAGTGTTTAAGGAATGATATGCTATATGTGATAAGGAGAAATAATGTGCTCTCTTGTTTGGTAGACTTGTGTCCCTTACTTGATATATGTATGAATTATATGTGAATATAATATGTCTTGAATAGGTAGACTTATTTGAATCCTTGTGATGTATGAATAAAAGATATGGGAGACCCTAGAGGATGTTAAGAAGGTCATGTACTTGGTAAAGGTTATGTTGTGAATGTTGAAGTCAAGAGTCGTAATGGTATCCTTCATGTAATGAAATGGAGGTCTTACGCTTAATTGGCTGGAACAACATCATATGAATTCTTAGGAAAGACAAAATCAGCTCTCTTAGTTGAGATTGGAAGGTAGACCTAGTGGACCTCTTTGGTAGGGTGAATGTGATTAGGTTTTAAACTAGATAAGGAACCCTCTTCATGTAATCCTTTAATGTCAATCACTCTATGAGAACCAAGGGTAGAACCGAGTGATTATGTTATGGTAAGTGTCTCTACTTGAGAATGAGATTAGAGAACAATGTACCTCTACTTTAGAATAAGACTAGAGTGTATAAAAGCCCTTCATATTCCTTAACCATGTGCCTAAATGGGATGTGTCCTAGTTCTACCTTGGCAAGTAGAACTCCCTCATCGAAGTGGGTTAGAACTCCGGATTACATGTCTAGCTATCATGGTATATGTTGGTTATAGCCTATTCTCATCATGTGGGATACTTACTAACATAAGAGAAGATCTATGAAGTTTAGGTAGTGTTAATGGACGCTATCTAGACATTGCACAATAGTCTTTAAACGTGTTAGCTAGAGTCCCTAGGTCTTGTCTAAGACCATTACTTGAATATAATTATGTGATGTGAGTCTTAATGAAGTAATGACTTGTCTTATGAAGTATGTAAATGGAATCTGTACCTATCTAGGGTTGTTAAGGGTTGTCTAGTTAAGGTGTGAAGGGGGCATATGAATGGTCACTTCGTATCTTACCTAGATAAGTCTTAAGAATGACTCTAGTTAGGGATGATGTTGATTATGTGTATATGATCCAAACATAAGAAGTCTTAAGGATTATTTACGTACCCTTGAAGAGTTTAATCATGGACATTATCTTCATGATCTACTTAAGTAAGTCTTTTTGATTACCTTTGATGAGGAAATGTTATAATATCTGTGTTGATACACTTGGTGAGAATGATTCTATCCAAGGTAGTTTAATGGATCTCTTGAGTGTATGTGTAGGGGATTGTATGGGAGGTTGCTTTATAACTCACTCAAGTGAAACTTAGATTCACCTTTGGTAGGAGAATCTCACGTTGATGTTTAAGATGCTTTGTAAGTATGTACTTGACTCATTATAAGAAATCTTAAGGGTCGTTTAAGCACATCTAGGGAGGGTGTATGGGCGTTCTCTCTTTGTGTGACTCAAGTGAATCTTAGGATAACTTTGAGTTGATAACAACATGCTAGAAAGTGGTTAACATGAAAGGAAGTAAAAATTCACTGTACACTGAGGTATTTCATTGTACAGTTAATTGAACTCACTGTAAGATGGGTTCTTATTTATGAATTTTTATTTAAATATTTTACTGTATGTTTTTATGTTGGTAAAAGTTGTTCTTATGATTATAATATGATTTTTAAATAAAATGATGCATATTTCCAATAAATGTCCTTTTTTTCATGATTTTTATGCATAATACCATACTTATACATGTGGTTGTACTAACTCCATGCTTTCATCTATCTAAATAGTTCTTGGTAGGTGAGGAGATTTTTTGAACGAAGACTTGGACCATTTAATCGTTCGAGAGAAGTTGAAGTATGTCCTCATTTGACTCAAGGGCATATATGTCTTTTATGTTTCTTATGGAAGTATGTAATAGACTAACTATTCCTATTTTTGTATTGAAGTATGGGTCGTGTTTCAAGTATTCTTGTGTCTAAAGATGATGAGATTGAGACTTAGTGTGACGCCTAAAAACCCTTTAAGACAGACTGTCACCTGATACCCTAAAAGCCCGAGAGAACCAACCTGCAACTTGTTCTTACTATGCATATAACTATAATTACTGTGATAAATTAACCTAAAATGCAGCGATACAAAGCAAAATAAGTAGGTAAAATAGTTATATACAAAACTTGACCGTTGAGACCACAACTCCTTAAGACACAACCGAGCCATGTAGATATGTCTACAAAACCGCTTAATTATAGAAGACTAGAGTAGGTCGAGACAGACCCCTCCTTACCCTTAACTACGATACAATACCAAAATGAATTTACCAAAGACTAAATAAAGTTCTGAATCATCTTGGAGCTCACCTAAAAGTAGCAGAGTTTCGTATGCACCTACTAAGGAGGTCTACTAGCTAGAGTACTTATGCCTGCAGGATGAAATACAGCACCCCCGCGAGGGACGTCTGTACAAAAAAATGTACTGAATATGTAATGCAATAGCATATTTAATACGAGAGATCAAATGAAATCAAATAGCAACATATGTGTGGATATAGAAGGAGAGAATACCACCTTTTCTTACTCTTGTGGGATCAAGTAAGTTACATTCTTTTCTTTACTTTTCTTGTAGAAGAGGATGACCCATGCTAGGCGTATTAACCCCTGGGATGCGGTCTTCATCATTACACAACTTAGGATCGACCCACGCTAGGCTTTCACCCCTGAGTAGCAACCCTTCTTTACCAATAGGGATCGGCCCGTGCTAGGCTTTCGCCCTAAAGCTGACACCCTTCTATACCAATAGGGACCGGCCCATGCTATGCTTTCGCCCCTTATCTTAGCATTTAACTTTTAGCTCAATTACTACCTTACTATATCTACAATACACATGCTAAAACGTGCAAGGCGTTATATCACTTTTCAAGCTAGTTTAAACTAACATTAACCATATAAGTAACATAATCCCTCACCTACACTTTAAGTCTCTTTCAAGTATCACATGAATAGAACTAGCATATACATAATACAGGCCACAAAAATTAGTATTTCCTATTTCTTTATATGAAATAGTTTTTAAAAACTATCTTATATTCTGTTAAAAGTTTTAATTCCGCAGTACTCTTAACTGTGTTTATGCGATGAATGATATGTAAGGGCTTGTTTAATACCTTCAAGAGGTAAAGTATACCGGTTGCAATCCGAGATTTCCCTAATTTCTAGGGTGTGGTTTCGGGATGTGACACTATTTTTGTGATATTGCTTGCCTTATAGTATAGGTAAGGGACCATGTTCCTTATATGATAAGTGTTGGTTTAAACAAGCCGGAAAGTGTTGTATCATGCCATCCACATTTTATAGTGTATATTGTAAGTTGACTCCACCAGCTGTATTTAAACTTGAGATAGTAAGGTGGTAATTGAGCTTATATTTGAAAGTTAAGTTCTAAGTTGAAGAAAAAAGATGTAATATTAATAAAATGGAATAAAATAATTGAGTTGCTTGCTTGCCTTTATTAAGCTAGCAGCGGCATAACCTACTTGAGCTATATGTATACTGTTAAAGGGTCCAATCTTAATGGACTAGATTTAGAATTATAGTAATGGGATCACTTGAAGCCCAAACCTATTAAATGAAATTAAAAATTAAAGAAAGCCCAGCAGCCAAATCTACCGAGGCCCAATATAGATAAAGTTCAAGTTAAAGCAAGTAGGTGCATCCCCTAGTTTGACCTTTTGAGCTGCTTGATGTGCATAAGCAGGTGCATCATCTACTTTTCTAGTTAGTGGCTGAAAATGTACCCTAAAAAATAATGTTCTAGAGGATATTTTGGTGCTCATTAAAACTCCTTATATATCCAATATGAGCAGATATTATTCACCCATTTGAACACATAAAAATTAGAATTAACTCCAGCTATCTCTCTCTTTTCTCTTACAGATTAAACCAGTAGCCTTAATGTTTTATAAGGTTCTTGAAGAAACCTTCATAACTGAAAACAAAGGTAAGTTAAAAATCATGCATTTAGCTTAATTCTCCCATGGATGGTTAGGAGAACATGTCATTCATATTCTAATACAACTATAAAGGCGGAATATTTCAAGCAGCTACTGCTCACTTCCTTAGTTATTAAAATATCTTTGTTTCTTCTGTGGTTTAAGTAAAGGGAAGCTGAAGTTCTAAAAGAATTCAAGTTATAAGGAGAAGTTAGAGAAATTGATGTAAGCTGACTGCTCCATTTTTTTCTTCCTTATGTATGATTTTGAGTGAGGAATTAGTAGTGTATTGTCATGAAGAAGTCAAAGGGGTGGTCAGATCAATATTTGATTGTATGAAAAGGAATATTTGGGGTTGTTCTATGTGTATTACTATTGGTGCAACTTGGTTGATGTTGGGGAAAGGATGTATAATGTATATGATGAACAAACTATAAGGGTCTTGTGATACACATTATGTTAAGGTCTTTATGGGCTCATTATATGTCAAAGTTAACTACTTTTTTATGAGGCTCACGGCGTGATAACAACTAATTTTAGTTTACCATGACTTAAATTATTGAGAAAAAAAACAAAAAAAGGTAGGCTAAATCATGATAGTATATCAGTCAAAGAATAAGGTATGTAAGACTATTCGATTCTATATCCCTTTGGTATGAAATCGAATACTTCCGATTAATACCAATGAAGTGAATCTCATAAATTATATTCTATGCTAGGCTTTCACCCCTGGGATGCCACCCATAATTATATAGATTTCTTCTCTTAGAATCTTCAAATCTTTGAGATTGTTGTTTCGTATCGCTACATCCTAGGCAAACTTTTCACAATTTTTATAGTTATATGCATAGTAAGTACAGGTTACATGTTGGTTCTCTCGAGCCTTTAGGGAATCAGGTGCTTGTCTGTCTTAATGGGTTTTGAGGCCTGACAGTTTTTGTATCAGAGTAGGTCATCCTAGGGAGTCTAAAAACTGTGTCTGTGTAGAGTCTTGCTCATGGATGTGTCATTGACCTCATCAATAAATAGGAGGCCCACTACACCATTTTAAGCTTAAGGTTACACATAATCTTGACAACCCTTGTAAAGTTTTGCCTAAAATATTTTTGGTTATGCTTTTAAAGTGTAGCCTTAGGTTTTAGTTTTTAGAAACAAATGAACTTATAAAAACTTTTAAAGCATGCTCTTTATCGGTATATGCTACACTTATAAGCTTCGTCATATGATGATACAATTAGTAATACTTATTTACACATACGTCTACACTTTTAAAGTGTGTTGTTCTTATAATTCTAAAAACTACACTTTACAAGTGTAGGTAATAGTTTTTTCTAAAATTATGGTAATCGCTCCAATATATTTATTAAACCATTCAATTACTAATTGGCAAAAAAATAGAATTCATAAAAAAAATAAAAATCTCACTCTTACCCTTTTCCCCAAATCAAAATAGGGTTTGCTCAACAAAGTCACTTCGAAAAAAAAACTATTTCCATCTCTTTCAAATTTCATCAGAATAAATTCTCTACAGTAACTTTATCTGGTTCTTATTTCTACATGTCTTATTGTTACTATATGTTTCTCTCCTATTCATCTACGCCTTACTTTGTGAAATTGAAGAAACAGTTGAAAGAATTTCGATATTGTTTGTATGAGATAACGGAATTGTCCATGGGTTGTTTTCCGTCGCAACTATGCCCTAAACTCAATGCATGCATATTCTTCCTTATGTGTTCGCAATTCTCTGTTTGAGATATAATATCACTCACGCTCTCTACTCGATATACAATTACATGTATGACTATTTTTCGATATGGTTACTTTTGAAACTATTTACTATATATTTTGTTTTTCTATGGACTGAAAATTAGTTAATTTCATTGATAGTGTTACTTGTTAGCTTGCCTGTCCCTCAAGACTGTAGTATTTTATTTGCATTAATATTGTCTATTTGGTGAAATCAATTTTTTAATGAGGGGGAACTTTATTTTCTTGTTCTCAGTGTATCGACTTTCTTTCTCTATAATATATTAAATCTTTGACTGTGAAGAAATGACAAAATATTCTAGAACTTGACCATGCCTAGAGCTATGTTAAGTTTTTCCTGAATATGTTGAATAATGAGCTCCTACTGTTCTTATTTTTTTAAGATAATTTGAATGACAATTGTTTTTAGTTTAGTTAAAACTTCAAGTAAGTTAAGTAAAGGCAAGTAGCATAAAATGGAAAACTAAAGAGATTTGAACATGTTTTGAGCATTTATTTATCTTAAAATGTGCAAATTAATTAGTTTACTGTACGAATAAGTATCATATAAGACATTATGCACTTACAAAGTGTTTTGAAATCTATGAGAAAATGGTCTCATATCAGGTACAAATGAATAAAACAATCCTCAAATATGTTACAAGATTGACAATGGCATTAAGGAATGTTTTGGCATTTGATATTGTAAAGAAAATGAAAGAAGATGGAGTAAATCCCAAATTACGATCGTATGGTTGTGCCTTATCCGTATTCTGCAATAAACGGGATGTCGACAAGGCATTTATAGTAGAACAACACATGTAGGAAATGGTAGCTATCCAGAGGACTTGAGCTGGAGGCACTTTTAAAAGTATGTATAGAATCTGGTAGGAGTGAAAATGTGTACTATTTGTTGCATAATCCTAGAGAAGGATTTTGATAAGTCGCACCTTCTACTGCAGATTTTTATTGAAAAGTGGTTCCACAACAAGGTAGCTTCAAGTGTGGAAAAAAGAAAATATGATGTAAGATCCATACATAAACGTATTAAAAATTGAGGTTGTGCCTTGAATGGTCAAAGCTGGTTGGTTAATGGAAAATTGACTGTATCAAGTGCAATCATTGGCTGTGATTGCTGCTGCAAATGCTTTGCTGAGAAGCTCGTGACCATTGATCTTGATCCTGAAGAAACTGAAATATTTGCTAAGTCAATTGCTTCTATAGTTGCGCAGAGAGTGAAAGAAATTTGAGCTTCAAGAAATTTCAAGTACGCTTTACTAACTTCTCTGATGATTAGTTAATAGTTGTTCTTGGATCATTAATGTCTCTTTTGAGGGTGAATCATATTTGGATTACTACAGAGCGGCTTAATTACTAGGGACCATCTGAAGTTGTTATTGATGGTGCAAAAGATGGTCTTTACAGTCAATGAATGTTTAAGCCATAAGGTAATGTATTGGGTGCCTCATTAAGTATATATGATATTTTTCAAAAGTTCAGGTCTTTTTCTTTCTCTAGTAGATAATTTACATTCAGGTCAAATTTGTTGTCAATGGAATTTGTCGGATCTTTCCTTCAAAAAGATGGACACTAATAGTTTTGCACAATAGACTTATTTAATGGTGATAAGATGGATAAACCATTAAATAGATTGTTAGTTGAGAAGTGGAAAAAGGAAGATGTGGTCTATGCAACACCTACTAGGTCAAATGATGATTGGTGAGACCTGTAATATTTTATTTCAAGGTCATTTTTCGTTGTAGATGTTTAATGCGTTGTATTTGGTTCTTTTTCTAATTTGTCATCCCAGTGGGAAAGGAACTAGTTTCCTCATATAGTTGATGCATGAAGTAATAAAAATTCGGTGCTTTCCTGTGACCAATGATGAGATGAGGGAATATTTGCTTCAACTTCTGGGAGATGACTTTTTCCCAAAATTGAAGGAAAGGAATCACGTTAGTTCTACAGTTCAGTAATAGCTGCATGAAATATTGAATTTCTTTTTCCGAATTGCATGTAACAAGATAGTCATTCATAGGATTTAAAGTATATTATTGAATTAATAAACTATCGAGAAGTACATTCCTCTTCATTGATTGATGCTATATTGCATCGATAGAAATGTTACGCCTATCGGAAGAGAAATTATCTGGGGTGGGGGAGTTGGTTATGGGTATTGAATTATGTTTAAGCAGAATCAGGTTCTGGACACATATGACCTATAATTGACTGGTTGTCTAACCAAACTTCTCTAGCCATCATAACTATTTCTTCCTCATATGACTTTGTAAACTTTCCATAAAACAAGTTATCCCTATTTCTTCACTTACCTTGCTAGGGTCTACCTCTATATCCTCATGCATATGCATTAATATCATATAAAACTTGAATTTCTCTCAGTTATCTGACGAAGGATTTTCCTTTTCTTCATGGAAGGTGTGTTTCAGCTTCTCTAAAACTGGTCCAGTGTTTCACATGCTGCCTCAATGTTCTATTGTAATACAGTTGAGTACCACCTTCTGATTGATATGCTCTACTATAAAACAAAAAATGTACTCCTGAAACCAAAATACAAAATGTAGTTCAGCCTGTATTATCTATCTTCATATACTAAATGTATACTTTAGACTAAGCACATATTAAAAAAAGGGTGTACGTGTTTTCATTTCACAAAACCTTTAAATGTAGTTCAATTTCTTTACGTATCCAAGATTCAGAAGAAGGATATTGACATGTACCAATTGCTTCAAAACTTGAATCTGAAGTGGAAATGACATGGTTATGCATTACGCGTGCCAATTCACCTATGGCAAATCAATATTCTTATAGTGTAAACATATGTAAGTTCCTTTTTACCTAGAAATGGTAAACTATACTAAGAAAATAGTTTTGTGTGAAATTTTACAGAATAAAGTTTCATATGTGGCTGAAATATCCTCCAAAACATCCCTTATACAGGCACTTGTCAAATGTAGGACTCAAAAAATTGGTTATATGTAGTCCTTTATTAAATGGTATCCGTTAATGCAATTCCTGGCACTTCATGCTCCTCTAGGTTACATAAAAATCCCAACTGCAAGTAAAGAAATTATGTGAATTTTCTATATCTGTATCGAACTTATCTGTTTCAAATGGGAGAGCCATTCTTTTTAGGATTATACTGAGTCATTCATCTTTTAAATGGAGATACATCAATAAAAATCTTCCTCTTTGTTGTCTAAAAGAAAATATTTAACTCATCACTTTATCCTGATCTTCTCAGCTTTCTTTGAGGCATTTCAGGCCTCCAGATCAAATACACTTTGAATATTATGCATGTAAGTGGTAAAGAAGCACTTTAGCTAGCAGCATATAGATTAAAGGGTGTGGCTATATTATGGTATGAATCTTGGAAGAATCTAGAGGAACAGATGCACCTTCATCTATGTGGAAAGAATTCAAAAAGGCATTTCTTGACCATTATATTCCATTGGAGATATGAGAGGCCCGTGCGGATCGGTTCCTGAATCTGCACCAAGGAGGTATGAGCGTGAAAGAATACAGTCTCAAATTCAATTCCTTGGCCAGATATTCTCTTAATGTAGCAGCTACCATGGAGGTTAGAGTTCATCAATAAATGGATAGATTAGACTCATGTTTAGTTAGACATTGTACCATCGCTTCATTGAATAAAGATATGGATATAGGATGCATGCCATTGAGCAAAAGTTTGAGTATCAAAGGCAAAGAAGAAGGATACAAGAGTCAGAAACAGCGCATTCTAAGATGGCCAGATAGAAACAGGGCATTCTAAGAGGGCCAGATCCATGGGGCATTTTACACCATTCCAAGGTGAGTTTAGACCTTGTTTATTTAACAGACCACTTAGGCCATCATCTTTCTAATCTACAACTAGTGTTCCACCATTGTTGGAAGGGTTTAGGGGTAATCAGTTTGGAAAAAGAAGTGAAAGACAAGGCTCACAAATAGTGGGTCATCAAGAGAAAAGAAATACGATCCAATCAAGGCCTCCTTGATAGCCTTGTATACAGGTTTGGGAAGATATTTCATTTTGGTGTGTCACACCAGGGCATATGATTAGAAACTGCCCTCACAAGGGCGTGGGTAGCGTTGCACAACCAACTAGACCAGTTGTTTCATCAAACTCATCAACACCTTATTTTTTTAGGGGGCTACATATGCCTATAGGTTGTGGTAGATGATCTAGGGGATCAACTACTTCTAGTGGAGGACAGAATCACACATATGCACTAGGGGATCGACAAAATTCAGAAGCCTTGCCGGATGTGGTTACAGGTACATTGTCCATAATTTCACATACTATGTATGCATTAATTGATCTGTGATGTACACTATCATATGTTACACCATTGATTGTTGGGATATTCAAACGAACACCATAATTATTAGTGAATCCATTTGAAGTGTCCAGCGATTGGTGAGTCTACTATAGCTAGAAGAGTTTATGATAAATGCATTGTAACTGTTTGTGCTCACGATACTTTGGTCTACCTTGTTGAGCTAAGCATGGTAGATTTTGATGTTATAATGGGTATGGATTGGTTAGCTTCTTCTTATGCCACGATAGATTGCCGATCTAAGATAGTGCATTTTAAGTTTTCGAAAGAGGTATTCCTCGAAAGGAAAGGTAATATTGGGGCGCCAAGAGGTAATTTTATTTCTTATCTTAAGGCAAATAATATTATTTTGAAAGAATACATATGTCATCTGGTTAGAGTGAAAAATGTAGATGCGGAGCCACCAACCCTTCAATCAATTCTGATGGTAAATGAATTTCCAACTATGTTTGCTAAAGATCTTCAAGGTTTGCCTCCAGAATGAGAAGTAGAGTTTTGTGTTTATGATGCCTATAGATACTCAACCTATCTCAATTCCTCCAAATAGAATGGCTCCGGAAGAATAACGGTTAAGGAGCAATGAAAAGACTTATTAGAAAAATGATTCATAAGGCCTAGTATGTACCCATGGGGAGCACAAATTTTATTCGTACGCAAAACAGATGGCTCGTTAAGAATTTCTATTGACTACCTGCAGTTGAATAAGGTAATGATTAAGAATAACTATCCTCTCCTTAGAATTGATGATTTGTTTGATCAATTACAAGGTTCTAGGTGTTTTTAAAAGATAGACATGAGGTTAGGTTCTCACCAAGTGAGGGTCAAGGACAAAGATGTACCCTACATAGCTTTTTGAACATAGTATGGTCACTTTGAGTTCTTAGTGATGTCATTCGGGTTAACAAATGCACCATCCACTTTTATGGATTTGATGAATAACGTGTTAATACCATTTTATATGTGTTCGTGATAGTGTTCATAGATGACATTTTTGTGTATTCAAGATCCGAAGAGGATTATGTTAATCACTTGCGGCAGGTTTTAAGAATTCTCCGTTATCGTAAACATTTTCAAAAGTTCTCTAAATGTAATTCTTGTGGAAATATTTGGCATTTCTAGGTCATATTTTATCCGAGGAAGGAATAAGGATTGATAACCAGAAAATAAAAGCCATGAAAAATTGGCCAAGACCTACAATGCCTACGGAGATCCATAGCTTTTTTAGATAGGCAGGTTATTATAGAAGATTTGTTGAGGTTTAATTTTTTCACCCTTAACAAAGCTAGCACACAATGAAACAATTTTTCAGTTGAGTGTTGAGTGTGAAAGAGGCTTCCAAGAGTTGAAGAGTAAATTAACTTCTATACCTGTATTGATACTTCCCGATGGAACATAAGATTATGCAATATATTTTGATGATTCGAGAGTGGTATTAGGTTGTGTATTGATACAGCTTGGTAAAGTTATAGCTTATGGCTCAGGGAAGTTGCAGCCACATGAGAAAAAATATCCAACCCATGATCTACAGCTAGCAGCAAATGTGTTTGATTTGAAGATATGTCACCACTACTTATATGGAATTCATGTTGAAATATACACTGATCAAAAGAGTTTGCAATATATCTTTAAGCAAAAGGACTTAAATCTGAGGAAGCAAAGGTGGCTGGAGCTTTGAAAAGATTATAACACCGATATCTTGTATCATCCCAGTAAAACAAATGTAGTAGATGATGCTTTAAGCCGTAAAATACAAGCAAGTACTTATAGGCACTCTGTGGAACGACAAGGAGTAACTATGGATCTATGACAACTAGCTGGCTTTTGGATTCGTCTTCTTGAATCTCAAGATGAAGGGGTTATTGTGCACAATGCGACAGAATGCTCATTAGTAATTGAAGTGATAGAGAAGCAATACACTGATCCTATTCTTTTATAACTCAAGGAGAATGTACAACAACATTGTATGACAAAGGCATTTGAACTTTCACAAGAGGGAGTACTTCAATAAAAAAACAAATTGTTTGTACCTAATGTAGATGAACTAAGAAAGAGGATCATGATGGAAGAACATCATTCAAGATACTTTGTTCATCTGGGGTAAACTAAAATGTATCATGACATGGAAGAAATAATTGGTGGGGGAACATAAAGAGGAGCATTGCAGAATTTGTGGCTCAATGTACAAAATGTCAACAGGTAAAAGTAGAACACCAGAGGCCTGGAGAATATAGGCCGCGTATAGATTTTCCGATTTGGAAATGGTACATGATCAACATGATATTTTCACTGGTTTGCCTCGCTCATATCGGAATTTTGACTCCATATGGGTAATAGTCGATAGACTCGCCAAACCAGTACACTTCTTGCTAGTGAAGACTACTTGTAGAGTTGAAGAGTAGGCAATGTTGTACATTAAAGAGATAATTCGAATACATGGAATGCCAATCTCTATAATATCTCATAGAGGATCACAGTTCACTGTAAAAACTTTAAAGTCATTTCAGAGGATTTTGGGAATACTAGTGAATTTAAGTACAACCTTTCACCCTCAAACGGATAGTTAGACAGAATGTACAATTCACACGCTTTAGGATATTCTGCAAGCTTGTATATTAGAGTTCAAAGGTAGTTTAGATGATCACCTACCACTTATTTAATGTCGTTATAACAATAGCTACCATTCGAGCATTACAATGGAACCATATGAAGCCTTATATGGTCCAAAGTGTAGATCACCAATTGGCTGGTTCGAAACAGGGGAAACTCACTTATTTGGGCCAGATTTTGTTTATCAAGCAATGGAAAAATTCAAAGTGATAGAGCATCGGCTAGAAACAGCTCAAAGTCGACATAAATCATATGTGGATGTTAGAAGTAGAGGACTAGAATTTTTTATAGGGGATTTGGTATTCTTGAAGGTGTCTCTAATGAAAAGGGTAATGACGTTTGGTAAATAGCGAAAGTTGAGTCCACACTATATAGGGTTATATAAGATTATTCAAAAATTATTCCAAGTATCCTATGAGTTAAAGCTACCACATAAGATTTCATCAGTTCATCCAGTGTTTCATGTATCAATGCTATGAAAATTCGTAGGTTACCCATCTCGTATTACTCCTACTGAAGATGTACATTTTATGGAAGATCTCACTTATGAAGAAGTACCTATTGCTATTCTAGATGGACAAGTTAGGAAATTAAGAATTAAAAAGGTAGCTTCCGTAAAAGTGTTATGGAGGAACCAACAAGTAGAAGATGTTACATTAGAAGTGTAGGAAGCAATGAAATTGAAGTATCCTCATCTCTTTTAGATCCAAGAGAAAGATGAAATGCTTAGTTTATATGCCGAACAGGTAAGTATACGTCTATAATGTATTAGTGATTAATATTAGTAACTAAACATAGGCTTGTGAATCTGTTTGGGCTGGATAACTATGGTAACATCGAGGATGAATGGTTGTTGGGGGGGAGAGGATTGGATCAGCCCTCGTACACATATACTTTTGTATTTTGTGATACTGCTTGTGCCTTATAGTATAGGTGAGAAACATCCATATTCCTTATATTGATAGTGTTGTTTAAACTGCTACAAGTGAGGTATCATGTCAGATGTTTAATATAAGTTTGACTCCACCGGATGTATTTAAACTAGAACGAAGGTGGTTTGTTAATTGAGCTTTTAATTGAAGTTAGTAAGTTCAAGTTGAAGCAAAGGGATGTAATGTTCATAAAATGGAATAAAGTAGTTGAACTGATTGTTTGGCTTTATGAAGCTAGCAGTTTCATCACCTTCTTGAACTATATGGATATTGTTAAAGGGCCCAAGATTTATGGAGCAGATTTAGAATTATAGTAATGGGATCACTTGAAGCAAAAACCTATTAAAAAATTAAAATGAATAGAAGTCAAGTAGCCAAATCTGCCAAAGCCCAATATGGATAAATCCAAAGTGAAAGCAACTTGGTGAATCACCTAATTTGACCTTTTGAGATTCTTGATGTGCATAAGCCGGTGCATCACCTACTTGACGAATTAGTGGATGAAAATGGACCCAAAGTAAAAAAAGAAGGTTCTAGAGGATGTTTTTGTGGTCAATAAAGCTCCATATTTATCTAATATAAGTAGATATTCTTCATCAATTTTAACACAAGAAAAAAGAAATAACTCCAACTCTCTCTCTCTTTTCTCTTAAAAATTAAACGAGCAGCCTTAAAGGTTTCTAGGTTCTGAAAATCTGATTCTGCAAACCAAGGAATGTGAAAATTCATGAATTAGCTCTAATCTCCAATGGATTATTAGGAAAATTTTTTATGTTATTCTGCATCTAATATAACTACAAAGGTTAGAAATTTCCAGCAGCACTGTCACGTTCTTATTTTATAAAATTACATTTTTTATTCTTGGTTTTTTTAAGTGTGAAGGGAAGATGAAGTTCTAAAAGAATTCAGTTATAGGAGCAGTTGCAAAAGTGGAGGTAAGGTGGAATTCTCCATTTTTGTCTTCTTTATATAGGAGTTTGAGTGAGGGATTTAGGGGTTGTCTATCATGAAGAACTTAAGTGGGGTTTGTCAATACTTGCGCTGGATGATTAAAGAATAATTTGGGGCTGTTGTGTTTATGTGTATTATTGTTTGGGCATATTGGTTGATATAGGGGAAAATGATTTATAATATATGTGATTTGACAGAGAAGGGGCTGCTTCCGTGGCGCTGAACATTATATTTAAGGCTTGTATGGGTTTCAGTATCTTTCAAGTAGGCTACATTTTACAAGGCGCACGGTGTTATATATGCTAATTTTAGTTAGTCATTACTTAAATTGTTGATTAAAGACAAAAAGGGGAGGCTTAATCGTGATAGTATATAAGTCTGAGGATAAGGTATGTAAGGCTATTCGATTCTATATACCTTGGGCATGAAATCTGATACTTGCGATTAATACTAATGAAGTGAATGTCAATAGTTCTATTCCTAGAAAAGGAACATAGTGGCAACGTACTATCTCCAAATAACTAACAACATTTTGCCGCTCTCCGTAGTGCATAGAATTACTTCATTATATGGTTACTATCTCATACTTGTGTATTTATCCCCCCCATGTGCTTGTATAGAAATTGTATTTGTAAAAGCAAGTTTCTTGCATCCTCCTCTTTGTTGTTTGAAGTCAATTGTGTCATTAAGCTCTTAAAGTAATGTGTTGATGTTACATAGAATCTTATGTCTTTGTTATAGCCTTGAAGTATTATTTTCATGTCTTCTATTACTGGTCCGTACTTCCATATCTCAAAAATTATTATGACCACAAAAATTAACACTAAAAGGTTACGATTATCCATAGACAAGCAAAAGAGTAGAACTGATAACCACAACTCCAACATTTATAAGAAATCTAAGTAAAGTAATCTATATAATTACTAGTGGCAGCCTAGGGTCAAAAGCCTAGCATGGGGCGATCCCAAGTTGTACATAAGAGTGGCAGCTGAGGGCGAAAGCCTAGCATGGGCCGATCAAAAATTGTGTAATTATGAGGACCATATCCCAGGGGTTAATATACCTAGAATGAATCATCCTCTTCTACCAGTGATAAGATGTTTACTTGTGTCACATTCCCTACAAAGATTATAATGTACATAAATGTAAAGAAAACAATGTAAATTGCATGATCTCATAAGAGTAAGCAAAGGTGGTCTTCTCTCCTGATCTATGAACTCACATGTTGATACTTGATTTCATTTGAGACCTCGTATTACATAAGATATATTTCCTTATATATTCAGTACATATTTTTTGTACTGACGTCCCTCGCTGGGGACGCTGCATTACATGTTGCATGCAAAGGTACTCGAGTTACTAGACCTCATCAATAGGAGCATACGACACTCAGATACTTTTGGTGAGCTCCAGGTTGATCCGGAGCTTTACTAAGTCCTTGGAAAACTCATTTTTGTATTGTAACGTAGTTAAAGGTAAGGCGGGGTCTGTCCCAACTAACTTATCTTGTATCTTTTAGAGGCTTTGTAGACGTATGTACATAGTTCATTTGTGTCTTAAGAAGTTGTGGCCTCAACGGCCAAGTCTTGTATATAACTTTTTGATCTACTTATGTTGGTTTGCATTGCTGCATCCTATGTGAACTTGTCATAATTGTAAAGGTATATGCATAGTAAGAACAATTTACAAATTGGTTATCTCAATCCTTTAGGGCATCAGGTGCCTGTCCTCTTAATGGGTTTTTAGGCGAGACAGTATGTCCAAATACAAGTTTTTATTAAAAGAGTTGTATAAGAAATGTAATTTAACCTCTACTTAATTAGATGACTATGAGTAGAAATAGGGATTATGTTTTCTAATAAGTGAAAGTTTGGACTTGTAATTTCATATCGCAGTACGAAATCACGAGATGAAATTAATCTTTGGATCTTAGATTTTACGTCGATTGCATATCATGAGATAAAATATCAAATTCTCCAAAAATCATGATCTGAAAATTTTCAACTTCAAAAATACACCAACAAATATAAATTTTGTAAAAACAAACCACATTTTTATCTACTAAAAATTTATTTCAGATGTAATATAAAATATATAATTCATACCTGACTTTTAAAACTATTTATATCTCATAAACAATAATTTTTACCAACATAAAATTTATTATTACTTTAAATAAGTTCCTACTCTACCATTTATATTAACAAAATTCATTATCTTTATTAAATTTATTTACAAACCAAATTTACCAACAAAGGACTCAGAATAACAATGTTAGTTCATATTCTACGTCATATAATTGAAAAACTAATGTTCAATTTGGAAAGATTATCCGTAAGATGTGCGATAATTATATTGTATACTAGAAAGTACAACTTATGTTTACTTTTTTTAAATGAAAATAAATATGGTCGATAAACATTCTAATTTATTAGAGTAGTTTTGTGATATTATACTATGCGATTTTATAAACTTTTTCTAATTTGTTAAAATTTAATAAAGAAGTGAGACAATTTTACTAATTTTACAAGCTATAGGGTTTTATAAGTATGAGAAAACAAACAACATAAAATGTTCTTCATTTCCATAATTTCAAATCATGATTTCATATCACATGGTCAAACGGGCCAAGGACCGTGCTTTGCCCGACCGAACATGGTTATTATTAAAGTAGGAGATGAAATGTTCTACATTAAAAGTAAATGTGTGTCACAATCAAAACAATAGCTTTGAAATCAAGCCTTAAATGTCAATTCACCTAAAGTAAAAAGGCACTCTAAATGCCATAAAATCAGTAAAATAAAACACTATCCACCAATATAAAAATTAAATTATCTAATGTAGTGTCATGAATATATAATAGTGGTAACTCTCCAACTAAAGATGTTTTCTTCAGCCCAAAATAGAGATAGTGGTTCTTGTTATTGCAACTACACTACCTGTGATCATGTTGTTTAAAAATCATACCTGCACCAAGTATTTTTTTGTCAAGGCTCTATCTTACTAATCATGAATTATATGCCTCTTTCAATTCAAAACTAATTCCAAATTATATTCCTACAGTTAGAAAACAAAATAAAATTTGACCATTAAGTTCATGTTACTCTCAAAGGGTAATACACTATATTCTTCAATCAATAAATAAAGATAATTCTGTCAAACAATTTTTTATACACAGCCACAAAAGAAAATCAGGTCACATATTTCATTACCACAAAAAAATACCATACAAGCTCTCACTAGTTTTCTTTTTAGTATAAGAGAATAGAACACCTCCCTAAACATATGTGTAATTGAGCTAAAAGTTCACTTCCATGTGTTCCCTTTTAATGTAGTTATAAATATCAAACACAAACATTGTTGTTTCCCCTGCTCCCCACTAAAAAACCCAATCAAAATTGAAATTTGTTGAAAAAACTAACACTTATATCAACACCATTTACTTCACTTACCTCCCTGATTAGAATCCCTAATATTACACATCCCTTCACAACTTCTAGCCACTGCATTTTTCTCTAACTAATTAACAATTTATCGAGTGAGACCATCAATTTTTCTATTGAAATTATGACATTACAAAGTATGACATGAATCTATTATGTACGTAGTCAATTCATGTCACAACCCAAAAATGAATGTGATGACACTCGTCTTATCCAATCAAGACAAGTGACCCTAAAACTCAACTATTATAATAAAATGTGGAATCTTTATACTAAACTCTAAATTACCATCAAAATTGAGTTGTCATGTGTACAAGCCTCTAAAGTATCACAATTCAATTAAAAGAACAGAAAAGGGTGTGCGCGAGAAGGTTATAATCGAATAGGGTACATATTTCTACCCATTAAATAACTACAATACACAACAAAATCCGTTTCGTCTATCATCCAAAGCAATGCATAGTCCATCACAGATTAGGTCGATAGTAGAAATAACACAATGCATAACTCTAATCAAGCGAGAATTGATGCCCTTACACTAGTCATTTTGTGATCCTCTTTGACATTCACTCAATATAAGAAATTACAAAAGATATTTTGACCTCAATTAGTGTAACACGCCTCTCATCATTCACTAACTAGCCCATATATGTTATGAAACTTTTACTAAATGTAGCTTTTAAAGTTATCACATTCAGTGACTTTCTTTTTAGTCATTTCACTTTCAATTGTACAACCAGTCTAGAAATTACATATACAATACAAGTATTTATCCGACTACAAAAAAGTCTGGACTAAACAAAGTATAAAATGCTCATGAAGTCTGTGAAACCATTGTTCAATCGAATTCTCAAATATCCTCAAAATGTTTCATCATGTCATCACCTAACTCAATCTATTTGAGTCGTTGAACATTTCAAATATGATAACACATCTTTCCCATAATCTGTCACTTACACAATTGTAACAAATCTAGAATCAAAGACAAATACAATACACCATATAGTCACATGAGGTGCTATGGACGAGTTATGACATAAATGAGAGTGAATGGAGTGAATCTATGATAATAGAAATCAGAACAAGTATGCATGATAGAGATCCAAAAAGTGATGATTTTTCTTAAAAATCACAATAGCCTCTTGAATATAAGTACAGACGTCTCCGTACCAATCCTCGAGACTCTACTCAGACTCAGCGTGTATACACATGAGACCTATAAACCTGGGGCTTTGATACCATTTAGTCACGTCAACAATTATTCAGCAAGCTTTCAAACCTTTATCACTACATCACAACTAAACAATTAATCAGGTTACCTTTCGTTACCCCGTTTTCATCATTAGAGTTAATAAATCTGGACAGTCAACCCATCACCAATTCCCATTACTCCCAAACATATACCAAAAGGAAAATACATGCATTCCATACTAAAAAGATTTAGAAATTCATATACCTGAAGTAGTCAAACTGTCACTCCGGAACTTGAGTATTTTCCTTTAGTTAAGCCTCCAAATAAATGCAAAATTTATGCAAATAAGTAATTAGAATAAGAGTGTCGAACTAACTGTTAGGTTTTATTTTGCCCTAAATTTCTTACCATAAATAGTTTTTTTTAGGAAAAGTTTTGGGATTGACTAATCCTTTTCTTGTAGGGGAAAACGGTTTAGGGTCTATTAAAATAGAGGAAATGTTACTTCGACTTAATCCGCATGAACAAATATGTCTTAAGGCTTTGAGAGTTGTTTGGTTAAGGGGGAGAAGGAGAAATTGTGGGGTCTGAAGCTTAATGACGTTATCACTGTGTGAACCTCCCTGTATTCAAAGTGAATTTGTTGAGGTGGTTCCTCTATTATTTTTTACTCTCATATTAGGAGTAGACTTCTCACTCTCCTTTATGGACGTAGGTCGATGTGACCGAAAACCGTGTTAAATCTGTGTGTCTTTTGGTATATTTATGTTGTACTTTTAATGTGCTCTTTCAGGTTTGCTTTGCTAGATTCGCATGTACACCTGCTTCTTATTTTCAGTCCTAACAAGTGAGTATCGAGCCAGATTCAATAATGGAGTCAGGTTCAGTGTTCGATAACGATGATTGTTTTAAACCAGTTAGAAAGAGGTGCTCATCTTGGAGGGTTTGTTTTTTTGTAGTTCTATCCGCAAACCTTTTTGACAGCAATGAAGATGTTTGTCGGAGAAAAGAAATTGTTTTTTCAGAGACAGTAGAGGTTCATGTGTTGAGACATAAATTTCGCAAAGGATTGATGAAGAGGGAAGCAAATTATTGAAGATTAAGTAAAGAAGGTTGACAAAATTCTATTTTTTAAGAAATTCAGGGCAGGGGTGAGATTGGAGATTTTGTTAGGTTTTATTGTGCCCTAATTCTTACCATAAATATTTTTTTTTTTTTTAGGAAACGTTTTGGATTGACTAACTTTTGTCTTGTAGGAAAATGTTTAAGAAGTATCAGTAGAGGAATGTTCATTCTAAATTAATCAGATTTACCAATGTAGTCGTAAAGGCTTTAGAGTTTTGGTTAGGGGAGAAATTGTGGGTCACAAGCTTGATACGTTATCACTTGTTTGAACCTCCCATGATTCAGAGTGAAATTTGGTTGAGGTTAGGGTTCCCTCTGTATTTGGTGTACTTCATATTTATAGTAGATTGCTCATCTCCTTGTGGAAGTAGGTAGATTTTGACGAAAACCAAGTTAAATCTTTGTGTCTTTTGGTAGATTTCTCGTGGTACTTCTACTTTGAGCTTTAAAGGTTTGATTTGCTAGCTTCCTCATGTACACCTGCTTATTTTCGGTCCTAACACTAAAAAAAATCATATTATCATATGTATAGTTTAGACCCAAAACCAAACCGGAATTATTATCAAACTCCTAATCTCGATGTCAATTAACATGTAAACTCTCATCTTTTCCACATTTCAACGCTAAGGTTATGTTTTAGTTTCTCCAATTACTATATTTACTTTAAAGGTTTTTAAGTAAAATAAAACACCTAATATTTATTATCTACATTAATATGTTAAAACTTGATTTACAATACATAAAGAAAAAGTAAAAAAATAAACAGCAACTGAAATCAGCAATAGACTACGCCATTAGTTATATTTTCTAAGAGAGTCAGACTAAATCATTCAAAAAAATTCAATCTATATACTTTTTCTAATGAATGCCTCCACAATTAGACTTATATGTACTATAACAACAAACAAAATTCTCAATTCTTTAAGTAACATAACGTTAGTACAAGCCTAATAAACTTCATATTAATCTTAAATCCAACTTCTCCCTTTTCTGTACCAATACTCCAACATAATTAAAATAATATTATATAGACTTGTACCTATATACATAAATGTATGAATTGAACCATTACCAATTAAAAAAAAAATGTCGCTGCAAAGCTTTGCGTAGGTAATTTAATTTGTTTTAGCGTGCTACTGACAAATGCATCAATTTCAGCCCCATTTTTTAATTAGGGCGTTGCTGTCCTTTTCTTTAATTAGTAATTTTATTTACTATTATTTGTAATTACCTTGTTAAATTATTTTCGGGCTTAGCCTCTTTAAGTAATAAAATTTAAATAAGACTTAATTTAATATAAAAATTGTAACAATCATTTTTGCAAATCACAAATTATTTTTAAAAGTTACTACAAAGGGTTTAATATTGAATAGATGGTAAATTTCATAAAATAACACTAAGAGGGTAGTTACATTATCCACCACTAAAAATCATGTTCGTCCTCGAACATAATGAAGAAGGTACAATAACCAATGTTACCAAAAAATTGAGTTAAGACCTACCAGTCGGTGGTCATCTGTTTATGCTAGTTCCTCCTCACAATCATTCCATCTAGATCAACTAGTAAGAACTGAACTATCAAATAAAACTCTTGGAAGATCTACAAATCACGGGTAATTGTCAAGCCACAAACTAACCCATGAACCCAATCTAAGTAGAAGCTCATTGGACCATAACAAAACCCTCATGATAAATGTTCTTCTCACATAACAAGGATGTCATTTTGAATCAATATTGTCCACAACCAGAAGTGAACTTTAACCAACCCCACACACTCATAATGTGCAATCCATCAAAGATCTTATCAAGGTTTCATTTTAACAACATAACTTTCCACAATCTTAATCTATTAAAATCTTATCATTAGACATCAGGTAGGTACTCATCAAGGAAAATCAAACATATAGAATTCACAGAAGAAATTGATCAAGTAATCACCCATCGAACAATACATCCGACTATGCATAACTTAACTATCATAATGCTAGATTAGTAACTATTATTATCGACAACCTTTAAGAACAACAAAATTAGACTCAATGATCCATTCATTCAACCACACATAGCTAGAATATGATCTCAAGGACTAGATGAATATTAAAACTATCAAACAACTGTAATTAAGTATCCATGGATCACTTCTATGAATTCTCTTAAACAAGGTTGTGCGTGTAGAACCACTAATATACTTCAACTATTCTAAACAACACCTAATATTCCATTATTGAAATGAAAAGTCTTACCAAGATACCACACTAAAAAGAGGACTATCACATGATCGGTACATCCAATCCACCACTATGAATTCACCCATTGATGTAGAACCACACGTGGATATACCCAATGAATCATACTCCCACTCATATCTGAAATGAATTCGGTGATCGACATAAAAATGTACGTAACAAAAGTCAAATAACACAATGTATTCTCTCCATAGCGCCCACATCAAACATTCCATTCAAATGACTCTCTCATTGATTTTTAGTCACCCACAATTAACCCACCTAATCCTCATTACAATATAACAACTACTTGATTAATCTAATCTAACATACTTGACACTATACTCCATTAAAATCAACAATCTTAATACTAAACAACATCATACCCACATCAATTATTTACCTTACTCTCAAACTGTCGTTAATATTAAAATTTTCTTAGCAAACACATTGTAGCCTTTAAAATTTGAACTATGGCTCTCTTTATTTCCATTTAACCATTTCATGAAAAGTATGGGTCACACGCAAAAGTGATAATAATTTCAAGTTTAAAAGACTTTCTCATTACTGTAAGATAATTGAATAACACCCATTGTCAAGATCACACAACCACTCACATGCCATGTTTCAACTATCATTCATACCATCATGTACCTCATTCAAAAACTAAAAGTTACCATTGGTGTCATGATGGAAATCTAGTCCCCAGATAAGACCTCCGTCGTTGACCTCTCAGAGGTCGCAGACAAGCCTACATACGTCATTCTTACTATCTAGGTTAATTTTAATGGAAAATTTGAACTTTTTGTTTTCTTATTTCATGCTAAATACTTTAAACTTCACATCATGCGTCCAAAGCAACCTCTTACTATAGAGAGATAATCAAATGAAAGAAATGATTTCATATGCACTTCTAACATATCTGTAAATAAAGCACATAAATACAAGTCTGAACAAAAGGTCAAGAAACACTAGTGAACATGCTCCACCAGCTAAGTATACACTATGATAGCTTAATTAAGGTAGACTCCGGAACCATGAGGGCCTACCAAAGTTCGGTGATGAAAGTTGAAGCTCCAAGTCTCGATGAACTTGAAGTTCAACCTGTAATCACTATGTCCACCTCGTGGCCTGCCACCTCTAAAAATGTATATGGTATGGGTTAGTACACAATGGTACTATGTATGAGGGAAATGAAAGCAAGCACACCAAGGGACATGCATGAGTTAAGTACAGTCTTCCTAAAAACGTGATATTGGAAAGTCAAGTTAGTGGACTTTCATATTGATTGGGAAGTTAGGTTAGCTTTCAATTGGATAGGAAGTGCTAAATGAGAGTAACATGCATTTATCCGTCTCAGATTTCACACAAAATATAACATTACACATAGCTAGTGTAAACAACCACTATGCCTCGGATTGTAGTTGAAGACTTTAACGGTTTGTTGGCACTACAAGAAGACCTCGTGTCATTACCTAAGTGTACCACCTCTCTCTATCCTTTACTTTTGGTTATCATTCATTTCGTTATGTACCAGATTTGAGGCTGGACCTCATATTCATTGGGAAAACTTTAGCTTCTTAACCGAAATGATCATGTGAGATCATGAAATCCCGAGTCTCCACAACTAAAAAGAAGTCGAAGCACAGACCAAAGTGACCCAAAACAAGCCAGCCGTAGATTCGATGTGAAAACCCCGCCAGATCCTTTCATTGGTAGTATCGGTTCAAAGGACTAGGAGGTAGGAGTTCTAAGGAGACCAAAAACCGTTCATACCGCAATCGCATATCATATGTTATGTGAAACTCCGCCCTTTCGTAAATTAGGACTCACTGTCATAATCTATTCTATCGGTTCTAGTCTAATGTTTCATACCTTTACTATACGTCATAGGAAACTGGCTTCTAGTAGAGGAATTAATAACTCAATCAATAATTCGCATCTCCATCATTCGTATAGTGTGTTAATCTCAAATTTCATTCAATGTTTTAGAGACTTTTCTCTTCATTAATTTTACAACTCTCATAGGTGAATACCTTTTGGTAGACATTTACCTAGGCTCATTTGAGATGCTCTCATCGTTTATATTAGCCTCATTTCCTGTTGTCACAAATTCATTAACAAAGAAATTGTTCTTCAACATTACTCACCCCCGTTTTACGTGCCGTTCCTTTCCTAAATAGTGCTACTGCACTTGGCCCTTAGTGGGTTTCACACTTACTACCTTCTAGGGTGTCGTGTCATTCATTCTTTTCATTGTTATTTTGTTATTTCATTGTTTATTTCATCAGTGTGCCAAAGTGCACTTGCCATTTAGTGTGTTTACCATAATCTTACAACCTTCTAGGGTTACATCTTTCATTACATAAATCTTAGTTCAGTATTTTGAAAACGTATGCTAGACTTGTGGGTCTATGCATAAAAGCATGAGTCTTCGGTCACGTTCGTTTAAGTAGTATATCTCTAAGATATGTGGTACAAGACTTATACATACTCTATGATCCAAGATCTCGATTTAGATCTAAGTAGACATCAGTCTTGAATCTTGTAATTAACGATCACTATGTATCAATCCGAAATTCGGCCAGGGGAACCCTGTTTCGAATCCCGTGGACAAAACACTTACATTTTTTCATTTATTTATATTGGTAAACATGGCTTGAGGACCCCAAATCAGACACCCAACGGACTTTATTTTCTTTAATTTCTTTTCTTTATATTTCATCTTTTTGGGCGGAGGGGTTGGGGTTATGGATTCGAAACCCCACAAACCCTTTAATTGTTTATTTCTTTTTCCATGGATTCTTTTGGTGACCATAAGGTTGTGGGATCGAAACCCCCACATACTACTTTTATTTCTCATTTAACTTTCCTTTTTCAGCCTAGAGGTGGGTGGGTTCGTTCCGACGCGCCCTGATTTTTATTTTCTTTTCATTTTCCTTAAGTTGACCTAAGAGGTTTGTGGGTTTGAATCCTCTGTTCACCACATTTATTTTTACTTCTTTTAATTCATGGTTTCACATTGTGAGCGTACGGGTTCAATCCTCCAGTGACTCAATTGTTTGATTTCATTTTTTTCAGCAACATATTGAACCCTCTTAACTTGATCGAAACTCATCATTTCAAACAGGAAAAGGTTTTAGTTTTTCTTCAGCATCTTTTCATCAAGTTACACATTAGTTCTTAGGGAATTCATCATTCATTTAAAAAGTTTTAGGTGCATTTTAATGGATTTGATTATCCAAGAGTTTCTCACTAAATTCAGACACATTAGACTTCATATGAACATCACGACTTTCATAAGTTTGTGCACGTAAGATCACAACCGTAACATTACAATTTTTGAGCCTTAACCCAAGATCACCTAGTCACGGTCACTTTTTTGCACACGCATGCAGATAATAACGGAACACATAGGTTCATACAATTTCAAAAACACATACATGAACATATTTGTCACGAAAATGCAATACATGCCAGATATGTACCAGCAAACATACCCAACGTACGAATCATAGGGATCTAGTGACAGGGACATGAAACAGGGAAACAACCCTAGTTTTTGGACGGAATATACTAAATCTTAAGGGGTATCTTGGGAAAGGGACCAAGAGAAAAGATAACCCATACCTTTTTAGCGTTCAAACCTTGAATTTATGCCAAAAAAATTCTCCAAACATACGTCCAACAACGAATGTTCAACATCCAACTCGAGCGGAAAAACCTTCTCTTTGCCTACATGATCGATTAACGTTTGTTTTTTTTAAATTTCGTGTGAGTTATTCAATTCTGAAGAACCTTGGTAAATTTAATGTTCTTGAATGTTATTTGGTAGAGAGAAACGTGAATGGGTGAAGATAGATTGAATGTGGAAATGAGATAAACGTGAGGGAGTGAGAGTTTTATTAGGCTTATGAGTCTAATTTAGGAGTTAGTCAAATAAGGTTTTTATTAAATGATAAAAATCTGATTTCCCTTTTATTTTAAATCAGATAATAAATAATAAATATAAATTAATTACATCAGTATACCAACTTAAGTTAAAACAAATTTAATTCATTGCTTCCACCTAGGTTCCAACCCCGGTGGAGCAAGACTTTACTATAAGAGAATTTGCGGCCCTCTCCCCATAATACCCCTCAACCTTATTAATTAAATAATTAATTATATATTTACGGTAATTATTATATACCCTTAGACTTTAAAAAGATAATTTTACCCCTAGACCCTCAAAACTTAAGATTTCCTCTTTTTATGTTCGGAAAAAACTCATCCGCGTAAATCTTTATATTCGGGAGCCCAACATGGTTGGAACCAACCTTTCCTAGCGTAAATAACTCCCCAAGTTAGTTGGCTTGAGTGTTGTAAGAATTCAGAGCTATGGTTCTACGCGCATCAACCCGGTGGTGATAACCCGCTTAATCATAGGATTCTCGCCCTCCCCATTAAAACATTAACTTAGCCTATCCAATTTTGGGGGTTATTACATAAGTTACCTATCATATTTTTTACAATAAAGCGCGACATAACAAACTAGAATCTTCACACATCATTGCTTGTCATCCAAATCAAAACTCAATCTTAATAAAAGCGAGAACAACACTCCTATGTAAGTCTAACAGGAACCAACTAAATCCATCTTCAGATAGATTATATATAAAATCAATACAATTTCATCTTGAAATCCCATGACTATATGAGAAGTTTCTTATCCTTCACATCTTAAATTATTCCTATGACGAAAATGTTAAATACCTTGAACTCTTCAATACACCAGACTTTTTTTCCTTTCGCTGACTCGCATACCAATCTTATCCTCTGACGAACAACTCATGATATTTTAACTTATATTATAAATAACTATTAATTTAATTTAAAAATTGTAACACTCATTTTCGCAAATAATAAATTATTTATAGAAGTTACTATAAAGAGTTAAATATTAGATAAATGGTAAAATTCATAAAAAGACTAATAGGGTCGATACAATGAATCTCAAATTCAACACCTTCTTCAAATATGAATAATTATCATAAAATAGAAGTTTTATGTTGAAGGACATTTAAAGGAAAGGGAATAAGTCAATTTATTGATGATTTAAAAATGAGCAAGACTTGGGGTGTGTTAAGGGTGGAGGGGCTAGTAGGGGGCGAGCGGGGTTGGAGGTGTCAAGGGTAGGGGCGAAAAAAATAAAATTTTGAAGTTTAACATTATTTTAAAGAAAAACTTCATTTTTTTTTGGGTGGTGGTGTTTGGTGGGATGGCTGATAGGGTGGGTGGGGGTTTGTATGGGTGGTTGGGTGGGTGTGGGCTAGTTGTTGGTGAGTTGGGGGCTGGTAAGGTGGGGTGGATAAGGGAGGTTGGAAGAACATTTTGGAAAATATCTTCCTTAACTTTTGAAGGGAAGTCATTTTCCTTAAATTTGAGGAAAATGAGTTTATTTGGAAAACTATTTCCAAAACATTTGATCCAACCAAACCTGAGAAAATTGGAAAACATTTTCCAGAAAATGTTTTCCTTCATACAAAACACACTCTTGGTTATTAGAATATTTTAAATATTCTCATTTACAGTATACATTATTTAGTTTACAATTGTATTTTCATACTTATGGGTCATGCAAATTAATCATCTAGACATGCATATTCAATACTAAACCAGTAGCCCAAGATATAAACTTTAAAAAAAAATTGACAAAAGAGAGGGAATTTTTACAAATCCCACCAGTAAGTCAATAAAGTAATCTGTGTTATATGTTCACTCTCAAAAAGTTATATTCAACTTACATGATGTACTAGTATCTCAAGTATCAACTTAAACCTTTAGGATCGTAAGATAAGAAAATCAATCTCGAGATAAACTTTAGGATTAACTTCATTTCATGTTTTGTATGAAGTATAAACTACCCCATGAATATTTTATCCCACTATTTGTACCAAACTACCAATGCACTTCATCCATTGTGTGATATAAGGAGCATATATGAGTCTCAAACTAAGAAAACAATTCCTACACCCCTATATTTGTTAACATGAACAATTTGGACTTCTCTCTTTTTCAACAATTGTACTTTCATTTACTAAAACATTTAGGCATTTAAAGTGATTAGAAATAACAAAGACATCTTGCACAAAAACAAAACATCGTATTAGCATTTTCTCTAGAGGAACATATGTATTATGCCTAACCTTTTCAAATCTCATTCTCTGATATTTCTAAAAGTGATCCTCTGAACCTGGTTACTCGAAAGACCATTGTCTTATTTTATATCCTTCGTCTCTATCCATTTTTATCAAAGAGGGAATGTCATATTAAGAAACTTCATTGCTGAAAATGTAGAACTATGTTTAAGTCAAACAAAAAAAAAGGTGATGAGGTAGTCATTAAAAGATTCGACTACTTGTTAGAACAAATATATTAAAACATAGCTTGCACTATGAAAATAATGTAAATGTCAAGTGTTTAAATTACGATTTGCTAAAGTAAATAAAAATTTTCAACCCTACGGAAAAGTTTTAAAAAAGAAGTGTCCATTGATATTAAACAAGGGGGTATCCAGTAAGGTTAAACTCGAACGACATAGTTATATTGAACTCTACTAACAATGATAAAAGGAAATATAATCTTTATAAAGCTTTTTAATGGTCAAGTTTAAACTATCAATCAGGTGAATGCATAGCAGTAGGATATCGAGCATGTTGATAGTCCTAATATGTGACAATCCTACTACTTAAGAAAAGTAAATTGATCAATAAAACAAATAACTAATAATTTAAAAGAAGCAATATTTAATTGTATTCTCTAATCTAATAATAAATATAGAATTTATTATGTTGTTAAATGGAAGGAGGCAATGACATAGGTGGTGTATCATCATTTGAAGTATATGTCATTGAAAGAATAACAAAATATACCCCGAGAATAAAGTATGAACAAAGATAATGATTTCATTAAGTTTCTCTTGGCCAAATATTGTCTCAATATTCTTAAAAGTTGAAGATTGCAGATCACTCTGCTTTGGGGACGGGTCAAATAAAGAAACTAATCCGAAAATTACAGAAGCACAATATAATTCGTGAAGTCAGTTTAACAATTTAGACTCACCAACAAAATAAAAAAATGTTATATTGTCCAAGAATCTTCAAAATTGAAGAGGCGTATATTGTAGAAAATATTCAAAGAAATGAAAGAAAAAACTTTTATTTTGTTCAAGCATACTATTAAATACCTTTGTTGCATTTATTTTTAAACTGAATCAATTTCGCATTTACTTATAAAGAGTAATAGAGGGAAAATCCCTAAACCAGGTCATTATCTTTAAGCTTTGTTTCAAAATCATCCATAAGATTGCACCTGAATATAAAAAATAATTAGTACATGCATATTGAAACTTTAATAGAAAACAACCAAAAAAAACGAATCGAGATTACACTTAACAAAATTTTTCAATAAGAAAAATTTCGAACGAAAAATCTTCACTATAAGATGAAAAAAATTGAAAAATATTAAAATGAAAAAAAGTATAATTCTAGAGAAACATAAAAGAAATCATTGGTGTACAAATCAAGAAAATAAAATCTGCCTAAAAAGTACATGTGATTTGATGAGGAAGAACTACAGTAGAACTGCTAATACAAAAGTAAAATATGTTGAATAGCCAATCATATAGGACATAGTTTATAGTACAATTGACAGTGCTATTGCTATAACAACTGATCAAAATAAATAACATTCTAAATATCATGTACAATTTGAGTACTTTTTATACATCTTGTATATGTTGTTGTAGTCCTTCAGAAGCGCCACTTATTAATAAGTGTAAAGTAATAATAATAACAATAATATATATATATATATATATGTATATATATATATCTTAGCAATGATCTGTCTAGATATATATATATATATCTTAGCAATTATCTGTATATATCTTTTCAAACATTTGTATAGATATTATTAATGCAAAATTACTAAAATAAGTTCATTTCTAATATAGAAAAAATTATGATTGGATTTATGTCAAACAATTAATTAATGAAGTTTGTTACATACATTATTTAAGAGAGTTTAATTGTGAAATAAAAAGGCAAAACAAAATTTTCATTCTCATGTCTTTAGTCCAAAAAAAAATTAAACAATTAAAAACAGTTCAAGCTCAAATCCAAGTGGTGATATGATGATTATATATGAGATATGCCTGAAAAAATCATGCTACTAATTTTTGTGACTATTCATTTGATGGATGTCGTGAATTTTCCTAAAAGGGTTATGATGGAACTAAAGAAGAATATATTTGTCATAATTATGGATGTTTAGAAGTTTTCATCGAATGAATAGTCAATCATTGTATTGCCCTTCAATACTTCGATCTCGCTTCTTTCACCCACATGTTAATCCACATGGTGGTTAAAATGTGCGAGTCATTTTCTATCCTTTAAAGACTCGATTTGTTCCAGAAGGACCATTTTCTACTATTATCCCTGACAGGATGAAATCTTTACTCCATGAGAGATTTCTTGGTGACACTTGTTGGTGTTATTACAAAGGATGAATATTATTTAATTAGTAATCTTTATTTTATCTGCATAATGTTATGCTAATTAATCTCTAGTATGTTATTTTTAACATTTGTAAAAAGAAAGAAGAATTAAATTTGAATTTTTATAGTTTTTTTTATTCAATGAACTGTGAGACTTTTATTTTCATCTTATTATCTAGTTACTTAATGAGTAAAATTGTTGGTTGCTCGATTAATTGTTTTATGCAATATTATTATGAAGGAAAAGAGGGTGAATGTGTATGTTGACTATGAAATGAATATATCATAATGTTTTCTAGATTTGTCTTCTATTCATTAATTTTAGTTTGTTTTGAAGAATATACCTTATAATTTAAGTATTTAGTGAATTATTTTATATTACTTTTAGTTTTTTATTTAATGATTTAATTATTTTTATTTTTAAAGTAATGTAATTGTTTCACGTAAAAACATTCTTTTTGTTTCATAAAAATAATAATAATAAACTAGCATGTTCATTATTTGTCAACTTAGCTGGATTTTTTTTTTTAAAATAAGCAAATACTATAAACTTTTAAAAAAGAATTTAATGCCGATAAACAACTTAATAGTTGTGACCTTTTTTTTACAACCTTCCTTAATTTATTAAAGAAAAAATTACATATATATTCTATTTCAAAACATAATACATAGATATAGTTTTCTATTATTTTCAAAACATATTTTAATGTATAAAACATAAGAATTTAAATATTCAGGTTTTTCTTGTACTAAACGATGAGTATTTTTTTTTGGATTGATATGTCACATCTTCCAAAGTGTTGAATTAAGATTGAAATGTTGCTACCACCTGCCATACTTTCAAATGAAGTAATTCCTTAAATGGAAACAAAGTTCAAAGTTCCTCCAAATTTCTAAGGTAGATTGTTGGAAATTAAATATCAATTATTATATTAATGAGGCAAAAATATATTATGTACAATTAAAAAAAAGTACAACCATAGATGTTTAATAAGAAATTGAAAAAAAACAAAGCAAAATGATATTAATAATCAATGCTACACTTGATTGTAGTGATTTTATTTATCGTGTTGTTTGTTATATCGTAAGTCTAGTTAACAGGTATCAATCCAATCCTGAAAGAGATCATTGGAAAGAAGCAAAGATAATATTTTTATACTTAAAGGAAACTGTAGATCCTACACTTTTTATAGTGGATCAAATTTCTTCGTAAGAGGTCAGAGAGATGCCGATTGGGCTGGTAACCGGAATGATAGAAAATCCACATTCGGTTATATATGCTTTCTTACTAAATGGTGGTGCTATTTGATGGAAAAGTAAGAAAAAAACTCGCGTTTCTCTTTCAACCATAGAATTTGAATTAATGGCTTGTGTGTCTGCAGTACAAGAAGTTTTTTAGTGAAAGAGATTCTTTTAGCATTTGACTATTGCAAAGGATTCTAAGGTTCCATTGATTCTATATTGTGATAGTCGAGCGACTATTGCATATACAAAGGATCCTAAATATCATATGAAGACAAAACAAATCGACATTAATTAAAACCTTGTGAGAGACGTAGTGGAAAGTGGAGAAATAACTTTTTAATACATTCTTGAAATGATATTTAATCCTTTTACGAAGTCTATCACTAGAGACGTGTTTGAAAAACATGTTAAAGCTCTAGGTTTACGTAGAGTATTATGATATTTCAATATTCTAAACTAACTTGATTGTTATAATATTATCTTCTATATATAAAACTATTGAATTTATGTTCAAATATTATATGCTTGTGATATTTTATATGAAATAAAGTGTGTCGAACAAGTCATGAGATTGGATCTCTCAAATGAGCAATTACCTCTTACGTCGACGAACGTGAATAAATGAGTTTCACCACAATTTTTGACTTGTTTAATGATCCTAACAAATATTTATCTAAGGAAATGTGTTCAAGAAATACTGGAAAGAAAAACTAGGGTTGAACATCTTGAGTTGTTTATACGGAGGTATGTACGATGTTGAATAATCTAAATGATGAGACACACATACCAGTATAAGGTGAAAACATTGTGACACATATTTCATACAACGTGTGTCAAGTGAACAATGGGTTAATGAAAGGACATTCCTTTCCTCTTCATTCTATGAGACCTATATCTATAAAGAGAAGGCAACGGGATATATAGGGATTGTCTTATTTCTTTCATTTCATAGATCGTGTGATAGAACCGATGTTGTGCGTGAATCATACCTAATTTGTAAATTGTTTTACTACAACAAAGATACCGATTACGAGAAGGAGTAAAAGTACTAGTAAGCAATTAGATGTGGCTGCCAAGAAGGGACAAGCCAACCACCACCAAGTAAAGATATTCAAAGTGGGGCTCAAGATGTTTCTCTTTATCGAAGACTTCCCCGATGCCTCCATCTCTTGAAGAACTAATGAAGGAAGATGAACCTCAAAAACCCCTATTAATGCTATCGAGCAAAATTTGAGGAATACAGTCAAATTATTGACTCGTATAGTTGCTGGTCATTGACGAAGGCAAGCAGGTTCAGTTGCAAGTACTAGTGGTGTAGATTAAGAAGTTGGACACGGATACGTGTTTTTCATAACATGTACTCTCTATCAATCACTGAGTCAAATCCTAATGAAGATCCGCAAGACTTTATAGATAGGATCAAATACACTTTGGATATTATGCATGTAAGTGATAAAGAAGCAGTTGAGCTAGCAGCATATGAATTAAAGTGTGTGGTTATATTGTGGTACGAAGCTTGAACGAAATCTAGAGGAACAGATACACCTTTAGCTTGTGGAAATAGTTCAAAAAAGCATTCCTTGACCATTATCTTCCATTGGAGATTCGAGAGGCTTGTGCAGATCAGATCTTAAATCTCCACCAAGGAGGTATGAGCGTGAGAGAGTACAATTTCAAATTCAATTCCTCTGCCAGATATGCTCCTAATGTAGTAGCTTCTATAGAGTTCATCGATATGTGGATAGATTTGACCTATATTTAGTTAGAGATAGTACAATTGATTCAATGAATAAAGATATGGATTTAGCAAGGAAGCAGGCCTTTGCCCAAAAGTTGGATGATCAAAGGCAAAGAAGAAGGACACAAGTGTCGGAAATAAGGAATTCAAAGAGGGCAAGATCCATGGGGAAGTTTACACCATCCCAAGGTGAGTTTAGGACTCAGTTCTCTAACATACCACCTAGTCCATCATCTTTCTACTCTACAACTAGTGCTTGACCATAGTTTTATGTGATTAGGGGCAACAAGTTAGCGAAAAGAAGTAAAAGACAAGGCTCACAAAGAGTGGGTCATCAAGAGCAGGGAGGTATGAGACAATGAAGGACTCCTCGACAGACTTATAAACAGTGTGGGAGGAATCATCTAGGTTCATACAGTTTCGGGACAAATGTTTGCTTTTTGTGTGGCGCAACACGACATATAATGAGAAACTGCCCTCATAGGGGCATGTGTGGCATTACACTGCCATGTAGATCAGTTGTTGCATCAAACTCAACAGCACCTTCTTTGGGTAGGGGCTACAGATACCTATAGGTCATTGTAGAGGAGCTAGGGGAGCATCTTGTTCTAGTGTAGGTAAGAATAGCACATATGCACTAGAGGATCGACAAAATTTAGAAGCCTCACCATATATGGTTACATGTATATTTTCAATCTTTTCACATAATTAATTGATCCGGGGTCTACACTATCATATGTTAAAGCATTGATTGCTGGAAAGATGAAAAAAATACCAGAATTATTAGTGAAGCCATTTGAAGTGTCTATACCGATTGGTGAGTCTGTTATAGCTAGAAATGGTTTATCGTAATTGCATTGTAACTGTTTTTGATCGCGATGCATTGGCTGACCTAGTTGAGCTAGGCATGGTATATTTTGATGTTATAATGGGTATGGAGTGGTTAGCTTCTTTTTATGCCACTGTAGATTGCATAACTAAGATAGTGCATTTCCAGTTTCCAAAACAGGTAGTCCTCGAGTGGAAAGGTAATATTGAGGTGCCAAGAGGCAAATTTATTTCTTATTTTAAGGCAAATAAGATGATATCTAAAGTATACAAATTCCATCTGGTTAGAGTTAAAAATGTAGATGTGGATCCACCAACAATTCAATCCATTCCGGTGGTAAATGAATTTCCAGATGTGTTTCCTGAAGATCTTCCAGGTTTGCCTCTTTAACGAGAAGTAGAGTTTTAATATTCATGCACTTCTACATACCCAACCTATCTCAATTCCTCCATATAGAATGGCTCCGAAAAAATTATGAGAGTTAAAGGAGCAATTCAAAGACGTATTAGAAAAAAGGATTCATAAAATAAAGTATGTCCCTATGGGAGCAACAGTTTTATTTATACTCAAATAATATGACTCATTAAGAATGTGTATCAACTACCGGTAGTTGAATAAAGTAACGATTAATAAGAAATATCCCTCCCTAGAATTGATGATTTAATTTATCAATTACAAGGTGGTAGGTGATTTCAAAGATCGACCTGAGGTCAGGTTATCACCAAGTGAAGGTCAAGGAAAAAGATATACCCAGAACATAATTCCGAACATGGTATGGTCATTTTGAGTTCTTAGTCATGTCATTTAGGATAAAAAACGCACCAACAACCTTTATGGATTTGATGAATAGGGTGTTCAAGCCATTTTAGATGTGTTCGTTATGGTGTTCGTAGATGACATTTTGTTGTATTCAAGATCGGAAGAGGTTCATGAATCACTTACGGCAGGTATTACAAATTCTTTGTCATCATAATATATATGCAAAGTTCTGTACATATGATTTTTGGTTGAATTTTTTGGCATTCCTAGGTCATATTGTATCCAAGGAAGGAATAAGGGTTGATAACAAGAAAATAGAAGCTCTGAAAAGCTAGATAAGACCTATAACGCCTATGGAGATCCGAAGTTTTTTTGAATTGGAAAGTAATTACAGAAGGTTTATCGAAGGATTTTTATTCCATTGTTGCATCCTTAATAAAGTTAAAAGACAAAGAAACCAAGTTTCAATGGAGTGATGATTGTGAAAGAAACTTCAAATAGATGAAGAGTAAATTAACTTCTACATCTGTGTTGGTACTTCCAGAAGGCAAAGAAGGCTATGCAGTGTATTGTGATACCTTGGGAGTGGTATTACTGCGTAAGGACTACTTTTGCATCGGCTGTCTCTCGTTAGATAATTACCGAGGCGAAAGCTGCTCTCTCGGAAGTAAGTTGTGTATTGATGCAGCATTGTAAAGTTATAGCTTATGTCTCAAGGCAGCAACAACAACATAGAAAAATTATCCAACCCGTGATCTATAGCTAGCACGAGTTGTGTTGGTTTTGAAGATATGGCGGCACTACTTGAATGGAGTTCATGATGATATATACACTGATCAAAAGAGTTTGAAATATATCTTTAATTAAAAGGACTTAAATATGAGGCAGCAAATATGGCTGGAGCTATTAAAAGATTATGACATTGTTATCTTGTATAATCCCGGTAAACCAATTGCAGTAGCTAATGCTGGAAGCCATAAAATAGTAGCACGTACTTATGGGTAGGCAGTGGAACGACAAGGAATAACTAAGGATCTATGACAACTAGCTAGCTAGGGTGTTCTCTTTCTTAAATCTCAAGATGAAGGGGTTTTTGTGCAAAATGCGGCAGAATCCTCACTAGTAGTGGAATTGAAAGAGAAGCAGTACACTGATTCTATTCGGTTATAGCTAAAAGATAATGTACAACATGGTTTGACAACGACATTTGACTTTACACAAAAGGGAGTACTTCGATGTCTAAAAAAATTGTGTCTACCTAATGCAGATGAACTAAGAAAGATGATCATGATGGAAGCACATCATTGTGGATACTATATTCATCCGGGGTCAATTAAAATGTATCATGAGTTGAAAGAAATGTATTGGTTGGGGGACATGAATGGGAGCATTGAAGAATTCGTGGCTCAGTGTCCAGATTGTGAAGAGGTAAAAGTAGAAGACCAGAGGGCCTGGAGGTTATATGTAGCTTATAGAACTTCAGATTTGGAAATGGGACATGATCAACATGTATTTTTTCACTGGTTTGCCTCACTCATTCCGAAAGTTTGACTCTATCTGAGTAATAGTCAACAGAGTCATCAAAGCAGCGCACTTTTTGTCGGTGAAGACTACTTATACAGTTGAAGAGTATGCGAGGTTGTACGTGAAAGAGATAGTTCGACTACATGGAGTGAACATCTCTATAATATCTAATAGAGGAGCTCAGTTCAATGCATATTTTTGGAAGTCATATCAGAAGAGTTTGGGAATACAAGTGAATTTAAGAACAACTCTTCATTGTCAAATGGATGGCCCAGAAGAATGTACAATCTAGAAACTTGAGTATATGCTGCGAGGTTGTATACTATATTTCAAGGGTAGCTGGGATGATTACCTACGACTTATTTAATTTGCTTATAAAATTAGCCACATTCGAGAATTAAAATGGCACCTTAGGAAACCTTATACGGTCGAACGTGTAGATCATCAATTGGCTGGTTCAGGACAGGTGAAACTTCCTTATTTAATCAAGATCTTGTTCATCAAGCTATGGAAAAAAGTCAGAGTGATACAACATTGGCTAGAAATAGCTCAAAGTTGACATTAATAATATGCTGATATTAGAAGGAGAAGACTAGAATTTTATATAGGGGATTGGGTGTTCTTGAAGGTATCTCCAATTAAAGGGGTAATGAGTTTTGGTATAAAGGGAAATTTGAGTCCACACTAAATATGGCCATATAAAATTAATAAAAAATTCTACCAAGTAGCCTATAATTTAATGCTACCACAACAACTTTCATTATTTCATCTGATGTTTCATGTATCAATGCTACAAAAATGCGTAGGTGACCCATCATGTATTACTCTTGCTTAAGATGTACAGGTTATGGGAGATCTCACTTATGAAGATGTACAAATTTATATTCTTTATCAACTAGTTAGGAAGTTAAGAAATAAATAGGTAGCTTCTGTAAAAGTGTTATGGATGAACCAACAAGTAGAAGAAGTTATTTAGTAAAGGGAAGAAACAATGAAATTTAAGTACCCTTATCCCTTTCAAATCCAAGAGAGAGATGAAAATGCTTAGTCTATGTGCCTACAAGTAAGTATACGTCTATATGTATTATGTGATTACTAGTAATACTAACTTTGGCTTGAATCTGTTTGGGCTGAATAACTACAGTAACATTTGAGGACGAATTTTATAAGGAGGGGAAAATGTAATAGCCCGTCTTACCATATGTTTGATTTATTCTTATGATACTTCTAGCCTTATAGTATAGGGGAGGGACCATGTTTCTTATATGATTAGTATTGGTTTAAACTGGATGGAGAATGATGTATCATGTCATGCACATTTTCATCGTGTTTACTGTAAGTTAACTCCGCCGAATGGATTTAAACTAGAGAGAGTAATGTGGTAATTGAGCTTAAATTTTAAATTTAATTTCTATGTTGAAGAAAAAGATTTTAATATTCATAAATAATGGAATAAAATAATTGAGTTGCTTGCTTGGCTTTATTAAGCTAGAATCATGACCGATTTGAGCTACATGGATATTGTTAAAGGGCCCAAGATTGATGGACCCGAATTAGAATTGTTTTAATGGTCTCAGTTGGAGACCAAACCTTTTAAAAGAAAATAAAAAAGAAAGAAAGTCCAGTAGACAAATCTGCCAAGGCCCAATATAAAGCCCAAGGAAAACAACTAGGTGCATCACCTAATTTGACCTTTTGAACTGCTTTATGTGCATAAGTAGGTGCATTACGTACTTGACCAATTATTGGCTGATAATGAACCCAAAAAAAGAGGTTCTTGAGGATATTTTTTTGGTCAATAATGCTCCGTATATATCTAATATTAGCAGATATCCTTCACCCATTTTAACATATAAAATAGGAATTAGGTCCAGCTCTGTCTCTCTCTTTCCTCGTAAAGAGTAAACCAACATCCTTAAAGTTTTCTAGGGTTCTTGAAAAAACCCTCATATAGTCATATACGCAAACCAAGGTAAGTGAAAACTCATGGATTTAGCTTAATTATCGCATGGATGATTAGGAAAACATGTTAATGCTTTAATATAACTTTAAAGGCAGAATATTTCCAGAAGCTACTACTCACTTCCTTAGTCATTAAAATACCTTTGATTATTTTTTGTTTAAGTGTGAAGGGAAGATGAAGTTCTAAAAGAATTGAAGTTATAAGGAGAAGTTGCAGAAATTGATGTAAGGTGCCTGCTCCATTTTTTTCTTCCTTATGTATGAGTTTGAGTGAGGAATTAGTTGTGTGCTATCATGAAGAACTCAAGGGGGTGGTGAGCTAAATACTTCTTTGTTTGATAAAGAATATTTGGGGCTGTTCTATGTGTATTACAATTGGCGCAACTTAGTTGGTATTGGATAAAGGATGTATAATGTATGTGATGGACATAGGGTGAGGGTGTGGTGATACACATTATGTTAAGGGTTATATGGGCTCATTATATGTCAAAGTTAGATACTGTTTTACGAGGTTCACGGTGTGATAGCTGCTAATTTTTGTTTGCCATGACTTGAATTGTAGATTAAAATAAAAAAGGGGAGGATGAATCGTGATAGTATATCAGTATGAGGATAAGGTATGTAAGGTTATTCTATTCTATATCCACTATCATGAAATCTGATACCTGCGATTAATATCAATGAAGTGAATCTCATAAGTTCTATTCCTAGAAAAGGAAACATAGTGGCAGTGTATTATCTTCAAATAGATAACAATATTTCCCCCTTTCCGTAGTTAATAGAAATAATTCATTATATATTCATTATTTTATTCTAGTGTAATTTCCCCCCTTCCCCTATGTTAATTGCAAAAGCAAGTCTGCTGAATCATCCTCTTTATAGTTTTAAGTCAATTTTATCATGAAGCTCTTAATGTAATGTGTTGATGTGCCATTGTTTTTCCTTGAAATATTATTTTCATGTATTCTATTTCAGGTCCGGACTTACATATATCATAAATTATTAAGACCACAACAATAACATCTCAAAAGAGTTATGATTATCCAAAGATCAATCACAAAGAGTTATGAACTATAAACAACAATCTCAAAGATTAAAGATTCTAAGTGAAGAAATCTATATAATTATGGGTCGCAGCCAAGGGGTGAAATCCTAGCATGGGTCGATCCCAAGTGGTACATAAGGGTGTTAGCTCTAGGAAAAAATCCTATAATGGGCCGATCCCTAATGGTATAAAAGGGTGGCAGCTTAATGGAAAAATCCTAGCATGGGCCTATCCTAAATTGTATAATTATGAGGACCACATCCCAGGGGTTAATATTCGTAGAATGGGTCATCCTTTTCTACCACTGACAAGGTGATCACTTATATCACAGGCTCTACAAAGATTATAACATAAAATAAGTAAAGAAAACAATATAACTTACATGTTCTCTCAATAGTAAGGAAAAGTGGTGTTCTTACATTACTTTGCACTCATATGTTGATACTTTATTTCATTTGAGCCCTCGTATTACATATGATATATTACCTTACATATTCAATACATTTCTTTAGACTAAGTTCCCTCGCTGAGGACCCTGTATTTCATGCTTCATGCACTTGTACTCCAACTAGTAGACCCCCTCAGAAAGAGAATACAACACTTGGATACTTTTGGTGAGCTAAAAGTTGCTTCGGAGCTTTACTAAGTCCTTGGTAAATTCATTTTTATATTGTATCATAGTTAAAGGTAAGGTGGGGTCTATCCCAACTTACCCTAGTTTTCTATCTTTTAGAGGCTTTGTGGACGTACGTACATTGTTTTGTTGTGTCTTAATGAGTTGTGGGTTCAACGACCAAGTCTTGTATATAAATTCTTGGGTCTACTTATGTTGGTTTTTATCGCTTCCACCTTTGGGAACTTTTCATGATTGTTATATTTATACACATAGTAACAAAAAATATCAGATTGGTTCTCTTGGGCCCTTAGGGCATGGGTTTCCTGTCCGTCTTAATGGTATTTGAGGCGTGACAATCATACATTTAATTATCTTAACGTTGTTATAATACACACCTTATACAAAATTTCTGAAATTCTTGAAATACATTGCATTTTTAAATTGTTGTTCTGTATCTAATTAGATAGATTAGATAAATGATCTAGCAATGATGGCATTTCTATTTTGTTTACCGAATCACATGAAATTTTATCCAACTCCATATCTGGAATGTATGAAATACGTATGACGGATGGGAAAGAAAGAGAATTTTCTACTTAAATTTTAAATTGAATTGAATTGGAATTTTCAAACGATACAAAATGGAAAGAAATGATTATAAATACATCCTAGAAACACTTCTGCTACTTACGACGCATGGAATCAATAGAAAAGGCAAATCCCTTAGGATACAACAGATCCGGCCTCGGTTTATTTTGATAGAGTATAGATCTGCCATTCTTGAAATCTCTCTTCTGGAGCCTCAGTTCGGATTGCAGGCTTGGCAACTCGCCTGCATTAAGCAGGAGGAGGAACGAAGCGTAGTTAATCGCCGGTGCGTCAGCCATACGGCGGTGAATCGTTCCCAAAATTTATGGGTTCACCCCAACATTCCCCCACTTGTACGATGTTGCATGAGCAGGTTTTTGGAGATCAAAAAGGGCCCCCGAAGGTAATTTTAATGTGGGGCCGGATTTCCCCTCTTTTGCCAATCAGTTTGCGCACAGCACCCGCTGGGCTGTTGCTGATTTGTAAGTCAAAGGAAAAATGTTTGACGTTTCTCTTTGATTTTTTAAATTCAACACGGACGCTCTTGGTCGAAATCCATCAGTTGGAAAATCCAGATGAACCTTCAATTGCCCACTGGGGACAGGAAACAGTAATCTTTGCTTAATATAGCTGCAAATTGCGAAATAGGGGTTGTGAATCACATTGTTTTCCTAAAACGCCTATCTTTGTTTAGGGGAAATCCTCTCCCAGGTCGGCGCGATGCCCACACCTGCGCTTGTGGAATGAGTGTAAATATATAACCTCTTTGCCTCAGAAAACGTGACTGTGTACAACCGAAAATGGAAGCTGGCAGTGGAATTAATAATCAATAGAAGTCCCAAAGAAGTTGACTGAACGGCTCTTTCAATCGACGAGCTACTGCCTCCCTCTTAATAAAGTAGAAGAGCCATGCTTTGATTCAAAAGCCCTAGCCATCCCCAGGCTATTCAGCTGTCTGGTTCTGTAATAAATTTTAGCACAAAAAAATGAAAGCAGTATTTCGACAACATTTCACCCAAGAAAAAGAACTCGTTTAAAAAAAAAACATTGCTCTTAGAAAAAAGCTTTGTGAAATGAAATAAAAAAAGATTTAGTAACATAGTCAAACAAGAGGAACACATATATTTCTACAATGTCAATAATAGAAAAAAAAATAGAATAACTCAATCATGAAATAAATGCAAGGAAATACCCTCTCTTCTTTTCGTACTTGTAAAACAAAAAAGTCTCTTGCAGTAAAAATAGGAAGTTAGTAAGAATAAAGAAAAAAAAAAGAAAGAGCATAGCACCTCTTGACAGAACAAGAAAAGCTGATTGACTCCTTTTTGAAAGGACCAACGAGTTTGGTTCCGCTATCGGAGGGTTCGAATCCTTCTACGTCCCAGAACATAATATTTCTGACAATATAGATTGCTTTTAACAACTGTCTGTTTAAAATCGATAAATGTTAGTGGAATGGGTGTGATTGCGTGTTTTATGCTTTTTTTATTCGATAATCATTGTTTTTCTCAAAAAACTGAACGATATACGAAAGAATCATATGCCCTATATCATATTCTCTACCCCATTAATTAGCCTAATTTGATTCAATTTTCTTTTTGTGGATTTCTGATTTTCGCCATTTTCGGGGTCTCAAAGGGGCGTGGAAACGAATAGAACTCTGAATGGAAAAGAGATTGAACTCCAGGTAGCGTAGAGAATACCTAGGGCGCGAGACAACTCATCTAAGGGGAAACTCGGCAAAATAGAGCCCCGTAACTGCGGGGGAGAAGGGGTGCATCTAACAAAGGGGGGTCCAGTGAAGTGACCAGGCCCGGGCGACTGTTACCAAAAAACACAGTGGTCTCTGCAAATTCCTTATGGAGAAGTGTGGATTCCAAACTCAGCACCTTTTGAGTGAGATTTTTAGAAGAGTTGCTTCTTTGCGAGAGCAAGTACGATGAAAAGTTGTAAGGATGTGTTCGGGGGGGGGGGGGGGGAAGCTGGAGGGACGTGCTGCTAAATGGTGGATATTATAAACGTCAGGAATAAATAAATCATAGATCGGACCGCCGAATCGGAAAAATTGGGTGCTATCATAAAGCTTTGTATCGGCTAAGTTCACGAGCAGTGCATTGTTGGAACTGGGTTGGAACTTAAGACCATAAACTCTAGATTTTTAAATATCAATAAATATGAATCACATCATCCTGGCATAGGAGAAATCGTGTCTCTATGGCGACACCTCTTTAATTCCTATATGCACAATATAGAAAGGCTAAAAGAATCACATCTTTGATAAAATGTTATACGTTTTTCTTGACCCATTGTCCGTCCATTATGGTGTCGACTACAAAAAACAAGATAGGAATCCTCAGGAGATGGTGTCACCAATACAGGAGCTACTATGTATAAAACTGACATGTATATACGTAGAATCTAGTAATCCAACATGCATAGTGAAAATCATTGAAAAAAGAGGACAACAACAATGTTCTAAATTATAAGATCTCACCACAATATAAATGAGGATGAAAACATAAGAATCAAGTGCTTACTATTGAGGGTGTCTCAAACATTTAGCTTCATCAAAAAAAGATACTAAAAAAGTGTGGTATAACTACAAAACACAGTGTACCTAGTAGGCATCATAGGCTGATTGAAATGATAAATAACATAAATAAATTAGGACCAAGAGGAAACTAACAAGGCAAGGACAATCTAAGTCATGACAAGCTTATAAAGGGGAACAAGTACGATATAGTAAACAACCAACACGAATAACCAAAAACAAAACAATCAACACACCCAAAGGAGATTCATGCCACACTACAAAGAAAAACTCCAAAAATTAGGATATATCATATTCCTTGAAGAAAAATGTTGTATTGATACTTCAAGAATAATTGTAAGCCAAGTTTCACGAGTTTGATCACTACTGAGGACCAGAGAATTTTGTTGTGGAACTGATGAAGGTTTTTGATGAGATTCATGTTGCTGATGTTGAAATAGTTGAGATAGTTTCATATAAACTAACAAAATGTGGCTAGGACTTTGTTCGATCAGTGGAAAGAGAATAGAGATAAGGATGTTCCACATCCGAGTTGGCCCTATTTTGAAAAATCTTACTTGGGGAATTTATTTCTCCAATTACTGAAAGAGGTTGTGGTACGAGAGTTTCTTACACTGAAACATGACTCTTTGAGTGTTCACAAGTTTTGGTGAAATCCACATAGTTGTACCACTAAGTTTTTGAAATGGTTGAAGACATCAGGAGCAGAATGATCTTGTTTGTCACCTGCTTGGGTAATGCATTGCGAAAAAAGGGAAGGGTGCAATACAGATAGAAGACATATACATATTGAGGTTGATTGTTTATGTGTTAAATAGGTCGAAGACGAGAAGCAGAGGGACAAAGAATAGTATAGAAGCAAGAAACCTAATATTGAGGGTGAGTATGGGCAGTATAAAGGTAGTATGATCGTCCATCTTTTCAGAAACAAAAGGGGAATGCACCATCATCTGATAGAGCACCTACACCCAGGAAAAAATGTGAGTACAATGGCCAGATTTCGCAACAGTTCAAGGATAGAAAAGAACAATCCAAAGGTAGTGTTTCACAAAAAGGTAGTTGAAATTCTATATGTGTTAGGTATGGTAGAAGCAACGTTAGTATGTGTAATGATTTATAGACAGGTTGTTTCATGTGTGGGAAAGAGAGACACTTAATGAAAGCATGTCCTAAAAATAAGCAAGGTAGTGGAAATTCCGGCAACAATGCCCAGTCTTCATCAGTTGCTCCAATTGACATGGCTGCACCTAGTGGAGCCACATCTAGTACTACAAAAGGGGAAAACATCCTCAATGAAATGAGTAGACACTAATAACAAGAGAAATCTACAGATGTTTTCATTTGTAGTATTGAAGTTCTTATTTTTTTTTATTTATGCTTCTACATCAAGTGGCATGTTTTTATTTTATAAATACTTATGTTTAAAATAAGTTGAAATTCTTCATGAGAAACTTTGTGAACCCTTCCATGGTTTTACACCTGTTGGGTGTATATTCTAGAAGAAAGAGTCTATTTTTATTGTCCTGTTTCCATCAATCAGAAGAACGCCGTGGCATACATAGTCAAGTTAGACATGGTAGATTTTTATGTCATTTTAGGTATGGATTAGTTTCATGCCTGTTACACATTAATATATTGTAGAACGCGAGTTGTGAAGTTTTAGTTTCTTAATGAACCAGTGAAAGAGTTGAGTAGTAGTTCAGTAGTGCATAATGATCATTCATTTTGTTCCTTAAGGCAAGAATGTTTGTTTCAAAGTGTTGTATCTATCGCTTAGTCTGAGTTCATGGCTCAAGTGCTGAGGTACGTCCTATCCAGTCAGTTCCTATAGTAAGAGATTTTCCGCAAGTATTTTGTGATGATCTACCGGGAATCCCTCTTGAGAGATAAATAGATTTAGGCATATACATTATTCCATAGACTCATTCTATCTATATTCTCCATATATAATGTCACCAATAGAGTTGGAAGAGATAAAAGAACACTTGAGAGATCAGTTAGATAAGGGTTTGATTCGACTAAAGTGTATAAACTTAGGGCGCTCCGATATTGTTTATGAGAAATAAGGATGGTTATCTTAGGATGTCTATAGACTACCACCAAATTGAAAAATGTAACCATCAAGAATGAATATCCTCTTCCAAGGATTGATGATCTTTCGACTAGCTTCAGGGTACTTTCTGTTTCTCACAAGTTGATATCATATTAGGTTACCATCAATTGAATGTTAGGGAATTTGATATTCCAAACATAACCTTTAGAAGAAGATATTTGCGTTATTAGTTTTTGGTCATGACCTTTGGATTTACCAATGCGTCTGCAACATTCATGGATCTTATGAATAGAGTCTACAAATATTATCGAGATATGTTTATTATTGTCTTCATTGATGACATACTAATGTAATAAAGGATTGAAGAAGATCGTTCTAGTAACCTCATATTAGTACTTAAGTCTTTGAAATATAAGGATTCATATGAAAAGTTTTCAAAATCTAATTTTTTCTTAAGTCTGTGGCATCCATGGGGACAATTTTCGTTGCTGGAATTAGAGTTGATACCCATAATGATAGATTCACTTCACAGTTTTCCTAGACTCACGTCTCCAATTGATATAACGAGTTTCTTAGGTTTTGCTTGATACTAATGAAGGTTTGTTGAGGGGCTTTCATCTATATCATATCCTTTGAACTAGCTGACTCAGAAGAAAGTTAAGTTTCAATAGTTTGAAGTTTCCTAGAAAAGCTTTGAGGAATTGAAAAAAAAGGTTGACTACTGCCCTATTTTAATCTTAATGGAAGGTAGTCAAGGTTTTATGGTGTACTATGATTCAACTAAGGTCGATTTTGGTTTTATTATAATGCAAAACAGCAAGGTTATAGTGAATGTCTCCATACGATTGAAAGTTCATGAGATTAATTATCCAACCAATGACTTAGAGTTTGCTGTTGTAGTTTTTGCCTTGTAAATATGGCATCTCTATTTTTATGGCCTTCATGTTGATATATTTACTGATCAGAAGAGCCAACATAACTAAAGCAAGAAAATAACCTACAACCCCTATCAAATCAACAAGTGCAATGACCAAGCAAATCCACATAACCTTACTCAATCAACTAACCTAACAATAATCATAACTAACATCCTACTTCACATAGCATAAAATTTAAGAGTACATATCATCATACTTTAACAATGTAGACCAACACGTATTTATAAGTGACACCAATGCACGTATGGTATCAACAATGTTCAAGTTCATTATATACATTTCATGTATCATTTTAATCATATTCATACATAGTAACAACCTCCAAAACATACCTTCAAGGAAAACTGGTGCAAGGAATAGGTAGAGTCCCGTCTGTACCTAAGATAAGTCAACCTCCCATGTCACCTTAGCTAGTTTGTATATCATTACATCATTTTAGTGTAGGGAACACATGCCTTAACCGACATACACCACAAGATCTAAGTGCGGAATCCGGCATTGAAAAACCTTTCACTCAAGGAAGGTGGTCTACCAGCCAATGTAAAACTAAACGTAAATGTAGCTTTCTAAGTTGATCCACTAGCTAGTCTTCCTATGGGGGAAACATAGTTCAAGAATGAAGAGATAGGTATATTCCCTCTACATACCACATGGAAATTGGGGCCTTCTCTCATGGGAATCCAATGGATGAGTATCCCCCATAGGGGAGTTAACACCTCATGTGGAACTATAGGGTGAATCTTTCTCTATGGAAAGTCAACACCTCCCAATATTAAGTTCACTTGGTACTAATCTAAGTTAATTTTTGACATATCTTTAAAATAAATATTAATAATTATAGCTTAATGTAGGTAATAGGGTATAACACTTGTATAAACATTATCATTATAATCATAACTCAATTAGAATTGCAATAGTATTGTCCGTTCATTACAATTCACATATGTAAGGTTAGAAAATTACATACCAATTCATGTTAAGGCACATTGGTAACTCATTCACATCCTTATAACATCTACATCTTAGCAAACAACTCAAATCCATAGTCAATACATTCCAATTCAACATAATACCAACGCTATATTTCATAATATAATGCATACTCCAATACAACACCATGAGTTAGTCACAATTTAACCACAATTGAAGTAATGAATAGGTATTACAAGACTTACAAAGTCTCCTTCATAATTCATCTTTAAGGTCATACCATCAACCCTTAATTCAATCCAATTACGGCATAACATCATCAAAATTCAATGAACAACATGATAAAAAGGCTAGAAAAATCACTACATCACAATTCAATACTAGTTCATAGCTTAAGACGAGATACTTAGCTCAAACTCACAACATAGTTCATAACCTAGATCACTTCTAAAGAATTACAATGAAAGGACTATAAATCATCCAAATAAATTAATGATTAGTATAATAACATCATATAGTAGTAATTTAACCAATAACCAACTTAGTTAAACCAATATAACATACTTCATATCAAGATCATAACCTAGGGTTAAGGGGTAAAGCTCTACAAACTAGACCAAGCTCGAAAGATGTATTATACTTAAGTTAGAATACATTTTATATTAATAATATGCAAAAGAAATCATAAATAAATCAACTCATAACATATATTTCGAGATTAGAAAAGACCCACTTGAAAAGAAAATTTTTGAAATCAATTTGATGGAAACCTTTGAGGAAAGAGGTCCTAAAGGTGAAAGAGATACAATACATTGATAATTGATGAAGATTGATGGTGTAACTTGACTCTTTGCAGCCCTTAAACCCTCCCCTAGCTTTGTCTTCAATGGAGTTCTTCACTAGAGAGAGAGAAGAGAGGGAAAGAGAGTTTGGGTTTGTGTGTTATGCGAGCTTAGATTAGTTTAATGGAGTTGGGGTCTTTATATGTGGTGTTAATTAACATAATTAGACTCCCCTTTATTTTGGCCTCGTCCTCCCATGTTGCACCCTCAACTATGTGATTTTTTGATAACACCTTTACGGAAGCAACCTCTGTCACGACCACCAAGTAAACCTTAGAAGTAAGGACATGCTTTTGTCATCACCAAGAAAATGAGACTTGAAGAAATCTTATATAAGCCTCTCCTATCATTCATTGCATAATAAACATTCTAAAATGAGAAAATTTAAAACTTTCTTCACACATGAAGAACTCTTTCATAAAATATACGCAAGCGAAAGACTTTCATTTAAAATGTTAAATCTTTACAACAATCTACTTGAACCATAAAAACATTGGAGCTTACAACAGTTGGGACTAATACCATACAAGACATAAAATAAGGACTTCATACATAAAGGAACACATGGATATTGTCCTCGAATGGATGAGGACTTACCAATACTTCATTGTCAACCCTTTGAAACCTATCCATCCTTCATGGCACATCAAGATTTCCATATCCCTACACTTCAGTAAAAAAATAAAAGAAGGGGTTAGCACATTAGGTGCACTAAGTATGGAATCCATGAAAAAATAATCAAAAAGAGACATTTAGTAATAAGCAATCATTTCATGAATTTTGATTAAAACATCATACTATAAACATAAGAACAACATTTAACAACATACAAAAATATAAGAAATCACTTAAGCAAGTAATCACATTTTTATAAACCTTACAGTGAATTCACTTTACTTTAAACACCATTTAGCATGTAATCTTCTCACTCAAAGCTATCCTATGATTCACCTAAGTCACACAAGGAGATACCGCCCATACACCCTCTCTAGATGTGCCTAAACGAGCCTCAAGAATACTTATAATGAGTCACATACACACTTAAACGATATTAACATAAGAACAGGAGATTCTCCTACCAAGGTGACTCTAAGGTTCACTTGAGTGAGTTATAAAGCGGCCACCTATACAATCCCTTACACACACACTTAGAGATCATGTAGACTACCTAAGACAAAATAATTCTCACTTAACACATTAACATATAGGTGATATGATATTATCCTTCAAAAGGCTATCAAAAGACTTACTTAAATAAATCAAGAAGATAACATCCATAGTGATCTGTTCAAGATTACCTAAATAATCCTTAAGATTACCTAAGGCTTAGCTCATGTCAACATAATCAACCAACTCCCCTAACTAGATTCAGTCTGAAGACTTATCTAGGTAAGATAAGAAGTGACCATTCGTATGCCCCCTTCACACCTTAACTTAAGAACCCTTAATTACTCTAGATAAGTACTACTTCATCTTAACATACTTTCTAAACTTAAGCCCTTACATTCATTAGTTCATTAAGAGAAATTCATCACATAAAGGACATTCCAGTAATGGTGTTAGACAAGACATAGCGAATCTAACACAGACCTTCAAGGCCTATTGTGCAATGTCTAGATAGTGTCCCATACCACTACCTAAAATTCATATAACTTGTGTAATACTAGTAAGTATCCCACAAGATGAGAATAAGAAATAACCGACAAAGACATTGATAGAAAAGCATGGAATTCGAAGTTCTAACCTATTGCGATTAGGGTGTTCAACTTAAAAGGGTAGAACTAGGACACATCCCATGTAGGTACATAATTAATTCGTTCTCATAGAGTTATTCACATTGAAGGTTCACATAAAAGAGTTACATAACAATTTCATAACCCAATCACATTTACCCTACCAACGAGGATCTCTTAGGTATACCTTCCAATTGCGACAAAAATCTCATTATCACTTTCCTAAGGTTTGATATTATGCCGTTCCAGCCAATCAACCTATTGTTCATCATCCTTTACTTTGAAGGATACCATTACGGCTTTCACTTAAACATACATAACCTTACCACTAGGTTCAATGTTTCACATAAAAGACCCTCTTAATATTATTCAAGGTCGCATATCAGTTATAAATTCAATACAAATAGACTTAAGAATACTAAGTCAAGACATCACATATTCATACCCATACAAGCATTAAGTAAGGGACACAAGTCAACCAAGACAAGATACCACATACTTCACCTTAACACATATTACTAGTCATTCTATAAGCAAATAGGAATAACCATTATCATCTTTATGTTATCCTACACACTACCATATCATCATCAATCTAAATATTATAGACTCATATAGTCATGTAGGAACAACCATGCATCAACCCTAAGACTACACATAGAAGATCATAGTCATAGTTTAGATGATTAACTAACATACATAACAAGAACACATACTTACATATTCCTTCTCATATAGATAGATATTCTCATATTTCAAATAAAACAACTATAGAACAAATCATAGTATTTCAAGTAGTGCCGACAAGGTTATGATCATCATAAGCATAAAGTAACGCCGACAAGGCCACATCAATTGCCAGTGAAGCACATAACACCGCCACCATAACCTGACCATACAAATCACAACATAATAGAAGTCTAATTAACATCAAAATAAAGGACTTAGGGAAGAATACCCCACTCCATATTACCATTTCGACTTTAAGGCTTAATCATACAATTCAAAATTACAAGGCCTTTACCCAAAGCCATAACAAACAACTCAATACAATTATATCGATAATCAATGAAACTAGGTAAATTCATTACATACTTATCAATCTAATACAGCCTAGATAGAAATTGATTATAATTATTGTATCATTAGAAAGACCATACAAAATAACATTACAAATCATAAGCCTTAAGTCAATATCAAATCAATAAGCTTAGCATGCAATAGATCTAAGAGTATGCATTAAAAAATTAACCAAATGGAAACAGCCTATAAATCATACATACATAATCTATACATGAATCAAAAGTCCATAAGAATCTACACTTGAATTCATGAATATCAAAGCATAATTAATTCACCAAATTTTTAGTGAAATTTAGAGATTTTAGAAGATCAAGGGTTCATGGAAAATTTAATTGGAAAACATCAATTATACATTGATTTCATCATATATAAACATTTGGAGATCATTTATGCAAGAACCCACGACTTAGAGTACAATTTGGACTATTTCAGCATTTTAAAATCATTGAAAATCATCTTTGAAATTGTCTCTTAGGTAATAGAAAGCCTTATATTAAGAAATCCAATACCTTATTTGAATAACCCAATGAAAATAGAATAAGAAATTCCATTAATTAATCATCTTCAAGCTCCATATTCGTCCTGAACTCACATGGATGTTTTTGGAGAAACTTTAGGAGGGAAAGTCATTTGATTTGGGCGTTAGGGTTATATTGAGAGTTTATTGACATATGTACTCTTAAAATACCCAAAAAAACACCTAAAATAATCGTCCTCCTATTTTTAAAAGACTGGTGGTTAAATTTCAACTTCACCCCTAACATTACGGAAAGCTGGCAGAAAACAGGCACCAATCGACCTGACCATCGACGGACCGTTGGTCAGGCTACATCCCGTCGATAGGGTTTTGATGGTTGGTTAAAAGAGTCCTCAAGCTCTAGAAAAATAGACTCGGGATCACCGATACACCTCTTAAGCATAAATATGGAAAATCGGATGAACCAAATCCAATTCACTAGGAAACCTTAGAGACCCTTGCAAGACTTCATAGGGACCCACATAACGAGGACTCAACTTTCCTTTCTTGCTAAATTTAACCACCCCTTTCACAGGCAAAATTGTCAAATAAACTTTATCACCTTCTTCAAACTCTAAATACCTTCTTCTATGATCGGCATAAGACTTTTTCCAACTATAGGACGTTTGCAACCGGTTACTTATGACATGAACCTTCTCCAAAGTAATATAAATCAATTTGGGACCAAGAAGTGAAGGATCAACCACTTCAAATCATCGAATGGGAGACGTACACCTCATACCATACAAGCCTTCATAAGGAGCCACAAATAAAGATGAATAGAAACTATTATTGTAAGAAAAACTCCACCAAAGGCAAATTATTATCCCAAGTTCCCTTGAAATAAATAATACAAGCTCTAAGATTATCCTCAAGGCTGTGAATAGTACATTCTTCTTTGCCATCCATTTTGGGATGAAAAGTGGTACGGAGCTTCATTTTACTACCCAACTCTTCTTAGAAATAACATCCAAAACCTAGGTGTGAAGTGTGCACCCCGATCCTATATGATGGATAACAGAATACCATGGCGACACAAGATCTCTTCTATGAAGATCCTTGCATAATCTTCCTCCAAAACAATAGACTAGACGGGAATAAAATGAGCGGACTTGGTCAACCTATCTACAATCATCCATATAGAGTCATATTGCTTTTGGTTCCGAGGCAAACCTACTACAGAATCCATATTGAGTCTTCCCACTTCAAAGTACGAACTTTGATTGTTGAAGTCAACCACCCGGATTTTAATGTTCGACTTTCACTTCTTAGGAAATTGGATACATACCAACAAACTCCTCTATGTCACTATAAAACCTTACCACCAAAACATTTACTTAGGTTATGGTAAAAAAATATTGTCGAACCCGGAATAATGGAATAACGGGAACATGAGCTTCCTCAAGAATCCAGTTCCTCAAAGAATCTACTTTGGGAACACACAACCTTCCTTAATACCTCAAGACACCATCCCCCCTCAAAAGTGAATGACTCATTCAGCTTCCAAGACCCAATTACTTTAACTCTAAGGTGTTGCTTGGACTTCACTTCAACAACCAATGATTACTCTGAGTTATGATGGACAATAAAACCATCATTCAGAGAATATTCCAACCTTAGACCCAATCTAGCTAACATATGAATATATTTCATTAGTTATTTATTGGATTCATCTATATGAGACATATGACTCATGGATAACTGACTTAGAGCATCCGCAACCACATTGGCGTTGCCGAGGTAATACATAACACTCAGTTCGTAATCTTTCAACAATCCCAACCACCGTATATGTCGAAGCTTGAACTCCTTTTGAATAAACACATATTATAGACTCTTGTGGTCGATATGCACATCAATATGGATACCATACAAGTAATGCCTCCATATTTTCAAGGCAACTACCATAGCGTCTAACTCAAGATCATAAGTTCGATAGTTTCTCTAATGCACCATAAGTTGTGCAGAAGCATAGGCTACCACTTTCCCATGATGCATAAGCACACACCCAAAACCAACTCAGGATGCGTCAGAATACACAATGAATCCCTTTTACCCTCCGTTAAAGTCAATATCGCAGCGAAAGTAAGTCTATGTTTTAAGATTTGGAAGCTCTTTTTACATGCCTCAAACTAATCAAATTTCTTACTCTTTTGGGTCAACGTTCTTAATGGAGACGTAATATACGCAAAACCATCCACAAACCACCGATAATAAGCTGCTAGGCCCACAAAACTCCTAATGTTTGTTGGATTCAATGGTCTATGCCAATTTTTCACCGCCTAGGTTTTCCTTGGATCATCCTCAACTCCCTCACTAGATATTATAGGACCAAGAAATGCCACCAACCTCAACCAAAACTAACACTTGCTAAACATGGAAAATAATTGATTCTCCTTAAGCACTTGTAACACCACCCTTAAATTGTTCATGTGATAAACCTGATTTTTTTAGCATACCAAGACGTCGTCAATGAAGACAATGAAAATTGAATCTATGTAACTTTGAAACATCCTATTCACGAGATACCTAAACATCGTTGGGGCATTAGTGAGATTAAAAGATATTACTAAGAATTCATAGTGACCATATCTAGTCAGAAATGTCATCTTTGGTATATCCTCACCTCCGACACTAAGTTTGTGATACCCTAACCTCATGTAAATCTCACAAAAGTAGCTTGACCATTTCAGTCAATCACACAACTCGTCAATCCGAGAGAGAGGATACTTTTTCTTAAAATTACTTTATTGAGTTGGCACTAATCAATGCGCATTCTAAGGGACTAATCTTTTTTTTTTCACAAACAATATTGGAGCACCCCATGGAGAAATATTATGTCAGGTGAAACCGTTGTCTAGGAAATCCTTGAGTTGAGCCTTCATCTCTTTAAATTCGGCCGGAGCCTTCCGATAAGGAGGAATTGAAATGGGATTTGTATCCGGTAACAAGTTGATACAAAAATCAATTTCTAGTTTGGGAGAAATACTGGGAATATTATTAGGAAAGACCTCTTGAAATTTTTTTAGTTTGGGGACGGAATCAATGGGAGGAATGTCTAAGTACAAATATATGACTCTTACAATATGGTATAAAAACCCTTTAGAGATCATTTTAGAAGCTTTCAAATAAGAAATTATACGACCTCTAGGAATAGACTTTCCCCCCATCCACTATAAAACAGGCTCACTTGGAAATTTAAACTTCACTACCTCGTTCCACCATTGATTGAGGTAAAGCAATCACACAACCAATATGACATCAAAACCAAACATATCAAGTTCTAGTAGTTCAACACAAATAACTCTATTGGCCAACATTATAGGACAATTTTTATACACTCTCTTTGCAACACCGACTAACCCACTACGGTAGACATCATAAAAGGTTTATTTAGAAGGCCAGGTAAGGTATCAAATTTATTATATATCAATGGATAAACAAAAGATATTGTAGCATCCAGATCAAGTAAAGCACATACATCGACGGAAATGAATATCAACATACTTGTCACCACATCGGGAGAAGTCTCTTGCTCACCTCTACAGTGGAGAGCATAAAAGCAGTTCTTTTTTGGAGACTCAATTAAACCACTTGCTTGAGTCTGACCACAACCCTTGTTTTGTCCCTTCCCATTAGGGAAATCCTAAACCTTGTATCCATTCTTTCCAAAACCAAAGACAATTCCTGTTCAAACTAGACATTTACGAAGATGACCCTTTCAACACTTCACCAAGTAGGCTTCTTGTTCTATGAACTAGTCTCCCTTCCCTTTTTAGGCTTAGAGTTAGAGACCCTATCATCATGAGCCTTAGTAAACTTTGAAGGAACTTGATTGGACACCCTTTTCTTGAACCTAGACTTTTCTTGAATCTCAAGATTACTCTTACAAGAACCACCTTCAAAAAAAATTCCTCTTAGCATCTCTACTCTTTCTCTTAACCCTTTCCTCTTCCACTCGTTAAGCATGATCAATGAGACGATAAATGGTCATATTTTTATGTATCATAGCCGAATGACACTCTTCTTGCAAGTAATCTGACACTCCCTTCACAAAGTGGTTCATTTAATCCCTAGGATTTGAAACCTAAAAAGGAACATATTTTGAAATTTTTTTGAATTTTAAAGAGTATTCAAGAACAATCAAACCTCCTTGGCGAATGTTGATTAACCCACCACCTTGGTTTCCTTCTTCTCTTTAGGAAAAAAATAATCAAGAAATTCCTTCTTGAACACTTCCAAAGTCACTGGTCCACCCGTTAACGACCTGTTGTCCCTCTATTGGACATACGAAGTTAGGGCCACAACATTGAGTTTATAAGTGTCTCACTCTGTCTTCTCACTAGTAGAAAACCCAATATCATATAGGATCTCGTAGATTTCATCAATGAATTCCAAGGGGTCTTCTTTAACTTTGGAAGGATAGAAAGTAGGAGGATTCATCCTAGTTAATTCCCTTAGACGAGAGGCCATGGTAGCAAGTTGTTGGTTTGCCCAAGTACAACCACCTGATTACCTTGGGTCGTCATGGATTGTACTAGAGTAGTGTCAACTTGTGCTTGGGTAGTAATTTATTGGGACATTCAAAAAGAGAAGACCTTATGGCCTCATCCGTCAAAAAAGGAGGATTGACTGAATCTTGGTCATCATTAGTTCTTCTTTATGCAGAGGAACTCCCACATTGGAAATCTCTTTTTCTAGTATTTGTGTCACATTACTTACAGTATTCATTGCCTATAATCACAATGAAAGGATAAGATGCTAAAAGTACATAGAGTTAACACTCTAGAGGCATGATATTTGACTTCTTTGAAAGTGAGAGTTTCCTAAGCATCACATAGAGTCCTATTAATATGTGTGGCGCGCTTAAAAATTATTACTACAAACCTATACAGACGTTGTTGGGAGAGACATAGACTCAAAGATATTCAACCTCATGCTCTGATACAAAAATTTTCACATTCTGGAATACCCCCTAAACATAACGGCTTCATGGTCCTCTTTAAGGACTAAGACTAGCCTCTTAAATTATATTATCAGTAAAACTCAGCAGAAATTTAAAAATTTTCGTTACTTCCAATTGGAGGTTTGCATAGACATCTACATACAAATAGTATATATATCGAGTATACATAGACCCTTCATATGGGAAGATTACTTAGTCTTATACTTTTATTGCACATAGATATATAAAATATAACATAGTCTCACTATAGTCGTCTCATATCATAACCATATAATAAGAGTATATCAAATTGGTCCTAGCCCATACATCAAACTAAGAATGCCTCACATGGGCTATACAATGTTTCATACTAAATGGAAAAGAAAGAAACATAAACACAAAACAACTCCATTAGCTATATAGTGGAATCACCCTCAAAAATTTAGGACCTACTCTACTAGGATGATCAAGAGATTCAAGTCGTCTCCAAAAGCACTTCAACGATTGGAACCTAAAATATTGGGGAAAAGGAAGAAATGGCGTTAGCACAACACTTGTACTAAGTATGAGACCATATGTACGCATATTGTACAATATGCTAAAATAGGACATTCAATTATGTATAAAATTTACTTTGAAAGTGTTTATGTATATTCAACAAGACCATAACAAATCATTAAGACATAGTCATTAAGTCATAGGCATGTACAACACAAGTCCAACTACATCAAAACTAGTAAACGCAACATGCATATAATGAAACTAGAATTATAGTCAAAGCAACTCTACCATAAAGTCATAATGTCAATAAGCATGAATAAGAGTTCATTCCAACATAACTAAATCAAGACAATGACCCACAACCCTTATCAATTCAACAAGGGCAATGACCAAACAACGCTCCAAAATCTTACTCAACCAAGTAAACAAAAAAGAAACATAGGTTATATCCTATTTTACATAGCATAGTATTTAAGAGTACATATAATCATACTTGAACAATGTAGACCAACACATATTTTTATGCGACACCAATCCACATATAGTATCAATAATGTGAAAAGTTTATCATATACATATCATGTAACAGTATAAGCTTTCATACATAGTAACAATCTCCTAAAGTTCTGTTCAAGGCAAACTACTGCAAATCAAAGGTAGAGTCCCATACCCCTACCTAGGCTAAGTCAACCTCCCAAGTAACCTTAGTTTAATTTCTACTTCATTACTTCATTTTAGTGTGGGGAACACTTGCCTTAACCGACATAGACAACAAGATCTAAGTGTGAAATCCGGTGTTGTAAAACGTTATAACGAAGGAAGGTGGTCTAGCAGCCAAAGTAAAACAAAACATAAACATAGATTTTTAGTTGGATCACTACCTAGTTTTACTATGGGAGCAACATAGTTCAAGAACTAAGAGATACATTTATTCCCTCCACATAAAACTTGGCAATTGGGCCCTCCTCTCATGGGTATCCAATGGGTGAATATCCCTCTTAGGGGTGTCATCACCTCATGTGAAAATATAGGGTTAATATTTCTTTATGGAAAGTCAACACCTGTCAATCTCAAGTTCAATCGGTGCTAGCTAAGTCCCTTTTGAAATGTTTTTAATGTCTTCATTAATCATCATACATTAATATAGGTCATATGGACTTACACTTGTATAAAAATTATCATCATCATCATAACTCAATAAGAATTACATGAGTATGGTACATTCATTACAATTCACATAGGTGAGGTAAGCCCATTTAGATATCACGTCATGTAAAAGTACATTGGTAAATCATACACCTCCCTAATAACATACATATCTTAGAAAACACCGCACAACCATAGTCAATGCATTTCAATTCAACATCATACAATTTATCAACAATTGAAGTAAATAATGGGGATTACAAGACATACCAAGTCTCCTTCATAATTCATCATCAAGTTCTTACCATCAAACCTTAATTAAACCTATTTAGGATATAAAATCATAACAATCAATCACCACCATGATAACAAGGCTAGAAGAATCATTTTATCACAATTCAATACTAGTTCATAGCCTAAGACAAGATACTCAGGTAAAACTCACAACATAGTTCATAACTTAGAAAATTCTCAAGAACTAGCATGAAAGGAATATAAATCACACTAAATAATTCATGATTATTATAAAAACATCATATAGTAGTAATTCAACAAATAACAAAGTCAATTGAACCAATATAACATAATTTACATGAAGATCATAACGTAGGGTTAAGGGGTAAAGGTCATCTTCTACAAACTAGACAAAACCATTAAAATATATCATATATAAGTTAAAATAAATGTTAACATATTCATATTATTTAAAAGAAATCATAAAAAAATTAATTAATAACATATATTTTGAGATTAGAAAAGATCCACTTGAAAATCCAACTTCTGAAATCAATTTTATGGCACCCATGACTCTTTTCATCCCTCAAACCCTCCCCTAGATTTGTCTTCAGTGGAGTTCTTCAGTAGAGAGACAAAAAAGAGAGTTTGGGTTTGTGAGTTATGACACCTTAGATTAGTTTAATAGGGTTCGGGTCTTTATATGGGGTTTTAATTAACTTAATTAAACACCCCTTAACCCCCAAATAATGACCTAACCCACTCAATTAATTAATTTGAACTAACTTAAGAGGTGCAGAAAATCAGACCTCATAGACAAGATCTCGACCAACGGTTTGTTTGTTAGTCGACGACTACGGCCCCCTTTCGTGCTGCACTTCGTCGATGAGTTAATAGAGTGGTCCAAATGTACCATTAGCAAAAATTTCTATGTATTTGTCAACGTATGGCATCGACATCCCGTCAATCTACATACGGTCCGTTGAATTCCTTCGTAGGTGAACACTGCGCAAGCAGTCTTGACCCCAATATGCAAAGGTCCTCCTCAAGGGCAGTAGGGGTTTTCTAGTTGATCAGTACCCAGACATTTCAACCATGTACCAACTTCATCACATTTTGACACCCATCCACAAATTTTCATCATTTTTTTGACGTCTAGAAGCTAAGCAAATAGGCTAAGACACACTAGTACCTCCTTGAACTAGTTTCCGGACGTCATGGATGTTCTTTGACCTTTTGGTTTCTAGACATCGTAGATGACTTATATTCATTTAAATGGACCTTAAAACAGTGTCTAAACATTATGACACTTATTTTAGGATATAGAACACGTCTTGGATTTTCGAAGTGTTACATACACCATTCTTGAAATATTTTTTCAGAAAATGTTTGGGTCAAATGTGAACTTAAGTATTTTTTTTAATCCTCGGATGGATGGGAAGGAAGAGAGTACTATACATGCCTCAATATATAGGATGTGGGATTGCGTAATTGATTTGAAGGTGAATTAGGATAATCACCTACCTCTCATTGAGTTTTTTACAACAACAGTTACCACTATAGAATCCAAATGGATCAGTATGGAACTCTTCATGGGATAAGATTCGAATATCCTATTTGATGATTTTAGGTTGGTGAAGCAGGATTTATAGGACAATAGCTAGTTCAACAAGCAATAGAGAAGGTGAAGGTGATTTAATAGAGACTGAAAATGGCACAAAGTCGTAAAAAATCCTACATAGATGTTAGGAGAAGGCCATCGGAGTTCGAAATGTATGATTGGGTATACCTAAAGTTTTCACAAATTATGGTTGTTTGGAGGCACAATAAGCAAGGAAAAATTAGTATCCGATATGTTGGACCTTCTCGCATAGTCAAAAGGACTGTCAATGTATCTGATTAGTTATAGCCACCATAAGAGTTATCAAAAGTTCATCTGTTGTTTCACATCTCTATGTTGAAAAAGTACACAGGCGATCCTATACGGATTGTCTTAATGAGTTAAGTCTTTCATTGAGTTAAGTAAGATATATTCAACAACCAACAAAAATACAGAGAAACAAATCAATCAACACACAAAAATCAACTCATGTCACACTACAATGTAAAACTGCAAAAATAAGGATATATCATAAGCATTGAAGAAAAATCCTTTACTGATACATCAAGATTATTCCTAAGAAAATAACCTCAATATTTGTATCCACGCTATTCCCAAAATTAATTTTACAAATAACCTTAATGTTTCTATGATAGGTCATCGTATATGATGCTTAAAGCTCATCCACAAAGTTCGGAACAAATTGTACCTCTTCGTTGTACATGGTCTAAAATTTTCCTTAATCCGAGTTCACCCCATTACTATTATACATTACATTAACAGGTTTAGAACCACTTTTCCTGAAATATTTCAACAACAAGTCAATAAGGGTCATAATGTTGGCCATATTCTTATCATATTCTTGCTTCTATTCCATTATTCTTTTGTTAGCCCCATGTTTATGCCACAAACTTTATATTCCATTTTGTACCATGAACTATTTATTTTAGTCATCTGATCGAGCAACATAAATGTTATGTCAAATGGTTTTCTCATGACTTCACCCTAATGAGTTGGTTGGCGACACCTTTGTTGACGGAACCAAGAATCTTATAAAGATATTGAACTACAAACAATGGAACCAAGAATCTTATAAAGATATTGAACTAGCACATTGTTTGGTAACCCCTGGGTAGGAAATTAGAGTGGTAAGTTTTAGAATCTCAAGCGTGTTCATATATAGGCTCCCCATAAATCATCTTGAAGTTCTAACTATTATCCCTCTATGTAACCATTTTTGAAGGATGGAAGAATCTTCCATAAAACACTTGTGTATGATTGTCCCAAGAAGTGATATATTTGTTTGATAGTTTGTTCAACCTCTTTTAGATAAAAGGGAAACATACAGAGCTGGATTGAATATTTTTGGATGTAATTGAAGGAACACGGTCCACACATCGATCAAAATGTGAATGTGATCATTAGGGTCCTCATGAACAAGTATCGCAAAGAGACCTTTTAATATCTATATCTACAACATCATTCTTCTAACATATACAAATTAAACTAGCTAATAATAAGCTAAAAAAACTAAAAATAATAATTTTTTGAAAGAAATGGAAAATCTGGAAAGAATTTCTATGTTAAGAAAATGTGTTTTGTTCATTTTAAAACGGTCATAAATTCTGTCTCAAGATGATTTTGAGGTGATATGGATATGGGTGAAAGGATATTTGATTAATATTTCTAATACCTATGAGTTTTTGCGACTTCGTTATCAGATGAGTGAGTTATGACTTTAAGAAGTTGGGCAGTTGGATGGACGAAAGTCCCAATCCACATTGGGGGAAGAGCAAATGTAACATTCGGGGAGTCCCCCTAGATGTAATCAGCGTCGTCTTCCTCTTTGAGGACTAAGACTAGCCTCTTATGTTACATCATTATATTCATAGGTTAAAAATCAAGAAATTTTTAATACTTTTTCATTACTTCTACAATGAAGTTTACATAGACCTCTACATACACATAATATCAATATTGAGTATATATAGACCATTCTTATAGGAAGATTACATAGTCTTCTACTTTAACTGAACATAGATATGTAAGATATAACATAGTCCTAATTGGATGTCTCATCTTATAAACCATCTATACATGAGTATATAAATTGGGTGTATACATACATCAAAGTAATAAGGCCACAAAAGATCTATACAATGTTAAGTACTCAAGTGGAAAGGAAAGAACATAGGAGCCTTAAAATAAATAAAAAATCATTAGCTTGATATTGACAATTACGTAGAAAAGTGAGGACCTACCAAACATGGGTGAGAGAGATTTCCAAATATTCCTTCAAAGTTGTCTCGAAAAACATCATTAACCGAAACCTTAAATGTTTGGGAAAATGGGATAAAATGGGGTTTGTGCACCACTTGTACAAAGCATATGACCATATGCACATACATAGTAAAATCTATCTAGGAAGGATAATTCATTGAAGTATGAGATTTACTATGAAAACACTTATGCACATTCAAGAATACCATACAAATCAATAAGACATATTCACTGATTTAAAAGCATATAAATCACAAGACCAGCAATACTAAGTCTAGTAAAGTCAACATGCATATCACATAATTAAACACATAGTCAAGGTAACTCCACCATCAAGTTATAATAGCAACAAAAATGGATAAGAGTTCATTTCAACATAAACAAAAAATACAATTACCCATGAACCCTCATTAGGTCAACTAGTAAAATAACCAAGCAAAGCCCCATAACCTTACTCAATAAAGTAAACCCAACAATAATCATGAACAACATCTAAGTTCACATAGCATGACATATTAGGGCACATATCATCATACTTTAGAATTAGACACCAAACACATATTCATAAGTAAAACCAATCATCATATAGTATCATAAATGTGCAAGATAACCATATAGATATTAAGTACAATTAGAAGCATATAAATACATTTGAACATCCTACTAAGAATTCCCTCAGGACTAACTAATGCAATGTTTAAATAGAGTCTCATACCCCTACCTAGACTAAGCTAAACCCCTTAGGATATCCTAGATAATGTTCAATCCTTTAGTTCATATTACCTTTTGGGAACATCTTCCCTTAATCTACATAAACCGCATGAGATAATGTGTAATCTTGTATCATGGAATCCTATACAAAAGAAGGCGGACTGCTTGCCATGGTAGTATCAAAACATGAACATAGCAACTACTTGGATCCACTAGCTAGTATTCCTATGGGGGCAATATAGTTCAAAACTAGGAGATATAGTAGGCATCTTCTTTATGCTAAATGCATTATAGTCTCCAATCTAATGAATACAATTAGTGATCCTACTCCTCACACTATTTCACTCGGTTCTATGCTAGAGTCCCTTTTGAAATGTCTTTAATGTCTTTATTAATTATAATATATTAATGTAGATAATAGGGTATATCCCTTATATTATAATCATTATCATAGCTCGATAAGAATTGCATGAGTATTTTCCTTTCATTTCAATTTATATAAGTGAGGTTAGTACATTTTCATAGTAACATCATAATAAGGTTCATTAGTTAGTATAACCATCCTTATAACATTTACATCATAGACAAAACCTCAAAAACCATAGTCAAGAAATTTCAATTCAACATCATACCAACTCTATAAATCTTAATACAAGGTATACATCAAGACAACATCATCACTTATTCACAATTAACCATAATTTAAGTAAAGAATTGAGATCATAACACTTGCCAAGTCTCCTTCATAATCCATCATCAAGTTATTACCATCAACCCATAGCTAAACCAAATAAGGTTGTAATGCATACAACAATAACAAACATGATAACAAGGCTAATTCCATCACTAAATCACAATCCATCAATAGTTCATAGATTAAGATAAGAGACATAGGTTAAATTCATAATCTATTTCACAACCTAGATGAATTACTCAAGAATTAGCATTATATGACTAAAATTAATCTTATTCTATTCATAATTGAAACAAGAACATCATAGGATAGTAACTCAACCAATAACCAAGTTAATGGAAACAACACTTTCAACCAAAAGGACACTGAAATCATTTGTGTACACTCTTTCATCCGAAAAACTTTAGTCTCATTCTGGGAGAGAGAAAGAGGAGAAAATGAAGACACTAAAATCTTTTGTAAGGTAGGAATAGACTCAAGACTATCATCCCAACCAATGAACAAAACATATTAGCATGAGTTCAACATACCATATATGAGTCTATTATGACAAAGATCAACTTATAAACATCCTCAATATCATTTCATAAAGACTCACAATATAAAAATGCACAACATAACTCAAAACAAGAAAAATTACAAAATTTTCAAGTTAGAAGCACATTAAACTGTAACTTACTGTGATGACACCATAAGTGCATATTTTTGCAAAACTTCACAAAAATCAAAGAAATTACATGTTTCATTCTTAATAGGAATGACTAACATTCATTAGGAAAGAGATGACAATAACGAGACTTCATGTCGATGTTGGCCTCGGCCTCCCATGTTGCTCTCTAAACTTGATAGTTTATCCATAATAATTTTACAGAGGCCACCTCTTTGTTGCTCAACCTCTTCAATTTAGGATCAAGGATTTAAACTGGAACTCCTAATAAGAGAGGTTATCCTTTACAACAAGACCCTCAATAGGAAGAATAGACTCGAGATCACCGATACACTTCATTAACATAGAAACATGGAAAACCAGATAAATCGAAGACAATTCACTTGGAATTTCAAATCATAGGCAACCTTAATAACCCTTTGAGAGATTTCATAGGGACCCTGATAACGAGGACTAGATTTCCTTTTTCTTGAAAAATCTAACCACCCATTTCATAGTTAAAATCTTCAAGTACACCTTATCACCTTCTTCAAACTCTAATTCCCTTCTCTTATGGTCAGCATAAGAATTTTGTCGTCTATAGAATGTTTTCAAGGGATTCCTTATGATATGAACCTTCTCCAAAGTCTTATAAATCAAATTCGGACCCAAAAGTGAAGACTCACCCACTTCAAATCATCCAATTAGAGACCTACATCTCCTACTATACAAGGCTTCATAAGGAGCCATAAATATAATATGAATGGTAATTATTGTCGTAAGCAAACTCCACCAAAGGCAAATTATTATCCCAATTTCCCTTGAAATCAATTATACAAGCTGTAAGCATATCCTCAAGGGTTTGTATAGTACATTCCGCTTGACCATCTGTTTAGGGATGAAAAGCGGTGTTTAATTTCTCCTTGGTACCTTACCCTTCTTGGAAGGACTTCGAAAACCTAGATGTGAATTGTGAACCCCTATCCTATATGATGGATAACATAAATACCATGGATACACACATATCATCTATGACAATCCTTGCATAGTCCTCCTACGAGTAAGTAGACTTGAGGGGAATGAAATTAACGGATTTTGTCAACCTACCCAACTACCTTTATTAAGTATTATTGATTTTATCTTCAAGGCAAACCTAACACAATATCAATATTGATATATTACCACTTCTTAGTAGGAACTTTTATTTCTTGAACAAAACCGCCCAAATTTTGATGTTTGACTTTCACTTGTTTGCAATTTGGTCTCTATGCATTAAATTCCGCTATGTCTTTTTTCAAAACTTCCTCAAAAAACACTCCCCTAAGGTCATGGTACATATTTGTAGAACGATGAATGGAGGAATGAGACCCATGATCTTCTCCAAAGAAACAAGTTCCTCAAACCATCTACATTGGGAACACACAACCGTTCTTGATACCTCAAGACCCCATCCCCTAAGGAGAATGAATAATTAAGCTTTACAAGAACCAATTTCTTCAACTCCATAAATTGTCGATTAAGGTGATGTTTGGACTTCACCTCAACCACCAAAGATAACTTGGTGTTATGATGGACAATAAAATAACTGTTTGAAAAATCTTCCAACCTAACACCCAATATAGACAACCTATGAGCATCTTTCACTAGGTCTTTCTTGGCTTACTCTACATGGGACACACTACTTATTGATATGAATTAGAGCATTCACAACCACATTGACCTTGCCGAGGTGATAGAGGACATCATGTCATAATATTTTAACAATTACAACCATGTTCTTTGTCGAAAATTCAACTTCCCTTAAGTAATCACATATTGTAGACTCTTGTGGTCGGTAAAAACATCCACATGAACACCATACAAGTAATGCCTCCATATCTTTAAGGCAAATACCACGGACACAAATTCAATATCATGAGTGGGATAGTTCCTCTCATGCACCTTATATTGTCAAGAGGCATAGTCTATTGCCTATCGATATTGTATAAGAACACACACTAAACTTACTAGGGATTCATCACAATCCACAACAAAACCCTTGGGACCCTCCATTAAATTCAAAATTGGAGTGGAAGTAAGCCTATCTTTCAAGATTTGGAAGCTTCTTTAACAAGCCTCGGACCACTCAAATTTTTCTTACTCTTTTCGGTAAAAGTAGTCAAGGAGGATGCAATGGACGTAAAACAATCCAAAAACCTCCGTTAATAACCCATTAAACCCAGGAAATTCTTATTGTCTTCTGGAGTCAATGGTCTAGGCCAATTTTCACCGCCTCCATTTTTCTTGGACCAACCTCAACCCCCTCTATAGAGATGATATGACAAAGAAACGCCACCGACCTGAACCCGAACTCACATTTGCTATACTTGGCAAATAATTGGTTTAGTTAAGCACTTAAAAGATCACCCTCAAATGGTCCATATGTTGACCCTCATTTTATGACTATACCAAGATGTCGTCAATGAAGACAATGACAAATAAATCTAGGTAAGTTCAAAACACCCTATGCATAAGATACATAAATGCCACCGGTGCATTAGTGAGGACAAAGGACATTATTTTGAATTAATAGTGACCATATCTTGTTTGAAATGCAATTTTTGGTATATAGTCACCTCTCACCATAAGTTGGCGATACCTCGATCTCAAGTCAATCTTTGAAAAGTAGCTTACCCCTTGGAATTGATCAAACAACTCGTCAAGCTAAGGGAGAGGATTAGTTGTTCTTAATAGTGACTTGATTGAGTTGACGATAATCAATGCACATTCTAAGGAAACCATCCTTCTTCTTCACAAATTAAACTAGAGCACCCCATGGAGAAATCCTAGGTCTAATGAAGTCTTTGTCTAGTAAATCTTTAAGTTGATCGTTCAACTCTATAATTTTGGTTGGTCCATCCAATAAAAAGGAAATCAAATGGGATTTGTATCCCATAACAAGTCGATACCAAAATTAATTTCCCTTTCGAGAAGAATATTTGGAAGATCATTAGGGAAGACCTACAGAAATTCCCTCACAACGGGGACAGACTTCATGGGAGTAATTTCAAAGTCTAAATCTTGGAACTTACTATATTGTATAAAAACGCTGTGGATATCATTTTACAAGCTTTCAAACAAGAAATGATGTGACCACTAGGAACAGAATTCCCCCCTTCCACTCAAAATCGGGCTTATTTGGAAAATTAAACTTCACCACCCTTGCTCTACAATCTATGGAGGCAAAGCAACCATGAAACCAATCCATACCCAATATGATATCAAAATGAAGCATATAAAGTTCTACCAGTTCAACATGAGTAAATCTTTTGGGCAACATTGTAGGAAAATTTCTATACACCCTTTTTGTAACCACTGACTCACATATCGGTGTAATTACAATGAAAGTGTAACTGTCCGTCTTATGCATACGTTTATTCTGTTCTTGTGATACTTCTGGCCTTATAGTATAGGTGAGGGACCATGTTCCTAATATTATTAGTGTTTGTTCAAACTAAGTGAAAAGTTATGTATCATGTCATGCACGTTTCAGCGTGTTTACTGTAAGTTTACTCCGGCGGATGTATTTAAAGTAGACATAGTAAGGTGGTAATGGATCTAAATATGAAAGTTAAATTCAAAGTTGAAAAAAAGTATGTTATATTCATAAAATGGAATAAAATAATTGAGCTTCTTGCTAGGCATTATTAAGCTAGAATTTGCATCACCTACTTGAGATATATGAATATTGTTAAAGGGCTCAAGCTTAAAGGACCAGATTGAGAATTATAGTACCCGGCTCACTTGAAGTCCAAACCTATTAAAAGAAAATAAAAATTAAAGAAAGTCAAGCAGCAAAGTTTGCTAAGGCACAATATTAATAAAGCCCAAGTGAAAGCAACTAGGTGATCACATAGTTCTACCTTTTGAGTTGCTTGATGTGCATAAGTAGGTGCATAACCTACTTGATCAATTAGTGACTGAAAATGGACAACCAAAAAGGTATGTTTCTAGAGGAAATTTTTGTAGTTAATAAAGCTTCATATATATCCATTATTAGCAGATTTCATTCCCCCATTTTAACACATAAAATTAAGAATTAAATCTAACTCTCGCTCTATTTTGTCTTAAAGATTTAACAATCATCCTTAAAGTTTTCTAGGGTTCTTGAAGAGACCCTCGTATCTGCAAACCAAGGTAAGTGAAAGCTCATGGATTTAGCTTAATTCTCCCATGGATGATTAGGAAAACATGATATTCATGCTCAAATATACCTACAAACGAAAAATATTTGCAGCAGCTACTACTTACTTCCTTCGTTATTAAAATACCTTGCTTCTTTTTTGGTTTAAGTGTGAAGGGAAGCCGAAGTTCTAAAATAATTCAAGTTATACGGAGAAGTTGAAGAATTTGAGGTAATGTGGCTGCTCCATTTTTGTCTTCCTTATGTATTAGTTTGAGTGAGGAATTATTGGTGTGTTGTCATGAAGAACTCAAGGGGGTTCTCTGTTCAATACTTGGTTGTATGATAAAGAATATTTTTGGTTGTTCTATGTGTACTACTGTTGGTGCATCTTGGTTGATTCTGGGGAAAGGATGTATAATTTATGTGACAGGCAGAGAATGTTGGTGTGGTGATACAAATTATATTAAGGGTTGTATGGGCTTATTATTTGTCAAAGTTAGCTACTGTTTTACGAGTCTCTTGGTGTGATAACTTCTAATGTTAGTTTGCCATGACTTAAATTGTAGATTAAAACCAAAAATGGGATGTCGAATTGTGATAGTATATCAATTTGAGGATAAGGTATGTAGGACTATTCGATTCTATATCCCTTTTGTTTGAAATCTAATACCTGCGATTAATATAAATGAAGTGAATCTCATAAGTTCTAATCGTAGAAAAGGAAAGATAGTGGCAGTGTACTATCTCCAAATAGCTAATAATATTTTCCCCTCTCCATAATGCATAGAACTACTTCATTACATGTTCACTATTTTATACTTGTGTATTTATCCCCCCTGGTGAATTGCTAAAGCAAGTATGCTAAATCCTCCTATTTCTTGTTTGAAGTCAATTGTGTCATTAAGATCATAAAGTAATGTGTTGATGTTACATATCTCCTCATGTCATTGTTAATTCCTTGAAGTATTATTTTCATGTCTTCTATTACTTTTTCGTACTTTCATATCTCCAAAATAATTATGACAAAAAAATAACATCTCTGAAGAGTTACAATTATCCACAGAACAATCCCAAAAGAGTTATGAACTGATAAATAACAATCTCAAAGATTAAAGAATCTAACTAAAAATTCTATACAATAACGGGTGGACGCCCAGGGACGAAAGACTATCATGGGTCAATCCCATCAGGTACATAAGGGTGGCATCTCAGGGGAAAAATCCTAGCATGGGCCGATCCCTATTTGTTAGAAAGGTGGCAGCTTAGGGGCGAAGGCCTATCATAGGACGATCCCAAATTGTGTAATTATGAGGACCGTATCCCAGGGATTAATATGCCTAGCATGGGTCATCCTCTTCTACCATTAATCATGTGGTCACTTGTATCACAAGCCCTACAAAGATTATGACATACAGAAAAGTAAAGAAAATAATGTAACTTACATGATCTCACAAGAGTAAGGAAATTTGGTCTTCTCTCCTTATCTATTCATTCATTTATTGATACTTGATGTCATTTGAGCCCTCGTATTACATATGCTATATTTCCTTACATATTCAGTACAATTTTTTATATCGACGTCCCTCGCAAGGGACGTTGCATTTAATAATACATGCTCAAGTACTCTAACTAGTAGACCCCAACAATATGATCATACGATACTCAGATACTTTTAGTGAGCTCCAGGTATCTTCGGAGCTTTATTGAGTCCTTGATAAATTCATTTTGGCATTGTATCAGAGTTAAGGGTAAGACGGGGTCTGTCCCGACATACTCTAATATTCTATCTTTTAGATGTTTTATAGATGTATGTACATTTTTTAGTTGTGTATTAAGGAGTTGTGGCCTCAACGGCCAAGTCTTGTATATAACTTTTTGGGTCTACTTATGTCATTTTTTATCGCTATGTCAATTGTGAACTTGTCACGATTGTTATAGTGATATACATAGTAAGAATAGATTTAGGTTGATTCTTTCGGACCCTTAGGTCATCAGGTGTTTGTCTGTCTTAATGGGATTTGAGGCGTGAAAGAAAGGTTCATTTAGAATATCGCGCATCATGTCAAAATTTGTAGCTATCAAGGGAGTAACAAAATATAGTGTATCACCCTAATCAAGTAAAGCATACACATCAATAGAAAACGCTTTCAACATATCGGTCACAACATCGGGAGAAGTTTCCTGCTCACCCCTTGAGCGATGTGCATAAAAGCTTCTTAGGAGAATCATTAGAACCACTTGCTTGAAAAATCTCCTTGTCTTGCCCCTTCACATTTTTGCTATCTCGAACTTTCTTCCCACTTTTACTTTAACCAAAACAATTATCCGTTCCCTTAAGGCAATCACCATAATGCTTCTTTCCACACATTCCACAAGTTGTTTTCTTGGTTGGTGAACTAGTACCCCTTCCCTTTTGAGGATTGTGATTATACACCCTATCATCACGAGACTTAGGGAACTTAAAAGGAACATTATTACAAAACCCTCTTTTTCAACCTAGGCTTGTCTTATATATCAAGTCTACCCTTTGAAGAACCAGTATCAAAAGATATTGCCCTCTTGGCATCTTTACTCTTAGTCTTAGATCTTCCCTTTTCCACTTGTTGGGCATGAACCATGAGACAAAAAATGTTCATATTGTTATGTAGCATAGCCGAATGTCATTCATCTTGAAATTCATCCGAACCTCCCATTACAAAGAAGTTCCTTTCATCCATAGGATCGGAAACCAAAGAATGAGCATACTTTTACAATTTAGTAAATTTCATGGAGTATTCAAGTACAATTAAACCTCCTCGACGAAGGTTGAAGAACTCCACTACTTTAGCTTCCCTCTTCTCCCATGGAAAGAATAAATCACAAAAAGCCTTCTTGAAAGTCTTCTAAGGCATCGGTTCACCTATTAAAGGCCTATTGTCTCTCGATTGGATATACCAAGTTTGGGCCACATCTTTGAGTTGGTAAGTGGCTAAATCGGTCTTCTCACTAATCGTCAACCCCATTGCATAGAGTATCTTGTAGATTTCATCAATGAAATCTTGAGGGTGTTCCTCAACTTTGGACCAATAGAAAGTAGGGGGATTCATTCTAATGAAATCCCTCAAACGGGAAGCCATGGTACCAACATATTGGTTTCCTCGGGGTACAACATCCTGATAATATTTGGTCGTCATATCTTGAGATTGAGTAGTAATGGATTTTTCTTTAGTAGTAAATGATTGGGCCATTTTTAGAAGGGAATCCCATATGTCACCATCCGTAAGAGGAGGAGGATAGACAGGAGCTTGGTCATTATTAACGTCTTCTTCAAGAAGAGGGACCTTATTGGCTCGCGGAGGAGCTCCCACATTGGAAATCTCTTAATCAAATCTTCGTGCCGCATTCTTCGAGTATTCATTGCCTATAGTCATAATAAAAGGATTAGATGCTAAAAGCACCTAGAGCGAAAAATCTACAGGCACGATATTGAACATACAAAAAATGAGAGTTTCCTAAGCAGCACATAGGTTCCTATTCATAAGTCTGGTGTGCTTCGAAATTATGAGTAAGAATCTACAAATACATGGTTGAGAGTGACATAAACTCGAAGATATTCAACCTTATGCTCTGATACCATGTTTTTCATATCCGGGGAGCACCCCCTACATATAACTGGCGTCATCGTCCTTTTTGAGGACTAAGACTAGCCTGTTAGGTTACATCATTACATTCATCAGTTAAAAATGCGAAAATCTTTAAAAAAATTTCATTACTTCTACGTTGAGGTTTACATAGACTCTACATACACATAATATTGATATCTAGTATACATATAACCTTCGTATAGGAAATTTACATAGTATTCTACTTTATTGTACATAGATATGTAAGATATAACATAGTCTTAATTGGATATCTTATACCATAAAACATCTAAACAAGAGTATATCAGTTAGGTGTATCCCATACATCAAACGAATAAGGAAAACTATAGTTTATACAATGTTTAGTACTCAAATGAAAAGAAAAGAATATACGAATCTTAAAACTAAAACAACTTCATTATCTTGATATTGGCATTCCCCTCGAAAAGTGAGGACATACAAAAAATGGATGAGTAGTCTTCCTTCAAAGTCGTCTCAAAATCCCTTCAAAGATCGGAATCCAAATTATTTGGGAAAAAGGGAGAAGATGGGGTTCGAACATAACGTGTACTAAGTATGAGACCATATCCACATATATCATAAAATCATGCTAAGAAGGGACAATTCATAGAAGTATGAAATTTACTATGAAAAGACTTATATACATTCACGAAGACCATACCAATCTATAAGATAAAATGCATAACATATAATTGAACACATAGTAAAAAAAACTCTATCAACAAGTTATAACAGCAACAAGCATGGATAAGAGTTCATTACAACATAACTAAATCAAGACAAATACCCATGAAACCTCATTAAGTCAACTAGTACAATAATTAAGAAAAGTCCCATAACCATACTCATAAAATAAACCCAACAAGAATCGTGACCAACATCAAACTTCACATAGCATGTCGTTTAAAAGTTCATATCATCATACTTTAGAATTAGAGACCAAACACATATTCATAAGTGAAACCAATCATCATATCGTATCATCAATGTTCAAGGTCACCATATACATATCACGTATCATTATAAGCATATACATACATATGAACATCCTACAAAGACTTCCCTCAAGCCTAACAAGAGCAGTGTTTAGGTAGAGTGTCATACCCCATACCCCATACCTAGAGTAAGGTAAACCCTTTATGTCATCCTAGTTGGAGTTACCTTTTGGGAACATCTTTCCTTAACGTACATAGACCACATGAGATAATGTGGAATAAGGTTTCACTGAACCTACACCGAAGGAAGGCGGACTACTTGCCAATGTAGTATCAAAACATGAACATAGCAGCTACGTGGATCCACTAGCTAGTATTCCTACTCGGGAAACATAGTTCAAGAATTAGGTAATATAGTTGGGATATTCTTTATGCTACATGAATCATAGGCTCCAATGTCATGAGTACAATTAGTTATCCCAGCTTCCCTATGTGGGAAGGGACACTCCTAACACTAGTTCACTCGGTTCTAAGCTAGAGACCCTTTTTGAATGTCTTTAATATCTTTGTTAATTATCAATTAATGTAGGTTATAGGTTTAATCATCATCGTAGATAGATAAGAATTACATGAGTACTTTCTTTTCATTATAATTCATACAACTTAGTATAGCACGTTTACATAGTAACATCATAATAAGGCACAATGGTAAGTAGCACCATCCTTATAACATCTAAACGTTAGTCAAGACATTTAAATTAAACATCATACAAACCCTAGCAATCTTAATACAAGGTATACTTCAATACAACATCATCACATATTCAAAATTAACCATAATTGAAGTAAAGAGCTGAGAGCACAAGAATTACAAAATATCCTTCATAATCCATCATCAAGGTATTACCATCAACCTTTATCTCAACCCAATAAGGGTGTAATATAATCACACAACAATAACCGACATGATAACAAGGCTAATTGAATCACTACATAACAATCCATCACTAGTTCATAGCTCAAGATAATAGACTTAGGTCAAATTCATGATCTATTTCACAACCTAGATATATTACTCAAAACTAGCATGATAGGAATACACAATTTACCTCAAGATAAAAACCTAGGGTTAAGGGGAAAAGTTCATCTTCTACAAACTAGACCAATCTATCAAGAAATAACATATTGCTTTAAATCTTTTTAAAGCCTAAGTATTTTTTAGCAATCCATCTCACATACTTGTACAATCAATGTACAAATGCCTGTTGACCTTCATTGTCTTATTATTCAGACACATGTAGCCATTATAAGTATTATCTAGTGCCTTGTTATTCTAGCTAAGCATTTTGGTGTCAGTGGTGAGCCTTCTTGCATGCTGGAGGACAATTTTATTTGCTTATCAGTGTTTATTTTATTGTATATTGTGAGGTATGGCCTAGCATCTATCTTTTTATTATAAAAGGTTCGTAGACAGTCAAACAATTAATTTTGAGTCTCTAATTTTCATATTGCATATACTTTTTTAGGTGACTCAATTTCCATTTTGGCAAATTGATTATTATTGTAGTTATTATATGACTCTCTTGTATTGAGTTAAGTCTTCTGTAGAGTTAAGAAAGTCTAGAAAAAAGGCCCTCCTGACGCAAACAATGATTTTCGAGTGCTACCCACGCCTTGAGCATAGACTAGGGGTGACAATTCTGATCATATGAAACACCACATTGTCCAAAGATTGGGAAAATCGAATAGCATCGAAACATGCCATGTGATCCACATTTTCATAAAGTATATTTTCGATGTAATTATTGCTCCCAGTTTCACGTGAATTTATTCTATTAAAACTCATCTTTTCACATGATTTAGAGTAATAAACAATAACAAAAAAAATAAAATTGTACTACAACAAAATTATCTCACTAAAACATATCAACAAATAATTTTAAGCACCAACCCCCGAATAATGGTTCCGTTTTTTGTAAAGCTCAACTACAATTTTCCGATTAAAAGTGTAGGCGGTCTCTAACAAGTAGAAATTCATCGATGAATTTGGGTCGATCACATAGGGAGTGATAGATAATTAAGAGTTCAATTATGATCTAGAGATGTCTTCTAATATTTTGTATAGATGTAAAGGGGTATGAAAAATAAATAAATCACTTACTTTCAATTATCAATATTAGATAGAGATTTTGTTACCAATGATAACAAAATGTAATTAACATAGACTTTGAACAATCGAATACTAGTTTCTCCTACTTGGGTGTTTATCAATTGCTTTACGTTTTTCAATCACAATAGGTATGATAGGTTTTGTATTAATAGTTATCTCTCAATAAACTATTATCCATAAATTGATTTCTCTCAAACCCCAGCACACTCAATATTATAAAACAACACAATTCCATAATTATCCCTCATTCTCATGCTGGGTAGTAAAGATTCAAGTAAATAAAACTATCAACCACTCATTCTAGTCTATACCTCTTTCTTAAGCAAGCATAGAGAGACAAACTAGAACTGAATTTGAAATTCCAATTCATGAATGAAAACATAAATAAAAACATGAACTCGTTTAAAAAGACATTAATTTCTATTATTAACAATATTGAAAAGCTAATTTATGAATTCGATTACATGATTATGCCCCTAAGGGAAGGGGTTTTTAGCTTACCATAACAAAAATTAAGAAATCATTACCAAATATATTATCCATCCAAATTCTGTCAACATTCTTCAAGACTCAATGCCGAAACTACAACTAGAATACTAAATCATCAAATCCAAAATCTAAATCTTCTAATAAAGTATTCAACAATGTAAGAAGAATATAAAATCTCTCAAAACATGGAATACACTACGTAGGAGTGTTTTCCCATTTGGAAATTCAATTTATGAATTCCTAATCACATTCCAAAATCTTAACACTGAGTCCACTTAGTGAAATTAGTCGGGATTGTTTTCTGACTAGCCTATTTGTCGAGTTGCACTTTATCTCGACTTTTGGCATAGTTTATTTATCCAATTGTTCTGGAAGTTTAAGAAAGCTAGGTCATGCTTGTAGATACCTTTGCGGAATCATTTAATCATTATTTTCTTACAAAGATTACTTGGTATATGCTCTATCTTGGTTGAATATTTGGCGGACTAGAGGCTAACTTGGCAAGTAGTAGCTGCATATCAAAACATTAATATAAGTTATAGATACAAAATAGAAATTGAGGAAACTTATTAGTTAAATAGTAAGCCCTAAATGATTCAAAATTCCTTACTTATCAATTTTCTAAAGTGAATCAACAACCTACATAATTTACGACAACCCTACAAGAGCACGTAGTATTAGACTAGATGTTTCTACAAGTGATTACCCTAATTGAACCTCCACCTCACGTCCCTCTTTGTGCTGAGCCAAAATTCAAACACATTGTATAAAAGTCAAATATCAATAGAACATTGGAAAGGATTACTAGTTCACATAATTGAAGATCAATTCATCAAATAACTCCATATACTTAATTCAACATAGATGAAAAAACATTTCAACAATATGAATCCATATGTGAGGAACACCTTTCACAATCATGTTCATATATTCATGTTAGAAAACCATTAAGCATTGACCTTCATACTTCCCTTCAAAGTATCCTCCAATAATTTACAATAATTTGTTAAATATTCTACCTTCATAAATTCATTATTTTAATAAATTTCTTCGTGGGTTATTTCTTAAAAATCATGGATCATGAATGGACAATATATTATATCCTACTTATCATATATCAAATTTAATTCATGTATTAGAAGACCTAATAAAAAATAATAAATCATAATTTAGTTTAATATATGAAGATCTAAAAGAAGTGTAACTAATTAATTCAATTGAAGATTGATTAAAGGAATACCATGCGGACCCCATGAAAAAAAGACTTCATCGGCAATACCCATATACATTGATATAAAGTCATGATATCATTTGCTAAAGATAAATTAGATTAGGTTAGAGGATTTAGGAGAATGATGTTTGAATAGGTTAGAGGATTTAGGAGAATGAAGTCTAAAACATCTAACTTTTTATTTTTAAAAAGTAGAGAAATATTCAAAAGCCTCATATAATAATGTTCGGACTATACATGCAGTATGTAGGACTTTCAATGAACTGCACTAGTCTGCCATAAAAAAGTAATAGATTTTGACAATACATCTCTGTGGAAAGTTGAACCTATTATTATTTGTTGACCCATCCTGTAAAATAGAACATTAACATATTTTTTTTTACCATGTAAGGGATGTTTTTGCGAGACCTTCCTATGGTCCATTAAGCCATGTACAGTCTATCCTTTTAATCCGTCAACAATGTAATCGGACTTGATTTTCTCAAATATTGTTGTCCCTTTTCTAAGAATGACATTTATAGCCCATAGAAGCTTCTACAGTCTGAAGATGGGAACCCATAGACAAAGTTGCAGCCCAAAAATTCCCTTTATACTGAGACACGGCCCAGATTCCTACGAGAGGCAGCAGTGGGGAATTTTCCGCAATGGGCGAAAGACTGACGGAGCAATGCCGCATGGAGGGCTTGGAAGAAGAAAATGAAATAGGAACAACCGCGCTGGTCGTAATAGATCGACTTTCATGCTAGTTCTTGCTCCAGCATGAAAGTTACATTTCAGGGAAGGACGCCTATAGTTTAGAAGTCTCGGGCTAAAACAGAATGAATCCAATCTGGGATAAAACTCCTTACACGAGGAAGTCCAAGCTGGGATTGGGGAATCAGAAAGAAGTCACAGTCCGGGTGGCTTAAGATAATTACTTAACTTACTGAATAGAATAGGGGAATGTAAATATACAACTATGCTATATACGATCTAGAGTGATAGCAAAAACTTCACCTTCGAAAAGCGTAGATTTTTTTTCTCAAATCATGTGTTTTTCTCCTCGTAAGACTTAGAGAAATGAATAAATATAAAATCAAAAAAAAAGAATCAAATCACACCATCTCTGTAATAGGTAAATGCCTCTTTTTCTCCGAAAGTTGTCGAAATTACTCGTAATAAGAGCGTATCGCTATTTTGAAATAAAAAAAAGGTTTATGGATGAAGTAATCAGAATGACAAGTGGTTACAGTTGCGGAAAGCGGAGAAAGTCAGAGGCGAATTGAAAGTTAAGCAGTGGGAATTCTAAAGATTCCCCGGGGGAAAAATAGAGATGTCTCATAATTTTGAGGTGTTGCAATATCTCGCACATGTGAATATTAATACTTGAATTGAATTCAAGCTAGCATGAACAAGAGTAGGAGAGAAGGTAACAACTCAACATGAATGCAACATCATCAAATAAATATGGAAAAAGAGGAACACAAGTCCCAAGGTAAAACACATTCAAAACATCATTTATGAAGGCATGTATGCAAAGTATGATCAATACCCATAACCATGCATCAAATTAAGCTAAATAAAAATCTAAAAAAGCAAGTTTAATTTCATGATCATGCATGAATGAGGAATAATGAGAATTACTATGAAACATGAAGAGAAGTAGATCCACTATGAGGGGATAAGTACCTCAAGATAGAATACGATTGGAAGGAAAATGATTCGTATAATGGTACATCATATCGGCCTTGGCCTCCCAAGTAGCACTCTCAACCCTTTAATTTTTCCACAATACTTTCATGGATCCACTTCCATATTTATAGATTTTTAATTTGCGAGTAAAAAACTTAAATAGAATAATAAAATTCATAAGAAACCTTATTGATACACCTCAATATTTTCTATGGACTAATATAAAAGGGGTGAGGTATCCTTTATTACTAAACCTCATAAATACTTCATAGGTGAAATTTTTAAGTAAACCCAATCATACACAAGAAACTCAATATCAATTCTTATAACATAGACATACGACTCTTTTAAAATTTTATCAAATTTCACACTTTCTCTAATAAGTCGAACATTGTTTGTTCCCTCATGTTGCAACTTAGGACTTACTAAAATATTCTCGCTATCTTTACACCAACCTAAAGGAGGTGTATGCCTAAAACCATGGAGATCAATAAATGGAGCCACATGAATGCTTACATTTATTATATTACTATACAAAAACTCCATAAAAGACAAATGACCCTCTGTGTTACCCTTGAATTCTATGCATAAACTCTCAAGATATCTTTCGAAGTTTATATCTAATTATTCTCTTGACTATCGATTTCATGATAAAAGGTTTTGCTAATCTTGGCACGTAGTCCAAGACCTTATTGGGAAGTTGTCGAAAACTAAGAAGTAAATTAAGAACTATGGTCAGAGATAATTTATAGGGGACTAAATAAAACCTAACCATTTCCTTTAGTTACAAATAAATATTGTTTTTCCAAAAAGATAAGATCTTGACGGTAATGGAATGATCTCTCTTCAATAGATAAAAAAGATAACACATATCAAGTTATGTTGCTACCGGGTTTTGGAGGTAAATCAACAAAAAAGTCTATATTCAAATCATCCCACTTCCAAGTATGGAATCTAATATTATGGGAATCTTTCTCTGATTTTTGTGGTGAACATAAAAATGTTCACAATAAAGTCATTTGGTCACAAATTTTTAAATATCATTATTCTTGGCATTCAACCATTAGACTTCCTGCAAATCACAAGAAATCTTTGTAGCTACTAGTTGAATGGAATATCGATAACTATGAGCTTTCAATATAATCATCTCCCCCGGTCATTAACATTAAAAATACACAAGCGACCTCAGTAACGAAGCACATAATCTCCTCTTTGTTGAAAATTCCTCAATGGAATTTAAGCATCGCTTCCTTTAACTTGCCCATGATCAGGACAAGACCTTTCTTTGCTTTGGGTGCAATAAAAATTTCTAAATGAACTATTATGAATCAAGCGAATTCTGTTTAACCTCCATAAGATCAACAAAGACTACAAGTCATTACTTTAATCAATCTACATTTTCAATCTAGAATTGCACGATTAAATCCAGACCCACTTTCACTAATAAATTTATAACACAATCGAAACAGTTATCAACTAATAATATAACTCAAATACTTCAATCTCAAAGAATCTAAGGGTACTAAACTAGAATTTCATTTTAAACTACAATTACTCAATTAATACATAAACAATTTATTTAACCAAATTTAAATCAATAATAATATCAATAAATAACAACTCAATTGGCTAATTAACACATCCAAATACATAATAACACCCTTAAAAATGGTGTTTTAGACAAACATAATAAAGAATAAGAAATCCTTCCCAACGAATTTTTCTCTCAAGTTGGGCAACAATAAACAAGTCTCCAAATGGTTAAAATTGAGTAAAAAATAGAACTTACACTTGAATTGGACAATGTGGGAACTTTTTTTCTTCTTTTGAAAATTGAATTTATACGCTCCAGAAAATTCAACATCCGAGTCACTCATTGAAGTAAGTTGGTCTTCGCCGCCGTTGTTAGAGATGTACTATCTGACCCCATTCTCGCCTTTTTGGCTTTCTTTTTTCAACCTTCTTTTTTTGTGTAACATTGGGTGATTAATATCGTCCTCACCAATTTGTTCAACTTGTCGTCGAAACACTTGCTTGCTCGCCAAGTTTTTGTCCATTGGCTGGCCTGGTGTAACTTTATATGAGTTGAAGGTTTGCTTGATTAGTCACCATATTTATTCGGAAAGCATCAACTTTTCTTTCCTTCAACATCTTTAGAATTTTTGCTAAACTTTTGTAATAATTTCCTTGCCATGCGCTTTTGCCTTCATTGTAACAAATTAACATTTGGTTATCAGTTATAAGACTAAAATAGGTATTGAGGATACAAAATATTTGATTATTCAGCCCTAATGAGTAAAAATGTCTGACTAATGAGCACACCCAACTTAAAGTTTTGTTGTTACTAATTTAAAACATCAAATAAATAATTTCAATTGAGTTTCCTACAAATAGTTCTACTTGAGACTGAATATGAATGAACATGAGATTTAATCTACCCAAGGAATATTCTATTGTGCACTACGCGTTTTCAATTGTGACTAGTCATAAGTAAGTTTAAGGCATGCTCACAATTTTAGATTCAAATGAAAATTAAAGTCCAACAAGATTATTCTAATACCCTCACATAAAAAATGACTCCTTTCCCACACAAATATATCAATATTTAAGATTAAAGTATCACACCCCGAGCCTACACCCTAGACATGGCCAGCTCTCGAAGACCATTTATGGCCTTGAGCGCACTCTTGACCTGACTTACTTATTCAACATAAGACATAAACACAAGTGGTATAGCTCATGAAATAACTAAAAAGAAAATAACATAGCCAAAATGGCAACATAAGTCTTAAAAATATACAAAGGAAAGGAAAAGACTAAAGAAACTCATACTATCTGCCTATGAAGCCTTTAAAATAGAGAGGGATGTTGGGACAGGACAACTATAATCATTAACACTGAAAACATAAAATAGTAGTTATGAAGGGAAGCTCTCCAACTGACTTTGAGTTCTTCAATGGATCAACGGTACACCGGATGCTGATCCTAGTTACATGTGTTTGCATCATAGTACGATGCATGCATACTAGCATCATTACATTTAATGTATCAGTATGCTAGTTGAAATACCATAATAACATAAGCCTGAAGAGAGTAAAAAGTAACATTTAAATTTTGTTTGATAAACTCTTGAATAACATAACTCAATATAACGAACTCATTTTAATATAAAGAAATTTAAAAGAAAGTGCAATAAAAAGAAAAGTTTTTGAAAATATGATGTGAACTCTAAATGATTAAAAGGATACAATTAACTCTGAGATGTATGTAAAAATAAAATCAAATTTATAATATATACAATTAACTTTCGTGAGAGTTTCTTTAATCGACAATCATCACTGAAGATCTATAGTGATGAGAAATCGATCTACCTTATCTGCTAGTGCATCCAATACCCGACTAAAGGTATAAGATCTAAACAGCCTAATGGATCCACTTTTCTACAGTGAAAAGTGTTCATCTAAAATATATGACCCTTTTCTATCCTTGGTGTCTACATGGTTTTGTGGAAATGTGATTTATCTAAACTCATGCTTGTCCCCAATTCCGTGCTCAATCCTACTTCAAAAATAAACTGGTTATTTTGTTTTTAAAATATACTTCTTCTGTAATTGCAAAATAGTGTTGAAAACCATATCTCAAAGGCTTTCATGGAAATTTCACTTTCCCTGCTTGGTTTATTACATAAAGCTATAACTCTTTTATGAAACTAGCGTGAAGTCTCTATGAAAAACATTGTTTCCGTCCTTGTTCAAATGTGAAAAACATTTCTTTTAAAATTCTCTGGGAATACATAGTCCCCATATATTTTCTTTAAGGAAGAACTTCAAATCCTTAATCTTACTTATCTTTAAACTTGAGTCTTAAAACAAAGTTAAAAATATCGCTAAAGACGCTTGAAAATGTTTAAGAACTTTGCTTTGACTTGCTTCTTGATTTTTCGACTTGATTCTTAATTCTTTTGTCTTTGATCTTAACTTTATTGAATTGGATTATTGATTCAAGGTTCATGATCTTATGTTCATAATTAATTTCATAATGTTTCGATGTGTAATGACCCAAGAGTATACCCTAGAATTTATTGCATCATTAAGTCATCACACGGCGTTGTCGACCTCTCAGAGGTCTAAGACAATTCTCTTGGAATTAATTAATTGCATAAACATAAAGATAGTAGAAAATTTAAAACTTTTCAAAGCATATCATATGCTAGAACATCGCTTCATATATATATAAAATCATAATTACATAGTCTAGACACTAAGTCTCTTTTTCAATCTTAGACTAAACATCTATGGAGTAGAATAGGAACACGAACCTTGACCACATGAAATAATAATATATGCTATTAAATAATTTTAAATAAGAACTAGGCATAAGTAAATCCTTGACCTATAAGGATATATTTCTTTGAACTAGGGAAATATATCAAAGACCTTCCCTTAGGAGACATCCTCTACCCATCACCACGTACACTTTGTGTAAAAAGATGAAGAAGAATGATATTAGTACAAGAATGCACTAAGTACGAAAACCATGCAAAAACATGCATTTACAGAGGATATTTAGTTATAAATCATGCATCATGTCATTTTAGAAAACTTTTTGAACATTGTAAAAATAAACACAATACAGTTCACATAGTTCATATAGACATGTGTATCACTCATAAAAGTACTTGAAGAAATTTTATCACATTTTAGGAACATTCATGAAGGCACATTCTACACATAGGAACTATCAACTAAGACAACCTACATATTTAACTAGTGCAATGTTCGAGTAGTATGCCATACTACTACTCATACAAAGTGATCCGAAGACGTCACCTTAGACTTAGGCATATTGATATACCGTGGTTTCACGGTATAATTAATACTTTTTCGTTAAGTTTAGTGTGTCCAAAAGCCCTTTTTGTGCTAATTTTTATACAAGTTTTTCTTTGTTTTGCAGGAAATCTGTCCAAAGCCAAATGCGGAGATTTTGAGAGAGAAATGCAGAAGAGACCACCTACGGAGCTTATGACGGTCCGTCATGCTTGTGACGGTCCGTCATGCTTGTGACGGTCCTAGGGGGCAGCTAGAGAAGCTGCTGAAGGAATGGGAAGTCTGACAAGTGTGGGATTTACGAAGCTTGTGACGGTCCTTCATGGCCATGACGGGCATGCCGGCAGGTTCGTCGTGCAGATCAGAGAAGTGGATCCTAGTACCCCCCAGATTCCAAGAGTTGAAGTCTCTTTTGAAACGAGCCCTCGACGGACCGTTTGTGGCCTCAACAAAAAAAAAATTTTGAAAAAACGGTCCGTCACAACTTGCGTTGAGGGTAATGAAGAAAGCAGCAGAATAAACTGCACCAAGTATGGGAAGAAAATGCACCACGTATGGGCCGACGACTTCCACTATGTCCATCATGACCACGACGGTCCGTCGCGTGGTCCGTCAACCCAGCCGCGTTTTGGCAGATTTCCAGCATTAGAATTCTTGTTTAAATAGGTTTTTTGTTTTTTATAAATAGTTCAAAAAAACCTCATTTTTGAGGTTAGACACCTGATAGTAGAACTCTGAGATTATTGAACTTCCTTATTCGTAACATTGGTATTGTGAGATTCTCGATAAATCATTAGACTTTTATGTGAGATTATTGACTACTTTGAGAATTCTTGCACGAATTTTTGGTGATTAATCAGCATCTTTTTTGGGACTTTCTCTTCTCATTGAAGGTATACATGAATTATTATTTAATATATTGAATATTGTGTTTTAGATGGCGATGAGTAACTAAACTCCTACCATGGTTGTGGGAACCATAGGCACAAGAAAGAATAAACCCGAGCTAAATATAACAATTCTAGAATAGTGTCCTTGTCATGTATTAATAATTCTTTCATTCTCTTAGAAGTCTTTTACGGATGTCAACGTTAGAACTCGCCTTAATGCTACTTGCTGGACCAAGGAGGTAGATAATCGGAAAGAATTATTAAACATAGATTTAGTGTATACTATCTAATAGGCTAGATTGATGGTACGAGGTAGTAACTTTATCAAATATCTAATACTATGCTTAATATGAGGTAACGATAAGTGTTCGGAATCAACACCGTAGTCCGGCCAAGGTGCGGAGTGAGATTTTTCTAGATGCCGGACCAAGGATTTAGAAATACATAACTTATCACTTTGCAATGCAGATACTAGGAAAGAATGGTTATAGTTAGAATTATGAAGTTATGACCTGTGTGGAACACTTAAACCGTAGTTATTTGATTAATTAATTAAAATCCAACTTTCAACTGTTAAGTATCGCTTCAATTTAGTTAGTTTCTTTTACTTATTGTAATACAACCCCCTTTTTAACATCTTTTATGTTTTTAACTTTCTAAGGAAGTTATCACCGAACAATAGTATAACAAGTAAAGTTAAGTCTAGACTATTTTCCTCGGGGGAACGATCCCACCTCACTAGTTGGGTTATGTACTTGACGCGACCGCTTACTTCTTATTTGAGAAGTAAGTTTGAGCGTATCAAATTTGGCGGCGCTGCGGGGGAATAGCTTTTAGGATTAATTTAACTTATTACTATAGTTTAGTTGATATTTTTCTTGATTTTACTTTGTTTTATTGTTTTTGATTTCTTTCAGAACTAGCCTCCTTGTATGCCAGATACCGGAGAGGAGAGAAAGCCGTTGTTATTCCCCTACGACACGAGTTAGAGTCGTACACTGCGTAAAATGAATCGTAATTTGGGAATCAATGATGAGGATCCAAACCAGAACATCCCCAGCTCCGGTTGAATTTCCTGTCAGATGTTACCTCCGATGCTCCGGGTGAACATCAACAGAGGGTACAGAATTCCCGTTCCCGTCCCCAAGTATCTACAGAGCTATGATAACATAGCAGCTGTGGATGGGCCACTGGTTTTTGCCTCCTCTACCCACAGGCTCGCCCCTTTTGTGGTAACTAGTGTACTATGCAAATCTCACTGCCAGAACGGTTTTGTTTTCAGGCTACCTTTTTCTTGAAGATCCCATGCCCATATCGAATTAGGGCAGTGTGTAAGTTTGTTGTGGGGAGGCCTGTTTGGATCTAGTGTGATAGGGCTCATAGTGTTTCCTCTCTCACTGACGGGAGAGGCTGCCATTTGGTTCACTAAGCTCCCGTACAACTCCATCTTTACTTGATTCAACGGAGGGATGTTCTTCTTAGCACGCGACTATCCTGTCTCCAAGAAACAACCACAAATACAAAGGGTAATACTTTGTTGGCACTACCATGGAGTCATTTAGTATTCTGGGATAGCTTCACCTCATTCTTGAGAGTGTTTCCAAATCAACACCGTATAGAGGATTAGTCCCTGAAGAATACTTCTAACAGGGGACCAGATGATAACACAAAAAGCGTATTGTATACTATAGCCGTTGGATCTTATGGAAATGTAATTATGCTGAGATCGCTGAAATTAGAAAAAATCTCCCGAATAACAAGCTTGGAGTCCCAGAAAATCTGCTTATAACGGGAAAACACCTTTGGGCAGGTGCAGTCACTCACAACCCATTCACAGCTGACTTCGTGAAGAAATGGCTCAGACGAGTAACTTGAGCTTTTGGGTTGGTACTAAACATGTCACTGGGTTGCAGAAAATGTTATTGTAGTCAACTACTTGGCTAAACCACCACCTCCACTCCAATCGATGAGTGTTTTATAGGCTGATTCCTATGCAGTAATGAACAGATGGGGGTTCCGACCAAGCGCCCAAGGCTCCAATCAGGATAATTTAGCGCCAAGGTCAAGGGAACCAAGGTGGAAACTATGGTAACTACAATCGTGAGGGTCATTATTCAGAGATGGAAACGAAAAATCGCGACAACAACTTCAACAGGGGTAACTATGGTACTAGAAAACGACAAGGAATGGACCCTATGTTCCTCCTCAAAATCGGGAAGTTCCTCCTAGGGGATGGTTGAGGTGTAATATTTCCGAGTTGAAGATATGTTTGCATAAATGATGAGGAGGTTCGATGCTAGGATGAGCCCACTAAAGAGTTGAGAAATTATTTAGAGGGTATTGGGCAAAAAAAAAAAAAGTGATAGCCCATCCTGCAATATCATAAGAAACTTAGTTACAATTGGCCCAATTATCTGGCAACTGTGAACACACGGCAACCGGGCACTCTTCCTAGCAACACTGTCCAAAATCCGAAAAATGATGGACATTGTATGGCACTGCGACTCGCGGTTGTAATCAAACCATTGATCCCCTATGCCATCGATGAGAATAAGTGACAACAGAATCTTATAAAGTGTAGAAGTTGATGCTGAATTAGATGATAACACTGCAAAAGATGCTAATGCCTAAAATGGTAACTACTTATGCCTAGGCCACCACCCCCCCATTTCCTCAGAGATTAGTGAAAAAGACGCGGATGGTAATACCGTCGTTTACTAACAATGTTAAGAGCAAATTTCTATCAATGTCCCTTTGGTAGAGAGGGGCGGTGGAAATGGGCTCTTGCATGTCCCAACTGTCGCTTATTACGCCAAATTTATGAAAGTTTCTGGTTACGAAGAAAAGATCGGTTCCCTTTTGATGATAATGATAAGAATGGCATCATTGTAGTGCTATTGCTACAGATCTCTGGTCTCAAAAGAAAGAAGATCCCAGGTGCGTTCACTATTCCTTGTACACTCGGGCTAGTACATTTTGCGAAAGGATTAATGTGATCTGGGGGCAAAGCAGAATCTCATGCCTCTCGATTTACAAGAAGTTGGGTTTGGGTGACCAAAAGCCCCCTGCGTCTGCGCGTCTACTGCTGGGCTATCGAACAGTCAAACGGGCCCATAGGGATACTTCATGATGTGCTAGTAAAAGTGATTTTGTTATTCTTGATTGTGAGGTCAATTTTGAAGTGCCATTATTTTGGGATGCCTTCCTTGCTACGGGAAGAGCCTTAGTAACATGGAAAAGGCAATGAATTTCGATTGAACAATGAGGAAGTGACCTTAATGTTTTGTAGTCCATGAAGCGGTTGGTTTTGATACCACAGCAAATAGAACAACCGTCTAGAGGTGTCTAAGCATTAGCGGCACTGATAATGAACTTTGATAGCGATTGCATTGAAGAGTATGATCGTTATGTCGCGGCTCTTGAACCGAGGTGATGTTCGGTTTAAAACCGAAGAACTTTAGCTTGAAGATGAGATCGCGAGGTCCCCACCCGCGAAACCATCTATAGAGGAAGCTTCCAAAAGTGAATTAAAAGCTTGTCCCACCTCCCTCTTAGGTATGAATTCTTTAGAAATTTGACCTTTACCGGTAATCATTTACATCAGAACTTGGCTACACAACAGGTCATCAGAGTTGGTGAAGGTACTAAAAGGTTTCAAAAGAGCCCTTGGGTGGACCTTGCGGACATTATGGCAGTTCATGGTCAGATGTTACCCATGCTCCTGGTGAACATCACAAGAGGGACAGAAATCCCGTTCCGCGTCCCCAAGTATAAGCTACAGAGCTAATGAGACATAGCAGATTTATTTGTATGGGACCCACCACTCCAACTGGGTTTGCCTCCTCTACCCACAAGCCACCTCTTGTGGTAAACTAGTAGTCTGATGCAAATGCTCACTGCCAGAGGTGTTGTTGTTTCAGGGCTACCTCTGTGATTCCACATGCCCATATAGCGAAGGTAGGGCAGTGTGTAAAGTTGTGTGGGGAGGCCTGATGGATCTAATGTGATAGGGCTACAGATTTTTCCTCTCCTCCTGACGGGAGAAGGCTGCATTTGGTTCACTAAGCTCCCCGTAACAAACTCCATCTTTACTTGGAATCACTGAGGGATGTCTTTCTTAGCACGCTACATCCTGGCTCCAAGAACTAACCACAAATACCAGGGTGAATAACTTTGGGGCACTACCGAAGTCGTTAGTAGTTTTGGATAGATTCAATTCACCTCAGTCTTGAGAGTGTTCCAAATCACCGTATAGATTGATGAGGGCACTGAAAATACTTCTACCGGGGAACAAGATGATACAACAAAAGCGGTAATTGGAATACTATAGCCGGTGGATCTTATGTGAAATGTACTTATGCTAGAGCGCGGGAAAAATTAGAAAAATCTCCCAGAATAAACAAAGCTTGGAGTCGCTCTAGAAATCTGATAAGGGAGAAACAACCTTTGCGTGCGTCCACTCCACCCCATTCACAGATGAAACATTCTGAAGAAATGGCTCACCCGGACGAGTTAAACGATCTTGGGTATGGTACTAAAACATGTCACTCATCTGGGGTGCCAGAAAAGGTTATTGTAGTAAACTACTAACTTGGCTAAACCACCACTCCAATCGTGAGTGTTATTAGGAGTGTAGGATTCCCTATCAGTACAGAACAGATGGGGGTTTTCCGACAAGCGCCCATGCTCAATCAGGATAATTAAGAGACAAGGTCAAGGGAACCAAGGTCGGAACAACTATGGTCTACAAATCGTGAAGGTCATTATGGTCCGAGATGGAAACTACAATCGCGACAACACTTCAAACATGCAGGGGTAACTATGGTAATAGGAAACGCAGGAATGGACCCTATGTTCCCTCCTCCAAAATCGGGAAGTTACTCCTAGGGATGGTGGGGTAGTATGTCACGAGTTGACCTGATATGTTGCATAAAATGATTAGGAGGTTCATGCTAGTGATGACACAATAAAGAGTTGATAAATGATTTTAGGTTAGTGGCAAAAGTTGATACCCATGCATATCATTAATAAAACTTGAGTACAATTGGGCCCCAATTATCTGCAACTGGAACACACGGCAAACCGGGCACTCTTCTCTAGCAAACACTGTTCCAAAATCCCAAAATGATTACCATTGATGGCCCTTACTACTCGCGGTGGTAAGCAAACATTGATCCACCTATGCCATCTGATGAGAATATGGTTACAACAGAATCTTATAAAGTGGTAGAGTTGATGCTGTAATTAGAGGATAACCACTGTCAAAAGTGCTGAAAGTGCCTAAAAAGGTAACTCCTATGCCTAGGCCACCACCCCCATTTCTCAGAGATTAGTGAAAAAGAACGCGGGATGGTAATACCGGACACACAATGCGTTTTATGAACAATGTTGAAGACCTTTCTATCAATGTCCCTTTGTAAAGCTTTAGAACAAATGCCCGTTTAGCCAAATTTTAATGAAAGGTTTCTGGTTACAACTAAAAAGATCGTCCTTTTGAGGATGATGAGAGAATGCATCATTGTAGTGCTATTGCTACCATATCTCTGTCCAAAGAAAGAATGAGCCAGTGCGTTCACTATTCCTTGTAACAAAATCTGGCTATTTACAGTTTTGGCGAAAGGCTTATGTGATCTGGGGGCAAGCATACATCTCATGCCCTCTCGATTTACAAGAAGTGGGTTTGGGGGTGACCAAAACCCGCCCCCTTCTATGCGGCTACTGATGGCTGATCTAACCCGTAAACACGGCCCATAGGGATACTTCATTGATGTGCTCTAAAAAAGTGGATTTTTGTTATTCTGATTGTGAGGTCAATTTTTGAAAGTGCCCCATTATTCTTGGGAGCGGGCCATTCTTGCTACAGTGAAGAGCCTTAGTAGACATGTAAAGGGGCAATGAAGTTTCGATTGAACAAGAGGAAGTGACCTTTCATTTTTTGTAGTCCATGAGCAAGTGGTTTTGAGACACAAATAGAACAACGTCTATGGTGTTCGAGACTAGCGCAATGAAATAATGAACTTTGATAGCTATTGCATTGAAGAGTATGATCTTAGTCGCGGCTCTTGACCGATGTGATGTTCGGTTTAAACCGAAAATTGACTTGATAGAAAATCGCGAGTCCCCACCCCGAAACCATCTATATAGGAAGCTCCCAAACGTTGAATTAAAAGCTGTCCCCACCATCACTTAGGTATGCAGTCTTTAGAATTGTGACACTTTACCGGTATCATAATCAGACTTTGGATTAACACAGTTCACAGAGTTTGGGTGAAGGTACTAAAAAGGTTCAAAGAGCATTGGTGGACCATTGCGGGACATTATTGGGATCCCTCCCTGGTATCGCTCTCATAAATCCACTCCATGCTGATCATAGGCCGAGTAATTGAAGCACCAGGATGCTTGAAATCCTCCTTTAGATGTTGTGAAGAAGGAAATTAATCAAGTGTTGGAGCTGGGAGTATCTATCCAAGCGCCGATGTAGTTGGGTATGCCGGTTCAGTGTGTACCTAAAAAGGGGGAATGACTGGTCCCCAACGAAACTAATTAACTTGTTCAATGAGGACCGGTACTACTGGATGGAGGGTGTGTATGATGAATCGTAAACTGAACTCTGGACTGAAAAAGGGACGATTTTCTCCCATGCCCTTCCTGGTCCAGATGTGGATAACTTGCCCCGGAAAAGGGGGTATTGGTTTTCTTGATGGGTATTCGGGGTATAATAAGATTTTCTATTGCAAACCAGAAGATCAAGAGAAAACCACTTTCCTTCACTTTGTCCATATGGAACTTTTGCGTTCAGAAGAAATTGCCATTTTGGGTGTGTTGCAATGCACCCAACCAGTCAGCATGTATATGTCAAACCTTTTCTGACATGGTGGAGGATACTATAGATTTTTTATGGATGATTTTCTGTGGGTTTGGGATTTCATTTCGAGCGGTGCTTAAACCCATTTGAGCTGAGTTCTAATAGAGTGAAGACTGCAATTTGGTACTAAAACTGGGAACATGTCAATTTCCAATGGTGAAGAGGGATTGTGTTGGGTCCTCGCATTTCAGAAAAGGGCATAGAGTTTATCGAGCTAAAGTTTGAGGTATGAGAACCTGCCCCCACCAATCTCAGTGAAGGTGGTGTGAGAAGCTTCTTGTGCAGTGGTCAGGTTTGTTACCGAAGATTCATCAAACTGTTTCAAAGATTGCACACTCCATTGTGGCAACATGCTGGATAAGATTGGTAAATTGTTTTTGATGAATCTTGGTCTTAAGCCCTTCGTGAACTCAAGAAAAATTGGTAATTTGCGCCTATCATTTTTCCCCGAATGGAGCAGTCCATTTGAGTAATGTGCATGCTAGTGGGGTAGCTCTTGTGTAGTACTGGGAACAGAGTAAACAAAATTCCTTCACCCCATCTCACTATGTCTAGTACAGCCCTAAATGTAAGCTCAAGAAGAACTACACATGACTGAGCCAAGCACTCTTAGCAGTAGATGGTTGCTTTTGAGATATTTTGCCTCTATTTGCTAGGTACTAGAGTCTAGTGCATACTGACCATTCAGCATTGAGATATTTGGATGGAAAAAGGACGCGAACCAAGGCCTGATTCGTTGGGTATTACTGCTGGCAAAGAAATTGCCTTGAAGTGCTGGATAAAAAGGGGACTGAAAATCAGTGGCTGATCATTTGTATCGTCTAGAGTATGAGCTATTAGAGAGTTAGGGGATAAGACGGACATTGATGACACTTTCCATTCCCCGATGAACATGTATTGTCTGCTTCACAAGACTTGATTCCATGGTTCGCAAGATTTTCGAACTATCTGGCTGTGATATTGGTGGTATCCATCAGACTTGTCCTTTCATCAAATGAAAAATTATGTACGATGTGGAAGAAGTTCTTTTGGGATGGAACCATACTTGTATAAGGAGTTGGTCCGACGGCTTTTCGGCGTTTTTGGTGCAGAATGTGGAAATTGAGTGTGTGAGGCATGCCATTCTTCACCGGTTTGCGACAAATCACAGTGTATCCGAACCGCTCACCAAATATTGGCAATGTGGTTACTATTGCCAACGTTTTCTCATCATAGATGCTCATTGGTTTTGCTAACGCAGTGACAAATGTCAACGTGATGGTGGGATTTCAAGAAAGCAAGAGCTCCCTCTAAACCTCTCTTGTGATTGAGTTATTTGATGTTTGGGGTAAGTTGCCTTTATGGCCTCTCTTCGTGAGTGCTCATGGATGAAGTACATTCTAGTAGGCATTTGATTATGTTCTAAATGGGGTCGAAGCCATAGCATCGCAATCAATGAAGGAAGAGTTCACTACATTTGTGAAAAAGATATATTCTCTCGTTTTGGGGGCCCCAAGGGCTATATTAGTGATGGGGGCTCCCCCTCTGCAACAGTTATTCAGTGGTTATTGGAGAAATATGGGGTTCGCCATAAATGTGGCCACTCCTTACACCCTCAACTAGTGGGCAGTGAAGTGTCGAATCAGAGATCAAACAGATATTGTCCCCAACATTGAACGGCTAGTATAACGTATGGTCAAGGAGGCTGGAATGATGCTCTTTGGCCGACCGGACAGCATTAGACTCCCATTATAAATGTCTCCATAACTCAACTTGTTTGGGAAAGCGTGTCATCCTACCGGTTGAGTTTAGAGCATAACGCCATGTGGGGCTAATGAAAAGTTAAAAATGGATTGTGAGCGAAGCTGGCAGAGCACCGGTTAAATGGGTTGAATGAACTTGATTCATTTCGCCTGAAACCTATGAAGCTCAGCCCTATACAACGAAAAATGACGAAGTACCCATACAACAAAATTGAAAAACTAGAGTTTATGGTTGGGGATTTGTTGCGTTTATTGAATTCCACTTCCAGATTGCCGCTTGTTTTCCATGAAAACTCCAAGTCAAATGGGACTGGTCTTACAACGGTTCCCCAACTAGTTCCGCATCATGGATGCATTGAGTTTGGAAACCAAGAGGGCGTGCGGTTCAAGGTGACTGGACAGCGCATAAAAATCTATCTCGGGCATGCTGAATCGGCGAATGAGTGATCGAGGGCGTACCATCTGATGAAGTTTTTTAGTAATCAAGTGTCCCCAGTCGTGCCCGACATTAAATCAGGCACTTGTTGGGAGGCAACCCCATACTATCGTCTTTTAATAATGTTACGCATTTTTTCTATTCTTGGTTTTAATTTGCAGCACATCACCAGGAAATTGTGCAGAACACTACTTCGCAGTGCCGCTGACCGATAAACGATGACCGTTGCATCGTGACGACGTCGTAGGCATCGTCACACCAGGTACGTAGTTCTTGCTCCATTTTGAATATTAGGGCACAACACTCGGAACCTACGACGGCCCGTCACAATGCATGGACCGTCGTCTGGAACCGTCCGTGATTAATGAAATCTACCCGACGCCGACCCAGCTGGAACCCTTTTCCAAATGTGACCGTTTAATACTTCCCACCCCCCCATATTCCACCACCATTGTTTCCTTATTCTCCGCTCATCTCCCCTTTCTGTCAACTTTCCACACTTCCCCTCACTGATCATGCTCCCAAAAATCACCTAAGCCTTATCATTATCATCTACTGGTCGGTGTCTACCTTGCATAATATTCTCCATTGGTCTTCTTCGCCATTTCCAAGGTAATTGTCCCTCTAATTTATAACTTATTTATCCTTGCAATTTTGGTTTTGTGTTAGTATTATCTAGTTTTAGTCGTATACTGTTTCCTTTTATGCTTCTTCGAACCTAGGTTCAAAAGGTCGTATGTTGCCATGTTGATAACCCAGGCATAGGTGATTTTGCTTTGGTTAGTTTCCTGTAGTTGGTTATAGACACATATAGGATCACATCACTACACAACCAGGTGGGGTTCATCGTGGAATGCTAGGGTACCCTCACCCCCCCAGTTCTAACACTGCTAACTTCAGAACGGACCCCGCCGATGACGGCCCTCGCACATACGATGGACCGTCGTAGGGGTCCGTTGCAACAAGAACCTAGCACCCCCTGCTTAAACGTTCGCTGTGACGGACCGTCTCTTCACGACGGTCCGTCCTGCCACGACGTCTGGTTGTCATAGACCCTGTTTCTAAGTGTCCTCTGAAAATCTCCAAGTGTCCTACGACCGCCTCTTTACGACGGACTCAACCCACGACGGTCCTTCCAGCACGACCGTCATGGTTGTCAAGACCCTGTTTTACTAAGGGCTCTCAAACTTTTCCCAAGTGTCTTACGATGTACTCTTATCGACGGACCGTCCATAAACCCACGACGGTCCGTTCTGTGCACGACCGTCATAATGGTCAGATGACCCCACTGTAAGGTCTCCCAACATGTTCTAAGTGTCCTACGACGGACCGGCGACGCAACAGCGGACCCGTCTTAACATCACGACGGACCGTCGTACTCACGACGACCTTCGTACGCCACGACGGCCGTCGTACTCACGACGGACCCGTCGGACTCCACGACGGGACCGGTGTCCGTACTCCCGCCGGTTCTGTACTGCTTGACCCATCATGAATGGTAAGAGACCCCACTGTAAGGGTCTCTCAACATTCTAAGTGTCCTACGAACGGACTCTTACAACGACCGTCGTATACTCACGACGTTCCATCCTGCTTTCCCTCAGAATGGTCACGACCCCTCCTTCAGGGGTTCCTTATATATACATATACCAAGTATAAACACGACGACCTCATGACGGTCAGTCCTAGCACGACGACCGTCATCGGTCCCGTTGTGTGATACAGTTTCATTCAATATTACTACACACTATTTTCAATTTTAATTCATATGAGCTTTCCGTCTTGTTTGACATTACTCGTACTATAGGGTATCCTTTGCCGGGACTATCTACTATGGTAGCCAAGCAAGACCGATCCTACGCACGCTGGCCGATCCAAGGCTTTGCCCCGTCTGCACGATTATCATCGTGTCTGATGATGAGCGGGACCCTGATATGTTCCCGCCAGTCACACTCCACGCCCTTCCGTGCTACACGTGCCCGCCGCCAGAGCCACACCAAGAAGGGGCGTCCGGCGTAGTCCTGCCTCCCAGTCTGATGAGGAGCCGCAACCTGACCGGCACACCCTCTGGTTCAGCCACAATGAGGAAGGAAAGCGTCTGGATCCTTAAGGATATCCTGGTCCGAAAGCTTCAGGCTCCTGCTGAGGTTCCGCGGCACCCGCCACTTGTGCAGCGTCGGCTTGTCTGATGAGGCTGACAGTTCAGAATCCTACATCCGGCCACTCAGTTGAGGTCCCCACCCCCCAGCCGCTGACCATCCAAAACCCGATTGTGTGTCGACGGCCAAGTTTCAAGTTTACTCCGACGCAATGTTTATTTGACCTTAAAGAGTAATACCGCACACTCATCCCCCTGGAGCGGCGGGTAATCACCGGGAACCTCCCATGATGCCATATATTCATAACCTGTCACCAGCATCTCTTAGAGTGGACAGCACGTCATGGACCATACAGTCGAGGAGATGGTCCGAGAGTTTCTACGTCGCCTATTTAGCGACTCTCCTATCACACGACATGCGGCTGCTCCCGCTAAACAGCCCATGTGAGTCAGGTCTAGTCCGGGGAGTGCAGGTTTGACATTTCCCTGCCAGCCATCCTCCGGTTCCCTATAACGGCGAGAGTGCAGATGCCTAAAATCGGAACCCCCCATCACTGCCCATTTTGGACTATCGCTGGCAGGAGTGGAAGGATGGACATTCCTGCATAGCCAGCACTGAGGAGACCACCAAGAGGTGGATGGCCATAGCCACTTATCAGTCGACGGAGAGGTGCAAATTGGGTCCAAACTGACCGAGGGGGCCATCAATAGGCAACCTCACTTTCGTACGTGAAGTCTTGTGGCTGGCTCGTCCTCACTTTCCTTTCCTCCAAAGCTGCTGGACAACATCGTCACTTGGGATCGCGCAGTGTTGATAGCGCGATGAACCGGATTCGAGGTCGACTTGTCGCATGGTCTTCTCTAGGCAGTCATGCACGAGAGGAGCATTCAAGGTCACCACCACCTACCCCTTATCCGTGGGCATTATGCTTTTGCCCTTGGTTAGGCTGCCTGTGTCCCATTGGCACATGATCTTGAGGACCGCCACAGGGTACGTTGATGGCGGCCTCATCAGAGACGAGGCTAATGATTGGTCCCCACGTAGAGGGCCCCCGCTAGAGATGCCAACCGACTTGCTGATGATCATGTTAAACACCGGTCCGCCCGGCCCCACGCTACACACAGCTACAAACAGGCGTCCACTGACACTACCCCGGGCGAGTCAAACTAACCAACGGGTCAGTAAGCACGCAACAGCCTCGAGCCCCTCTCGCACAGCCCCTCCTAAAATCTACCGTTACTGGTCCCGCTTTCTAGGGTCAGAAACTAGAGGCACAAAATTGTCCCCTCTACCTTCTCTCTGCATCATATCCATCCGCCGTGGATGCAGAGGTCGATTACTGAGGTCGGAAGCCGCGCATGGGAGGAAGGAATGCAGCGGAAATTGCTGATGTTCACCATCGCCTAGAGCATTCGATTTGAGAGTTTAGCCCTCCCAGCACCTCCGGGAGATGGTCGACTCTTCAGGCTGCAAGTTCGATAGTCTTCTGGCAGCATTGTGACACGATCCTAGCGGCGGAGTACCGGAGCCTGTCGAGCCTGTTGAGGACACTGTATATGGCGGCCCTGTTTTGCCACCTCATACATTCACCCCCTTCCCTCGATAGAGTTCAAGAGGGCGTAGGGTCGATCAGAATATGATCTGCGAGCAAGGAGAAGGAGCGCCGAGAGATGGAGGGCCGCGAGGAGAAGCCTCACTTGCGGAGACGTAGGCACACCAAATCAGAGCACCAGATAGGCGGCTGGGGCGTCTTAGCTCCCGCCTTTAAGACAGCAGGCGCCCTATGATGTGCGTGGTGTTGAGGACAATCACTTGAGGGTCCAGATTGCTGAGGACACCCCTGGGGTGTCCAGATTGCATAGGATGTGGTTTCTGGGAAACCGTACCCACCGCTTGTTGATCGACGGCACTCTATGCGCCACAGTTTTGCTTACCTACCCCTCTAATCTTTAGATTTTTTTATGCATTTGGGACATTGGCATGCTTTTTGTGGGGTGGGTAAATAGAAAGTGAGTGTTGGGTGAAGTCCTGAGTACCCACTTCACCATACCTCTTTTGGGGTTTTCTTGTCCTTGAGTTCTTTTTCCAAAAGACTGTTATTTATTTTTGTTTGAACCGCATGTTTTATATCTTTTGTACATAGTTTAATTCCATAGCTGATTGCTAAAATGATATTCTTGATAAACTGAAATAAAGCATGACTAGGCATAGTAACTGACCAATTTGTGTGGCTCTAAGCGTGAAATAGAGTTACACCATTGTCATTACCGACCCTAAGTCCTTTACTTCAAACTATGTGTCTATAATCTGGTATAGTTATGACAGTTCGTGAGAGTGAGGAAATTTGAATAGTCCACTATTGGTACTGATCTAGACTTGCCTGGTTAGTCCTGCTTAAAAGTAAAGCTGTAACAAACAATAGGAAAGGATCATCGGCCCTTATTCAAGAGAAGCCCATTTTTAACCCAATTAAAAGAAAACTAGAAATTTATCCTCTCTTGATCCAAATAATCTGAGCCTTAAATAGACCTTCTTTTTCAACCCTAACTAATCATTTTCCGGGACAATGTGTTGGCCCTGGTCCCCTCTTGACATGTGCACTCAGCTTATGTCCAAAAGCATAAGTTGAGGTTGCTAATCACAGTAAAACAACTTTCGTGTGGCCCTGACCCAACCTGGTATTTGTAAACCTTGACTCTGGCAAAGCCATTAGTTGAGGTGACTATTATGAGGAATGCCTCTGGAAGTGGGGTTGAAAGAACAAAAGAGAGAGAAAGGAACAAATTAACAGTGGACTCAGAATAGTTTGAAAGAAAGTAAAGAAAAAGAAAAATCACTTTACACAAGAAGAAAGCCTAGAAAATTGGGCAAAGGGAAAAGAATATGAAGAACTATGCGAGATAAGATGATAAAAAGGGAATGGTTGAGAGCCGATATGTCAAGGAGGGCAAAAAAAGTCACTAACTAACGTATACCTAAAAATGTACCCTCTACCCCTGAGCGTTTCCTATGTTACAAGCTAAAAAAAGTCCTATCTGATCCTAAGGTTGTATAGCGAACTTAAGGCATGAACTAAGGGAAAGCTTATGGCAATATGTATGAAATGAGTGTGACTTTGTTCTGAAGCGAGTGTTGAAATGTATCCTTATACTCAAACTGAAATCATTGTGTGAAAAATGAGGGATTTTTGTTCTAAAGTGAGACCTTAGTCATACCAGAATTGTTAGCACCTAGTGAGCAATTTAAGAGGATAGGTTTTAGTGCATGTGAGTCTGTGTCATGTTCGATCCCACAAAAATTCAAGCCTAACTAGTGATAGCATGCATAGATTTATGAGATTAATCGGTTAATTGATATCCAAATGATTTGGCAAAGGATCAACAGGATCCTATTGTACAAGATTCTGTGTAGTGAGTCATAGTGCATCACTTGAGGACAAACAACGAATGTAAGTTGAGGGTGGTGAATCCGTGGTTTATTACGTTATAATTAATATACTTTTTCCTTAAGTTTAGTGGTCCAAAATCCCTTTTGTGCTAATTTTTTATCCAAGTTTTTCTTTGTTTTGCAGGAAATAGGTCCAAAGCCAATGCGAGAGTTTGAGATAGAATTCCAGAGAACCACCTACGGACTATGATGGTCGTCCATGCTTGTGACGGTCTGTAGGTGGCATCGTAGAGAAGCCTGCTGAAGGAAGATGGGGACGTCTGACAAGTGTGGGGATTACGAAGCTTGTGACGGTCCGTCATGGCCATGACGGTCCCGTCCCCTGCAGGTTCGTCTGGAGTCATAGAAGTGATCCCAGTACCCAGATCCAAGAGTGGAAGTCTTTGAAACGAAAAACCCTCGACGGACCGTTGTGCCTATACGGTCGTCACCACTTGCCGTTGATGGGAAAGAAAGAAGCGCAGAAGAAAATTCACCCAATTATAGGGACGACGGAGTCCACGATGGTCCCCGTCATGACCACGACGGTTCCGTCGACCCAGCCCGCGTTTTGGGCAGATTGTCCAGCATAGAATTCTTGTTAATTAGATTTTTGTATTTTTTATAAATAGTTCGAAAAAACCTCGTTTTGAGTTAGACACCTGATAGTTCGACCTCTGAGATTATTGAACAACTCCTGTATTCGTAAACATTGTATTGTGAGATTCTCGATAATTATTAGACTTTCTTCGTGAGATATTGACTACTTTGAGCATTCTTCAAGTAATTTTTTGTGTTAATCCAAGCAGTTTTTGACTAACTTCTTTTCCTCATTGAAAGTAAGTACATGAATTCTTATTTAATATATTTGAATATTGTGTTTATGGCGATGAGTAACTAAAACTCCATAACTATGGTTTGTGAACCATAGTCAAATAATGAGATAAACCCTAGCTAAAATAACCATTCTAGACTAGTGTCTTGCATGTATTAATAATTTTTCGCTTAGAGTCTTGGTTTAACCGATGATCAACGTTAGAACTGCGACTTAATGCTACTTGCCCGGACCAAGGAGGTAGATAATTAAGGAAAGAATTATGTTTTTTTTTTTATTAACTAGATTTATTGTATAATATCTAATAGGCTAGTATTGATTGGTTACGATGGTAGTAACGTTATTCAAATATCGAATACGATTCTTAATGAGTAACGATAAGGGTTAGGAAAGCAACACACGTAGCCGGACCAAGGTGCGGAGTGATTTTTTCTAGTGCCGGACCAAGGATTTAGAATCCATAACTTATCACTTTGCATGGCAATATCCCGATGAGGATTGTTATAAGTTAGAATTATAATTTATGAACCTGTGGGGAACACGTAAACCGCTAGTTACTTTGAGTAATTGATTAAGAATCCACTTCACAACTGTTAAGTGTCCTCTATTCATTTAGTTGTTTTTTTTACTTATTAGGAAATACAAACCTCCCTTTTACATTTTTACTGTTTTTACTTTCTAAGGAAGTTTATAAACCGAAAAAAATTAGTAATCCAAGTTAAAGTTAAGTCTCAGACTTTTTCCATTCCTCGTGGGAACATCCCAACCCTCACTAGTTGGGTTATTTACTTGACGCGACCGCTTTACTTCTTATTTGAGAAGTAAGTTTGAGCGTATCACAGATCACATTCAATAACATACCACACATGTATTTCACCTTAAACATAATACCAAAATACTTCATAAATGGTAACATAAGAACTCTTTCATTCAATATATGTTAGTCATAACTCATAAGTTAATATGATAGGTAAACCACCCTCAGAACCCTTTCACAAGCTTGTTCGTGTAATGTACACATGGAGCCCCATACCCCCACATATACTAAAAAAACCCATTTAGACGCCATAAGTCTTATTTTGATTCATACAAACAATTCATGTCTTGACAAGGTAAAGTCAACCTTTACAACTCATATATACATAAATGAACCATAGTCTTCATTTCGTAGAGGAACCTCATCATAAGTTCCCTTAGACTCCACTTGTGCAATGTATAAGTACGGTACATAGTCCTACCAATACTAAGTAGTCTTTCAAGGAACCATGTAAATTATTCATAATCTTACCTTAGTTCATTTCTTAACTTTTGGGATGCTTAGTCATAAATGACATTGGCCAAGTGAGCTATATGGAATCTGGTCTCGTATAACCCCACATCGAAAAAAGGTGTTCTACTTGCTAAGGTACAACCTACACAATATCTATCTAGGTGGATCAACTATCTTTGTCCTACGGAGGAACATAGTTAAGGGATAGTGAGTTTTCTTCTAGAAACCTGACCTATTGCATTAGCGGAGGGGCTTCCACTCATGAGTATCACTTCGATGACCCATAATATTACATTAGTGGAGGGTATTTTCCTCATTGTACATATCCACTCGGTGCTAAGCTTCAACTCCCTCTTTAATATATTAAAGCCTTTATTAATCATTTGTTCATAGGATTAGGATTTTGGAACTTGTTCCCTCATATATCATATAGATCCAAGGTATCATCAGGTAAGACAGGATCATTAGAATACGAAACTGCCTAAAAAATGAAACTGTATCAACAAGAGTATAAAATGAAAATTAACTTTAGTCAAAGAGCCTATATTATGTGAGAATGTACTTTCACATAATTTTACCATTCATACATTCATGTGTGTGTGCATTTATATGTGAGAAATACTTTTGACATAACACCTCTAAATATAACATGATCAGAATTCATTAATCATATAATTTAGATTCATAGTAATAGATAATGGTGCATATGAGAACTATACTTTCAATTGACACCATAAATCTATCCTACTCATAATGATGAAGGAGTTTGTGTGTGTTCATATTGGTAATAATGATAACATAAGAGAGACGACTTAGTTACTTAGAATACAACCATTCAATGGATCACAACACATATACAATGTATCCCTCAAGACATGACCAATTCACAATTAGAACCTCTTGGGAATCTTGGTCACACATCAACATTACATCATTGGGTAAAGAGCATATTCAACATTGGAATGGAAGACTCCTAACAAGCATACGATCACATATTCATATAGGGTTCATATAGTACAGGTCATGCGACAAGAATATTTATCACAACTAGTAATGTAAAACATACTTAACCTTACATGATCACCATATATACAAAACATCATCAATACAACTAGAATCCAATGCAACATAATTGAAGTATAATCCAATGCAACATTAATTGCAAGTAAACACATAACACTACAGACTGCCGGCCTGTCATAATTGCACCATACCAAACAACATAGGGACGTATAATTAAACTAAAAAAAGGGAATTAGGCGTACACCACCATTTCCATAACTCACATTGAATCCAATGCCAAACTACCCATTGAGTCCCATAATAACCCTTACCCCATTCCATCAACACATTATTCAAATATATAAACTGTTATTCTCAAAGAAACGACGTCAATTAATATATATGTAATGATATATAAAACCTAGATAGCAATTCAATACAATTATTATTCAATCAATATCTCATAGAAAACTACACTGAATCATAAGCAATTAAGTCAATACCAGTACCATAAAGTATTCAAAACTCGGGTTCATCAATTACATGGGTTCATAACGTGATATTGCGTTTTAAAAATAAAATTACTAAATTTAAATCACTATCCTATGCTTTAAAAACAATTTTAATAAAACAAACCATGCATGTATCATAAATTTGACAATTCATCTGGAAAACTTAGAACTTCTTTGAAAGTTGTGGCTCCATATCTGAATAGAGTTTAAAGGATCAAAACCTACCTCAGAATTCATTCGTAATTTTATGAATAACATACACTCAATTCTCCATTCCAAGCCCTTCATTGAGTTTTGGCTACAATGGAATTCTAGAGAATATTTAAGGGAATTTAGGTTTTGATTTTTAAGAATGAAATCTTCTAAGTGATTTAGGTTTATACACGAATTGAAAATACCCAAAGTACCCTTACAGAACTTCCAATACTCTTATTTGTATGTTCGGTAAATTTACACTTTTACCCATCACTTAACAGTGAAGATGCGCGTAGGGACAGTGCAATCAATGGTTGGCAGTCGACGAACCATTTGTCCATCAACGGATCATATTTTCCTCCCGTCATTTGGTTCGTAGACTCATATTTGGTCTCTCCTCTCCCCTTCCTATGTCCCAACGGACAAAACATCACCAATGGGTCCTCTACAGACCCACTTGTCGTCGATTGCCATCCGTTGTAGGCTGTCTTGGACAGTCTTGGGCACAAACTTTGGATCCTTCCTCAAGAATCCTTGAATGTTGCTTGGGGATGTTTACCCACACATTTAAAACCCAAACAGGCTCATACAAGATTTTAGGACCTCTTTGATAAATTTCATCCAAAAAACACATAAAACTCAACGAAACATGCTTAGACACACATGGTTGTTTCAAGGAAAACCTTTAGAACGTCATGGACGTTCTTCGTCGTTTAACCTCTAAACTTCATGAAAAATGATACACTACATATATACACCATAATAACTCATATATAACCTTATAACCACATGAATCATACATAAACATATCAAACAACATATGAGGCACATAGGTGACTTAGTCGTCGAACATCTTGGTCGTCCCTTGACGTTTGACTTCCAATGCACCTAAACTCTTAGACACTACCTCAATACCACATTATATACCTATTTATGACCTTATACCATCATGACCAACATATTAGTTTCTAGTTCACCTAAGTCATTTTTGGGAACTTGGACAACATTCGTCCTTGAATGACACGTGAAACTGTTTGTACACTTCCAAGAATAGAGATTAAATTTTAACTCTCCTAACCATACCAAATAACGTATAATAAAGAATAAAATATAAATTTCACATAGTATTGAGATACACAACACAATAAGAAACTAGAAGGAAATTATATAACTAATTATATCATAATACTCACATGCTTCATTTTAAATAGTAAATTATGATTTATATTCAGTATTATACTCATAAACATCAAATCTAAAAATATTTCAACAATTTTAAACCAAATAATGAAGAAGACATATTTTGCAAAATTACCCAGTGATAAGTCCAATGCTATGGTGAATTAGACAAATTTTATTCAAAAATGAAACTTTTAGGCAATTCATGATAGAAAAATGCAAATACACAATGTAGAACAACATACACACTTCTTAAAATATAATCGTAACTTCATAAAATGTACAATGAAAGGAATCAATGAAATTCAATTTCCACAAGACCCTAAACACAATGCACATGCAACATGCTTCTTTGACTTTCTATCCCATATACTAATCATACTCCCCCAATTAGAAGGAACTCATACCACTAAAAGAAAATTCAAGGACTTACCCTCATCATCTTCACCACCATCTTGCTTCTCTCCTCTAGTCCAGAGTGCATAGAAACGCCTCGTTGCTTTAACATCATCCTTTGGAACATTTGCACCAACTTTCTTACCCTCTCTTCCTCTATAAGCAATGGTAGAACAATCTCTCACCTTGTGTCCTTACTTACCACAACAAAAGCAGGTTTGACATGTTGAGAAACACCTCATTTCTTAAATTTCACCTTACAAATCCTAGGTTCTTCTTGAGTTTGAGTCCTCTTATTAAACCTAGGTTGACCTTGATCACTAGAACCACTCCTTTTCAAGTTTCTAGCAATCCTTCCAAGTGTAGAGTCTATAATTGATTGGGCATACACCATGAGTCTAGCTAGGGTAACATCATCATGTAACATCGTTGTACGACATTCCTCCCTCACTAGATCAGCAACAACCATAAAAAAATTAATCATATCATCCCTTGAATTAGACACAAGGGATGAAGCATATCTAGATAACATTGAGAACTTCATATAGTATTCCTTAATACTCATATTGCCTTGATTGAGATTGATAAACTCTTTTACATTAACTTCCCTCCTATCACGGGGAACGTTCTTCCCAATAAAAGATTCCTTAAATTCATCTCACTCAATAGGACACGACTCCACCTGCCTATTGACCTTCCATTGAGTGTACCACACTTTAGAAACCTCCCTCAATTGATACGAAGTGAGCTCCACCTTCTCACTAGATGTAACCCCCATAGCACTGAACACCTTCTTAAACCCATATAGAAACTCTTGGGATCCTCTCCCACTTTAGAGACAAGAAAAATAGGATGGTTCATCGTGACAAAGTCTGTCAACCTAGACTTCATAGTTCTCTCCACAACATTCACACTAGGCACCATACTCAAATTTACTTGAGTAGTCACATCATGGGATAAAGCAAACAAAGCCTCTTTAATATCACTATTACTCAACTTCGGGGGAACCACCGGAACATCATTACCTCCTTCAACAACAGGGACTTGATCACCTTGACGAGGAACTTGAGCACCTTAAGGAACTTGCTCAACTTGCCCATGTTGAGGAGGAATCTCCTTTGTAAAATCATTCACTTAAACCCTTCTTGTCAGTGTCCTGATCGTATTCATCTTCCTAAAAACATAAGGAAAACAATAAGAAAAGAGTTCTCACAAGTTTGCTCTATGGCACGACATAGGAGTAGAAAAAAAGGGAAAATCTATCGTCCTATAACCGCTCGCCCATAGATGTGTCACAACTAACACCAATGGTAAATACTCTACTAGACTTGACTTGATGAGACTTTTTGATACCTAAGACTACTTTAACAACTTATGCTCTGATACCAAGCTTGTCACGTCCCAAGACGATATCCTAGAAGATATGGCACTCTCGGAGTGCAACTGGCGTACTCGACCTCTCAAAGGTCTTATACAAGCCATTCAATATAATCATCGCATATACATAATGAAAATTAGTGCTGAATTAAAACTTTTTAAAAACATTTCATAATCGCTAAAATTTCATTCATATAAAATCATATGAAATACTAAGTCTCGATCTCATTAAACTTAGACATGAGAATACTTTGGGAAACGACCCATACTTCAAAATATATAAATACTATGTCAATTACAATACTTCAAAATAAAAGACATAAAATGCCATCTATATATGCCCTCGAGTCAATTGAGGACATACTTCACTTGGCTTGAATGACTCTAAAATCCAACGTCTCCTTTACGATCCTTCTAACCTTTCACCTACACTTTTATAGATTGATAAAATGTATGGAATTTGTACAATATGTTGTACTAAGTATGACATTATGCATAAAATCATGAAAACGGACATTTATTAGAAATATGCATCTCTTCATTAAAATTTCATAATATAATCATAAGAATGACATTTATAATCTTAAAAACACATAAGGAAATACTTTAAACAATTTATCATATTTTGGAAGGACTTTACAATAGTTTGACTTCATTGTATAGATAAACTCTTAACTGTTAAAATGAAGTTACTTACCTTCACATAAGACATCGTCTACAATGCACTTACCTCACTACAATCTATGCTAAGACTCACTTATGTCATAAACAGAGAGACCGCACATAAACCCTCTCTAACAATTCCTAAATGATCCTCAAGACTACTCATAACGAGACACATTCACACTTATAAGACACCAAAACACAAAAAATGTATAGTATGACATTTTCTGTACCAAGACTGTCAAAAGACTTACTTAAGTAAATTAAGTCGATAACTTCCATGATTGAACTTTTCAAGACTACCTAAATAATATTTAAGACTACCTATAGCTTAAATCATGTCCACATAATCAACATCTTCCACAACTATAGTCATTCTTAAGACTTAACTAGGTAAGATATGAAGTGACCATTCGTATGCCCCCTTACACCTTAACTAGAACACCCTTAACTACTCTAGGTAAGTACTTATTCATTTAACATAATATCTTCATTAACTTAAGTCATTACATTCATTAGTTCATTTAAGACTCATTTATGACATAAGGACATTCAAATAATGGTCTTGGAGAAGACCTAGGGAGTCTAACTAACATCTTCAAAGCGTATTGTGCAATGTCTACATAGTGTCTCATACCACCACCTAAACCTCATAGAACTTATCTAGTGCTAGTAGGTATCACATATGACGATAATAGGCAATAACCAACATAGACCATGATCGCAAGGAAGGTAATCTGGAGTTATATCCTACTCCGATGAGGGTTATCTACTTGCCAATGGTAGAACTTTGACACATAGCATATATACACATGGTTAAGGAATATGAAGGTTGTGCTTTGTAATCTAGTCTCATTATTTAACTAGAACTACTTCCCTTACAATACTCACTTGGGGCAAGTATTTGTTCTCATAGAGTAATTCACACCTAAGGTTCATATAAAGGGGTTATATATCATTTTCATAATGAATTTCCTAAGGTTTGATATGATGTCGTTCTTCCAATGAACTTTAAGTCTATAATTCCTTTATTTGAAGGATACCATTAACGCTTTCGACTTTAACATTCATAACCTTATCACTAGGTTCAAGGTTTCACATAAAGGACCCTCTTAACATCTTTTAATGTCTCATGTCTTTCATACTTACAAGACTAAGAGGATTTAGCTTCCTAAGTCAAGAGATCTCATATTCACATTCATGTGTGCATCAAGTGAGGGACAGAAGTCAACAAAGAAAAGACACAATATACTTCACTTTAACACATATTACATGTCATTCTAGAAACACATAGACATAATCATATTCCTTTGAAGTGTCACGACCCAAAAGCACCCCCTAAAAGATAGGGGGAACCCTCGGATTGTGGCAAGACGTACATGACCATTTGGTTTCTTGTACAATCCCTTCAACTATCATTCATTACATAAGACATGAAAAGTAGTTCAAAAAATAAAAACTTTTAAAGAATAAATTAATAAAAAGAAAATCTTTCACAAGTACTTAAGAAATCTTATCGTCACAAGCCAAACTTCAGGCATGACATAACATCTTAGGGACACTGCGCTTTACATTAAAAAAGAAATACATAACAATTCTTTATAATAAAACTAGGAAACAAAAGACTATGTCCTCTAATATATGTGGCCATACCAATTCTTGAGAGAGTGAATTTACCAAGATTCGCCTTAGAATCCTCCAAATGAAAGCCTTCAACCTATACTTATAAGGTATAGAAAAGTATGGATTTAGTACAAATAATGTACCAAGTATGGCATATACAAAAACATGCGAAAAGGGACATTTAAGTAAAATAGCATTTCACGCTACTTCAGTAAAATATTCATGATTTATGAAGTAAAACAACATAAGAAAGATCATTTACCACTTAATAGAGAAGTCTCAACATTTTATAATTTATAGAACACATTACAATAATTACATAGTGCAAGTCATGTGAACCCTTTTTCCCTTGAAGTTTCCCTAACCCAAGTTATCTTAATATTTCCTGATGTAAGGCAAGAAGGGGACGATCATACACCCCCTTCAAGTCACACCAAAAGGATCCTTGTGACCACCAACCATAGGCTTACTTCGTAAGGGAATAAAATCCACTCTCCTACACAAACAATTACCAAACAAACATTCGTACGTACTTCATATAAGTGACCTTGTCCAATAGTACTTATAGGTCACACTAAGTGCAATGTGAGAGTAGCATCCCATACTACTACTCCCAATTAGTACTCCTACTGGATTCCCTTGAATTTGAACACTTTACAATGACTTAAACAAATTTACAGCAAACTAGACCAAACATTACGGTAAACTAAAGAGATTACAAAGAGAGTGAACTTCCTAATTATAGCCAATAAGGAATATACATCATTTTCGTAGGATTTTCCCTACAAGGTCTTGCTAAGATTTACTAAGGTAAGACATAAAGGAAGTACTCACATACCTTCTTCAATACACACCAAAGCGACCCTCAAGACATCCTTCCTTTCGGCATACTCACCTCGTGATAACAAGAACCCACTCAATAGCAATACAATAGAAGAGAACAAAAAAACACAAAAGTCTTCCTTTCGGAATCCCTACATTGTGCAATGAGTATATAGCTTCCCATACAACCAGCTACCTTAAGTAGTAAACTTTTTTAGAAGGTTTGGCAACCAAGTCTTCCTTTTTGGAAGGTCCTACCTAGTGCAATGCATAGATACGGTCCAATACCATAACCTAACCTAAATAGCACATTCTTTAGAAGACTTAGTTCAATCAATTATTTTTGTGGGAGTTATCTTTACCGACATAGACAATGAGTGCTAGACATGGAATTCCGATACTAACCCCTATCGAATGAGGGATCCTCACATTCCTAGAGTAAGGTAATTCTTTTTAGTTTTTACATGGCTTTCGCAATAGCAACACCTATGTGGGCGCATAGTTAAGGGATACAGAGATTTCAACTAAGTAACTCATTCTCCACTAACGAGGAGTACTCATATCAAGACGTAAATTGGAATACAACATCTCAACTCGTGAAGTGTAACCACATCTCCTTCATATCCTCTCAGTGGTAGACATAACCCCCCCCCCCACAGATTCTTAACATTCCAAACAATAGGTTAAGTATAACTAGTGAACACAACATCTCCACTCTCTAAGGGAACTCATCATTCAACCTATCTTCGAAAGTTCTTAAGATATAATTAGATTTCTAGTAAACACTTGATCTAAACTCGCAAAAAGTGTTCACCCCAAGACTCCTCTAGTTACTGAATTTAGCTTCATACTTTAATTTACGTGTGTGTGAACAGTGTGAGCACATAATCAATATAAGTTTCATTCCATTAACATTAGTTTCTATACATGCTTTAGGCCTATATTCGTCAATTCACACATTTTACATGTTTCACAAAGTCATATACTTTACTTAGGAACAATCCAAGCCAAACATACAATTTAACCTGAAAAAACACAAGACAAGACTTATCTTCAATACCACTTTATTTCATATGCTAGGCATTGAAATCCACACTCACAAAATATACTAAGTATATTCATTTCATCACATAACCCGCACAGCCAAGGAAGGGTGACCCAACCACTCAGAGCCACTTATCATAGTATTATCAACATATAAAAACTCAACATATAGCCAACTCTCCATACCCATAACCAATTTCGCATATTTCATAATCCTAAGGCCCTTAGGGTCAGTATCTAAAAAAATATTAAACATAAAAAAACCAAAGTTTTCAAATCTACAGAAACATGCTCATTAAAACCCATTTCTTAAGCTAAAATTTTTTGAAATATGCATAAACCATGAGTTTCTTAATTTTTATTTTAAATTTAAAATCATCATTCACACTAGAATAAACATCTATTAATCATTAAAACACTTTTAACAAGAAACTCATGCTTAAAAAACAAAATAGCAGACAATTTGAGTATTGGAACCCCTTTTTTGAAATCTTTAGAAAATGACTACTATTAATGTAAAAGGTTTCGAGGGATCTATCCCATAACCTCAAATCGCAGAAACCCACTAATTTTGATGAATACAATCTGACGCAACACCAGAACCTTATTTTCCCACCTTGATCTTACTCTAATGGTGCCTTTTAAAGAGAGAGTTCTTCTTTAGAGCGGACAGAAGTTTGAATATTTGAAGTAGAGGGTCTTGTATAGCTCTAGGACTTAAAAATAACTTAATATAACTTAAGAACACTCAAAATATTGACCTAGGGTTAAAAAATACTTGGGGTGAATTTACACAAAACACCCCAAATTGGCAGCAAGCTTCAGCAGCTTCTTGGGTGGAGCCAATCGACGACCCAAGCTACGGGGCGGCACCTGGTCGACGGCCCGTCTGCTGGGAGTCAATGGTTTCAGAGGCTGCTACATGTGAGAATAGACTTCCCACTAAGTATGGGATTACCCTCCCCAGTAAACGAGGCGTCAATAGGTCTATAGCTAGTACACTCCCTCGACGATGGAGCTGTGATTTTTGGCAGTTTTGTCCAAGTCTTGGACCCTTCATCTATTGCCCCTTGAGGCTCCTAGTTAGGTTCCTGCCTAGACGTTAAACCACTATAATATGTTTTCTAGGTCTTCGGAAAATACCACTTCAAATTCAATTAAAATGAACACGTAAGACTCATTAAAACACATCAAGACGCACAAAACATTTCTAAGAACAAAGGAGAAAGTGAACAAATTACGAGAGTAGAAACAGTAATAGCGAAGAAGGGGATGACAGGGAAGGAGTTGGAGGACCAAGCCGGAGGACGAAAGAATAGTGGGGCAAAAGGACGAAGGTAGGGACAGAGGAAGTGTCAGGAAGAGGGCGAGGGACAACGCGGGGTCATATCTTCCGAACGTCATGGACATTCTTGAACGTTTCAATTCCAAACTTAACCAAATTTCACACACTTCCTAAGAATACTAAAGTAACTCATTTTAACACAAAATTAACTTAAAAACACTCACAAGGATCTAGTTCACCTTCGTCATTTTGGGGCGTTACATTAAGTCATCTTATACATTACCATATCATCATCAATATGACCACCATAGACTGATAAAGTCAAGTAGGGATAAGCATACATCAACCCTAAGACTGTCACGACCAGGGAGCACCAACTAGAAGTAAAATGGCCTACTTTACCTATCGGAGGTCTTATACAAGTCCATACGTATTATTCATCGCATCGACACTGTAAATTAGCGGAAAATTTAAAAATTTTCATAAAACCTCATATGCAAGAAACTTTACTTCATATACATATCAAATATATGTAATAATACATATATAGACTCTAAGTCACTTTGTTATCTTAGAATCAACAACATTAGAATACGTTAGGGACACGACCCTTAAGACATAATATAAAAATATACAATATTTAATATACTTTACAATAAGTACACATTAGGACATACTTGGACTTAAAAATTACTTTCCTTGAGCTTGGGAATCACCTATGAATCTCTTCACCATTTAATACATCCTTTAAGCATCCATAACCTACACTTTGTGTAAAAAGTAGAGAACAATGGATTAGTACAAAAATGATCTAAGTATGGCAACCATGCATTTAAAAGAGACCTTTTTCATGAAAATCATATTTCCTTCCTTTTTAAAGTAAATACTTACGAAACCTTTAAACAATAGCATTTACATCATTTTCATACTTCATAGAAACACGACCAAAGTCCAAACATCATAGAAAAACATATGTAGAATTTAAACCCAATTTGAGGTCACTTTATAGTGAGCTCATTTCTCTTTACAGTGAACTATTGGTTTTAATTCATTAGTCTCCCAAGTAATTCTCTAGGGTTACTTGGTGCAATGTATCACGTTAAGACCACAAGTAAAATCATACGCATCATCTATACAAGACAGCACATACCATCAAACAAGTATAGTACTACATAGACATAGTTAAGTAAAGACAGTCATGATATAGTCAATAAGATCAACATCATGCATAAAGACTAATATCATGCACATTTTCCTAACAAGTAGACAAATACTACAATGTAATGAACAGGGAACACTACATGTGCAATCCTTTATAACAACCTTCTTAGAATATCCTAGGAGCTTACTTGTGCACTGTCTAGATGGTTCATTACTCCCACTTATCCTAAGTAACCTCCCTTAAGGTCATATATTTCGATCCTAGTCATCACCTCGAATGTACTCTATTTAGTGAAACCATAACCTACCCGACATAGACCATTTGATGCTAAAACATGGAAAAATCCGGTGCCTAAACCCCACAACCCGAGATAGGGTGGTCTAGCTCAAAAGTAACTGTCCAAACCAGAACCCTACCCAAAGTTGGGTTCAATATCCAATTGTGGCATCGGCGTCTTTGAACTCTCGGAGTTCTAGACAAGCCTCTTTCAAATCACTCATTGGCCTATACAAGTGAAAAGTAATGTGTATTTAAAAACTTTCCCACAACAAATTAGTCCTTTAAAATCTCGTTCATAGAAAGTATACGAAATAATAATATCTCAATCACATCATCTTAAGACCAAGATTCTTGGGACAAACGCCCATACTTCAAATAGAATCTAAAATAACTTAGTCCCTATTACAATACTTTGAATTAAAACATAAAAGACATACATGCCCTCGAGTAAAGTGAGGAATATTCAACTTCTAATTAAAACGATCTTCTAGAGTCCAACTCTTACACTTCCTCCAGTTGTTCACGCTACAAAGACACTATATCATAGATAAAAGTATGTAGTTAATACAAACCACATACTAAGTCATGGCTATCTGCATACAAATCATGAAATAGACTTTATTTGGATAATGCATCTTTCATTTAAAATCATAATTTTAAATCATAATAAATCATAAATCAATATATAAACACATAAGATACTTGCTAGGATGTAAATTCCTCACTAGGTCATCCTAGATTCACTTAATTCACAACGATGACCCCCATACCACCCATCTCTAGATGTGCCTAAAACGATCCTTAATATGACCTACAATGATTCTCATACATAATTACAAGGAAATCATAAACATCAAGGTAAGATTCTTTTAACAAAAGTGAAATCTAAGTCTCAGTTGAATGAGTTTTGAAGAGACCGCCCATACATTCCCTTACACAACCACTTAGGAGATCCAATAGACTGCCTATGATAGAATCTTGCTCACATAAATCACAAACACATAGATGATATGACATTCTCTTCCCAAAGGCTTTCAAAAGACCTACTTATGTAAATCAAGAAGATAACGTCCATAGCAAGATGACCTAAATTTTCCTTAAGACTACCTAAGGCTTAGATTATATCCACAAAATCAACAAACTTCCCTAACTAGATTCATACTCAAGACTTCCAAAGATAAAACATAAGGAGATCATCATTTATGTCCTCTCCACACTTAGTTAAGTAATCCATAAGTCGCTTTAGATTAGGTACACATTTATTTGCATACTATTTCACATAAGTAATAAGTTCATTAGTTCAGTAAGACTCATACATCCCATAAAGGACATTCAAATAATGGTCTTGGACAAGACCTAGGAACTCCACATAACACCTTCAAAGTCTATTGTGTAATGTCTAGATAGCATACCATATCCCCACCTCAACTCCATAAACTTCTCAAATGCTAGTAGGAATTCCATCTGAGAATAGGAAATAACCGACATATACCATGATAGCTAGACATGGATTCCAGAGTTCTATCCTACTCCAATGAAGTTGTTCTACTTGCCAATGGTATAACTTGGATACATCCCATGTAGACATATGGTTAAGGTATATGAAGGGCTTCTTTTTATTCTAGTCTCATACTTAAATATAACTACTTCCATCACCATACTCACTCGGTTCCAATTTCTTTCTCATAGAATAATTAATACATTAGGTTCACATAAAAGGTTTCCATAAAAAAGTTCATAACCCAATCACATTTACCCTACCAAGGAAGGTTCACTAGGGATACCTCAAAATGGCAACAAGAAGATCATGATGACTTTCCTAAGGATTAATATGATGTCGTTCCACCCAACTAACCTTAAGTCCATCATTCCTTTACATTGAAGGATACCATTACGGCTTACGCTTCAATCAATATTAACCTTACCCTTGAGTCAAGGTTTTCACATAATAGACTTTCATATCATCATTTAAGGTCACATATCATTCATATATTCATACTAGATTATACAGCATATAATCGATAACATCAGATTTTGAAATCATATATAATCAAGAAAGGAACAATTCAACTAAGACAGACATCACATACTCACTTTAGTTCATAATCAGTCCTTCTAGAAAACTCAAACAACCTAACATCTTCAAGTAATCATATATGTCATCATAACATCAATAATATACTCCACATAGACTCATCAAATCAATTATGAATAACCAAGACTTAACCTAACACTATAATCATAAAGTCAAAGTAATTGTCTAACATGATTACTTAAGGCAACATAAGTATATATTACTATATAACTTCACATGTAGATAGACAATGTCATGATTCACATAATCAAACTTCACTAATAGCCACATAAATTCATGTAGTTGGCAATAAGGCCACACTCATAATGTTTCATAGAGTAAAGCCGACAAGACCACGTTAATTGCAAGTAAAACAACACATAACCTCTGCCACAATAGTGGACACATACCATCACAATAAAAATCGAAGTATATTAATATCAAATAATAAATCCATTTTGCATCCTAACCTTCAATTCGATCCCTTATTCACACTTGCAATATTCGATGCTAAATCGACCCAATTTCAACATCACAAGGCCCTTACCCAAAACCATAGCCAACCATTCGAGCAATAATCATAAAATATAACTAAATCTCAATAAATTCATTCTAGGTTTTACAATCCATGAAAAATTAGATTAAAATTTAATACATTTCTTATATCATTAGAAAGTGTCATAAAAACATACATAACATTCATCATATTAGGTTAATATCACGTAATCCCCATTCTAGTTTTAAAAACTAGGGTTCATCCAAATTCATGGGTTCATAGGTAATTCAATGTTTAGAAATTATTTATGCAAGAACCTATGGTTGAGTCATGAAATTGAACAATTTACATTAGAAAACTTTGAAAAACATGTTGATAATTTGGGCTCCTTGATGATACGAGTTTCAAGGATCAAAAGTCATACCTCAAGGATGATAATTCTTCGCATTTGTGAAGAATTTTGACACAAAACCCCCACCAAGCTGCAATTCAATTGGGTCTTCAATGGAGGTTTTGGGATATTTCTATGTGTTTTGTGTTTATGAGTTTGAGGAATCAAGTCTTCCATGTGATTACCCTTTATATACTTAATTAAAATACCCAAAATACCCATAGTAAACCTTCCATGACTTAATTTAGAAGTGGGGTGAATTTACAAATTCACCCCTAAGTGGACAGCAGCACCTTCGTAGGAAGGCAGGTCGCGCGACGCCTGCCCTTGACGGGGCGTCACCACCTCGACGTGCCATCACAGGCCTCCGTCTGTGGAAAAAGTAGCTGGACGAGCTTCCTCTCATCAAACTGGGCTAATTACCTCACGACGGGACCCTTTGATTGGTCGTCACAGCCACGAATGGCCGTTGACTACTCTGTCGCCAGGGTCTTCCTTTGACAGCATGCACACTGATTTTGGGTCCTTCCTCAAGGACCCTTTGGTGCTCCTTGGTAATAATTTACCGGACGTTTCAAACACAAATACAACCATATATAATTTTAACACATCTCCCATTAATTTTATCAAAAACGAAAACGTAAAACTCAACGAAAGACACCTAGACATACAAAGTCGACTCAATCCATATCTTTCGAACGTACTGGATGTTCTTGGTCGTTTGACCTCCACATTATATGAAACATTAACCACTGTCTATAAATTCTGTATTTACTCATTTATGTACCTAAAACAGCATTTAAAACACATAAACACATAGAACCACATTTAGACATTTAGGTCACTTAGTCGTCGAACGTCTTGGTCGTCCCTTGACGTTTTGACTTTCAAAACCTCTAATATTTTATCTACAGCCTATACACTATATACTAAAAAATTTTAGGGACTTATAACATAAATACAAAAATGCTAGGATCTACTTAACCTAAGTCATCTTGGGGTCTTACAGAACCCATCATAAACGTAACTTTCTAGGTGGATCCTAGCTAGTATCCTATGGTGGAAGCATAGTTTATGGAATTTAGGGGATTCATGAAAATATCAACTCTTTACCGTATGTTTACTCATGAGGCTATCCACCCGATGATATTTATAGTATATCAACCTTCCCACATTGGAAAGGGACACGGACTCATATACAAGTTATCTCGGTGCTACGCTAAGTTCCCTTTATTGAAAAAGCCTTTATTAACATTTATCTATTAATACGTAGGATTATGAGATTCATACCCTCATATTCTTATCTCATAGGTCATATATTAGAGTTCATAAACATAAATCATGTTAGAATATCCTTTCGCATGGACATAGCATATGTATTAGCACTATCTAGTTTAGGATAAACTTAAGCACACCTTTCAAGGATCTTCTATTGACTAGATCATGAGTCATGCGTATGAGTCTAAACTAGGCCCTAACCAACCTTCTCATACCCATATTGTCAACATGTTATATACCAATGCATGATTCCATATATGCATAACTAAAATGAGCAATCCTTTCATATAAAAACCCACAACACCCTATGCACATGCAGACTTCATACTTTCATATACATAACTCTCATAACATGTTCCATATATTCCTCTTTCATATACTAAACCAAACCTAGGAACTAATCCTAATCATATACATATGTGCAATGTATTGACAGGTCCATAATACCCGTTCCCATACTAGTACACCTATAGTAAAAGAAGTCAGGGATCCTATCATTAATCCCTCCCATATTTCACATATACGTATCTTTACATGCATAGTATTGGGCACTAGTAAATATGAGACCTACCTTTCATTTAGACACAATAATCTATACTACTTTTAACATACCTGTAGGGAGAGTGTGGTACATTGACCAACATGAATCACATAGTGGCTATCATAACTTATTGAGGTCCCTCCACCCCTCTAGACCACATTAACACTTCCAATAACATAGCAACACAACACATAACAAGATAGGACACAAGACAATATTACATATAATCAAGACTACTTAAAAAAAAAACTGTAGCTATTTAAAAACATCATATGAAGGGTGTTCATTTGTAGTGTCTATTAGCCATTTTAACGAAATCAATATGGAAGCACCTAGATAAAAATACCTATAACATTAATATACACTGCTCATCACATAACCACAACAACCTAGATCCAATAAGAATAAAAATAGGCACATTACTCGTAGTTAATATTATTGAAATTCATATATTATAAATATTGTCTTTGAAGACAAATGGTCCACACATATATAATAATACAATAATAGAGCACTTCCCCATAAGTGGACCATACCACACAATGCCCATCACAAGGCTTATCAACATTTTAAATGAAGAAAAAGAGAATGTAGAAGAGTAAAGGGAATAAAACCATTCTTACCATTCTCACCCTTACTTTGATCATTATTGATCAATAAACCTTATCATCTATTAAAAAAAAATGGCAGTACATAATGTAGCTTTAAACATATCATACAACCATGTACAACGTCTACCAACAAAATTATAACGCTAACATAAACAAACACTGAAACTTTACTACGAAAGTAGAATAACATAGATCATTAGCTAATTTCCCTTGCATTGATTTTAGATCATATTTCATACGTATTATAATTCTAATCCAGTATCTAAAACTTCATTTGACCATATCTTAATGATAATTACATACCTTCATGATTAAGGTTACAACATAGGCATTTGGGCTTATTAATTTTCTAGAGTATTGAAGATTTTACCAATACTATGAACTCTCTAAGGATTTGATAATCATTCATATTTTATAAAAAATACACTAATTATTCAGTAGTTAATTAGATAAGAAACCAAGACGAAATCATGCTTCATCCAATCACAATTTGAGATCCGTCACAACAACCCACAACACTACTTTTTTTGACTTCATATCCTAAAGGATCTAGATCAATTCATTCAGCCTTTTCTTAATTTATCATTAAGGATTTATACCTACACAAATCATCCATTATATCACCCTAACCCATTATGCTACAGAGTTTATCCATAATCAAGAACTCTACAAAGCCGATTTCACAAATCGACTTTCCCCCAAAAAAAAGCAACATGTAGAACATAGGCTATTTCATTTCAAATCATCATATATTTATCATCATGGATGGTAATAATAATCAATTCATCACAATTCAAACTAAATAAAATAAACAAAATCATTTCAATGTAAGAGAATCAATATTTAATCAAGAACAAGCCATTAGCACAAAGACCATGCAAGAGATAAACCAATTTTTGAAGGAACATGGTTCATCATGAAATTGGAGTTAAATCCCGTTAAAATAACTTTATTTACATCAATTAATAATTATTTATTCATTATAAACGTTATGAGAAAGAACCCATGGCTAGATTGGAAAATTAGAAACTTAATCATAAGCTTTCTTTGAAAAACATTGAGAAGAACTCTCCAAGTGAAAGGTTAGTTGAAGATGAAGGATTGCCATACCTTTTGTTAGTTGAAAACATCTTAAACTTTATGATTCATTCATGTAAAACCCAGCTTGAATTTGTTCTTGAGCTTCACCAACAATGGTGGTTACTAGAGAAAATATTTTGGGAGGGAAAGGCTTAAAAAATGTGGGTTGATTTTACAATGGGTTGATAGCATTTTTGATGACTTATGTACACCCAAAATTACATAAAAAAAACCATAATAATCAATATAGTACGTGTGGTGAATTTTCCATTCACCCCTTTAATAAACAACACACAGACTGCTAGTTGCAGGCCACCTTCGACGATGGCAGTAACGGGGCGTCGAGGCCATGACGGGACGAGCCTGGCCTCCGTCGCCTGACACTTTGCTGAAATTGTCTTAAGACATTCCCAATTCATGTATTCCTTGAATATACCTGCTAGATGGTCCGTTGGTGGAACAATGATTCGTCGTTGGGTCTTTCAATTGACACTGGCCCGGCAACGTCTCAGGCATCTTTGGCTCCTTTTTTTTGGGTCCTATTGTGGGGCCCATTACAAATGGTACCCTGATGTTTCTAATGTGATTACGAACCTTAACAATTTATACACCTTCAACATAAATTTCAACCAAAACAAACACCTATAAGACGTCCAAACAGTCCATGCCCCATCATGAAATACGATGAACGTCATAGGGGCTATCTTTCGAACGTCTTGGACGTTCTTGGGCGTTTGACCTCCAAAATTCATGAAACTTAGTATAAAAATATTAATAATAATTTAAAACCATTTCATGTCTATTATACTCAATTCATACATATTTCGGCATGCATTTACATGATTCATTCATGTAAAACCCAGCTTGAATTTGTTCTTGAGCTTCACCAACAATTGTGGTTGCTAGAGAAAATATTTTGGGAGGGAAAGGCTTAAAAAAATTGGGTTTGATTTTACAATGGGTTGATAGGCGTTTTTTGATGACTTATTCACCCAAAATTACATAAAAAAACCTCTAATCAGTATAGTACTGCGTGAATTTTCATTCAACACCCTTTAATAAACAACACACAGACTGCTAGTTGCAGGCCACCTTCGACGATGGCAGTAACGGGGCGTCGAGGCCATGACGGGACGAGCCTGGCCTCCGTCGCCTGACACTTTGCTGAAATTGTCTTAAGACATTCCCAATTCATGTATTCCTTGAATATACCTGCTAGATGGTCCGTTGGTGGAACAATGATTCGTCGTTGGGTCTTTCAATTGACACTGCCCCGACAACGTCTCAGGCATCTTTGGCTCCTTTTTTTTTGGGTCCTATTGTGGGGCCCATTAGAAATGGTTACCCTGGATGTTTTCGCAATTGATTACAACCTTAACAATTTATATACATCCTTCCAACAATAAATTTCAACCAAAACAAACACCTATAAGACGTCACACAAACAGTCCATGCCCCATCATGACATACGAGAACGTATAGGGGCTATCTTCGACGTCTTGCCGTTCTTGGGCTTTGACCTCCAAATTCATGAAACTAGTATCACAATATTAATATCATTTAAAACAATTTTCATTTCTATTCTACGCATTTCATAACATATTTCGGCATGCATTCACACATAGGCACATAAGCGACTACTAAATCTCGAACGTCTTGTACGTCCCTTGACGTTCGACGTCAATAACTTAAACTTTCTACACTGACTATATAGCATATAAAAGACTTTCAAACCTTATAACATCATTAAATACCAAAAAACACTAAACCCACATATTAGGCATCTAGGTGACTTGTCTTGAACGTCTTATCGTCCCTTGACGTTCGACTTCAATAACCTTCCTACATATTTTTCGCTACCAAACCCGCCTATATCCTATATTTTTACGAATAATGTAGTAAATTAAAACTTTAATAAAAACATGTTTGTCTATCGACACCTTATCTCATTTTTTGGGTCTTAAAAAAACTATACACACAAAACCAAAGTCATAGTTTTAACATGATCACCTATGTAACATCAACAGAAGAAACGACATATGCTTTCACATTAATGATCATATAGGTAGATATTATCATAGTAAAATACACAAATAACCACATTATTTCAATTAGTTTCCAACAAAGTCATGATCATCATAATACATAATGTAACGCCGACAAGGCCACATCAATTGCAAGTAAAGCACATAACACCGCCACCATAACTAGAAAATACCAATTACAATATAACTGAAGTCTAATTAACATAAATAAAGGGAATTAGGCAAGCGTACAACCACTCCATCGTCAACATTTCAATCGATTTCCAACCCATCCAATTCGATACCATAAGGCCCTTACCCATGGCTATATACAATAATTCAATATAAAAACTATGATAATAAATTAAACTAGGTCAATTCCATATAGATTTATCAATATAATAATACCCACATATCAATTCAATACAATTATTACATCAATGAATAGCCCATAGAAAACTACACTAGAATTCATACGAATTAAATAAATATCAAGTAACCCATAGAGTAGTCAAAAACTAGGGTTCATCAATTACATGGGTTCAAAGGTTAATAGATTTAAAATTATAAAATTAATATTAATTCAATCACTATTCAATTATTTGAAAACCTTTCATGCAAGAAGCCATGCATAGATCATAAAATTGGACTAATACATCTTTGAAAACTTCAGAAAACTTCTTTGAAAGTTGGGCTCCTTGATGAAGAAAGTTTCAAGGATCAAAACTCATATCCAAATTAAGCTAATTCTTCAATATGATGAAGAATCTCCACTCAATTATCCAATCAAAGCCCTTTCTTGTGTTTTGGTTCAAATGGAGTTCTACAGAATAGCTCAGGGAATATGGGTTTTGATTTTGAAGATTGAAATATTCTAAGTGTTTTAGGATTATAAACATATTTAAAATACCCAAAATACCCTTAAGGAACCTCTAATACTCTTATTTTGACGTGGGGTGAATTTACACTATCACCCTTCACTTAACAGTGAAGATTTGCATAGGGACAGTGTCATCGACTGTTGGTAGTTGACAAACCGTTTTTCCCCAAATGGACCATCCTGTCCTCCCGTCGTTTTGTTCAGAGACTCACCTTTTGTCTCTCCTCTCCCATTCCAAAGTACCAACCAACAATACACTACTAACGGGGCGTCGACTGACCCATTAGGCGTCGATTACCATCCATTGGTAGGTTGTCTTGGGAAGTCTTGGGCACCAAATGTGGTTCCTTCCTAAAGGACCCTTGGATGGTCCTTGGGGATGTTTGATAGGAAGTTTCCAACCTAAACATGCTCGTACACAATTTTAGGACCTCTTTCATGAATTTCATCAAAACTGAAAGAATAAAATTCAATGAAACATGCTTAGACTGTCACATATTGAAACCACACCCGATAAGATAGGGTACAATCTGGGATTGTAACCAGCGTACTCGACCACTAGGAGGTCTTATATAAGCCCTTTCATATCATCAGTCGCATAAACATAGTGAAAAGTAGTGCGGAATTGAAACTTTTCACAAAATATAATATAGTCTTCAAAATCTCTTTCATAAAAAAGTAATAGGAAATACTAAGTCTCAATTTCATAATCTTAAGGTACAAGAAAACTTAAGACATGGCCCATACTTCAAAATACGAATATACACATACTTAATCTAGTACAATACTTTGAATTAAAACATAAAAGACATATATTCCCTCAAGTTAAATGAGAACATACTTCAACTTCTCTTGAACGATCTTCTAAGTCCATGTCTTCACTTCTCAAAGATCTTCACCTACCAAAAATTACATAGATAGAAAAAAAACATGGAATTAATACAACTACATGTACTAAGTATGACATTATGCATAAAAAGTATGATACAGACTTTTATTTGAAATATTCATATTTTTATTTAAAAATCATATTATAATCATAAGAACAACATTTAACAACTGGGAAACACATAACATAACATTTAAACAAAAAAATATATTTTAGAGATCACTTTACAGTGAACTTATTCACTATTACAGTGAACTATTTTACTCTATAATGAAGGTGCTTATTCTTCACTTTAGACACCCTTTAGCATGTATTATTCACTTTAAGAATGCCCATACACCCTCTCTAGATTTGCCTAAATGACCCTTAAGATTACCTATAATGAGTCACATATACACTTCAAGACATCAAATATAGCAACATATAGGCACTATGACATTTTCTTATCGGAGGTTATCAAAAGACTTACATAAATAGATGAAGAAGATAACATCCATCATTGAACTATTCCAGACTTCCGAAATCATCGGTAAGACTTCCTAAGTTCCTTCTCATGTTCCAATAACAACATCTCCCGCTAATTAGAGTATTCGCAAGCTTATCCTAGTAAATCGATGTGAACCATTCATATTCCCCATTCACAAATTAACTAGACACCCCTTAACTACTCTAGAAAGGTACTCATTCCTTTTACATACATCATAACATAAGTCATTAGTTCATTAGTTTAAAAATACTCATACATCACATAAAGAACATCCAAGTAATGGTCTTGGACAAGACCTAGGGACTCTCACTAACACCTTCAAAGCCTATTGTTCAATGTCTTGATAGTTTCCCATACCACAACCTAAACTTCATAGAACTTCTCTAGTACAAGTTAGTATCCCACATGATGAGAATAGACAATAACTTATATAGACCATGATAGCTAGACATGGAATCCAGAGTTGTAACCTACTCCGATGAGTGTGTTTTACTTGCCAAGGGTAGATCTACAACACATCCCATATAGTCACAATGTTAAGGAGTATGAAGGGCTTTTATGTACTCTAGTCTCATTCTCAAGTAGAGCTACTTCCCATAAATAATCACTCAGTGCTAGCCTTGGTTCTCATAGAGTAATTTATAAGAAAAGATCACATGAAGAGGGTCATTATCTAGTTCATAACCCAATCACATTCACCTACCAAAGAGGTCCCCTAGGGCTACCTTTCTTTACATGAAGGATACCATTACGGCTCTCGACTTCAACATTCATAACATAACCTTTACCACATACATGACCTTCTTAAAATCTTGTGAGGTCTCACATATCTTTCATTATACATGACAAAGGTGCAGTAAGCCTACCTATTCAAAACATCTCATAATCTCATACCATCCATTCATATATCATGTAAGGGAAACAAGTCTACCAAACAAGACACCACATTCTTTCACTTTATCAAATATAACATATCATTCTTTAAAGAACTTAGGAATGACCCTTATCTTCTTAATGTCATCCTATACATTACTATATCATTATCGATATAACCATCATAACTCATATAGTCAATTAGGAACAATCATGTATAAATATCTAACACTAAACATATAAGCACATTAACATAGTCTAACATGATCACATACATAACAACAAAAGATCACATATACTTTCACATTGCTTAACAAGTAGATAGATATCATCATACTTCACATAATTAATTACACAAAAATCTACATTACTTCATGTTGTACCGACAAGGCCATGATCAAAAAATTGCATAAAGTAACACCGACAAGGCCATATCAATTCACACAACAATGCCACCATAAGTGGATCATACCAAACAAAACATAATTGAAGTATAAATAACGTCAATATAAGAGAAATCGGGCAGCTTACACCCTTAACATCCTCAACACCTCAACTTTATTCTAATTCATCCAATTTAATAGCATAATGCCTTTACCAATGGCCATGAACAATAATTGAATGTAGAAATTATGATAATCAATTAAAATAGGTCAATTCAATAGAGATTCAAAAATCTAAGATAACCTAGATATCAATTGAACACAATTCTTACATTATTAGAAAGCCCGTAGAAATCTACACTAGATTTCTACAGCATTTGGTTAATATCAAGTAACTCATAACTTGGACACAATCTAGGGTTCATTCAATTCATTGATTCATAGGTAATTTAGATAAAAATCATAAAAATAACATAAATTAAATCATTATTCAATGTTTAGAAATCATTAATGAAAGAACCCATGGTTAAATCGTGAAATTAGACAATTCAACTTTAGAAACTTTGAAAGAATCTTGAGAATTGGGGCTCCTTGATGAAGAGAGTTTCAAGGATCAATATCCACACCTCAATGATGATAATTCTCACTATGTTAAAGAATATTTACTCAAAAAGTCACCTCCAATCTATTCCTTGACTTCGAACTTCAATGGAGATTTTGGGAAATCTTAAGGGACTTTGGGTTTTTGATTTAGAAGAATGAAATATTCTGTAACATTCCTAAAGATTTTATATCTAGTGAAGAGCCCAATAGGTCTTTAAGAATGAGTTTTGGGGATAGATAGTCATTCTAATGCCCAATATTGAGAAATATTTGACATAGTATAGAAAATAGGCTAAGGGGTAACAGCCAATTTTTGTATAATAGTCAATAAGCAAAATATTAGGTATATAAGAAAAAATTGGCTTAAAGGGTGTTAAGAATATATCTAAGTATTAATGAGCTTGTTTAGGAAATTTACCAACAATGAAGACCCTAAGCTAAAACTCAGAAATTCATTAGTTGTAAACACATTAGGTACTAGGCATCCAAGTGTCAATCCTAGTACCCTAAGTACATAACCATTTAAAATGATCATGTAGAGTGAGCAGTGCCCAACGACATAGTGAGGGACCTTGTAACAATAGATAAACATTCCCAAAGGAACCATAAATAATAGTTAGTTACTAAAGAACAACCAACACATGTGCAAGACATGTGAAGAAGCGGCCAAAAAAGGGGACCACCCTAACCGAATTTAGTTAGGGTAATTAGGGGGGAAACGTGCACAAGCGAAAACTCCATGTGGGGACTAACTTCATATAAAAAATCTAGTTCCTAAACAACTTTCCTACCTATATAAATAACCTAGGAATAAACTAAATGGACCCATTAGTGCACCCGACAACCTAGGACCAAAACCGGGTTGACACTAACCTAGTACTAGTTAAAGAGACAACCTATTACCTAACGTAGGATGGTCCAAAAAGTTAGTTATGGTATCTAACAACTTCGGGGTACTTTATTAATTCCCCTAGATTACCTAATTAATTAATTTTTGAAGTTGATTAATTATTTTAAAAGGGCTAAAACCGAAAATAAAAAGGAAATTTTCATATTTCGGTTAAGACAGAAAGGACACAACCTATACCTAACTTAGTATGGTCCCAAAGATTTAGTTCGATCATAAAGACTTAATTATCCTTTTATTATTATCATAGATACTTATAAATTAATTTAGAACTTAATAAAAATTAATTAAAGTTGTCAAACAGAATCCCAAACATTTCTAGATTTCTGTTATGACAATAAAAAGACAAGCTTGTACCCACCTAGGATGTCCAAATGATCAGTTATGTTATCAAAGACTAAGGGTACTTAATAGATTCATCCTAGTTCACTTAATTAATTAAATTTACATTTAATTAAAAAATTAAGGGTTCAATCCAAAATTCTTTGCTAACCTAGTACAATTCAAGAAACTCCCTATACTTAACTAGGATTGTCCGAAATGGTGATTTATTGGTTCAATGACTTACGGGTAATTTATTACATACAATAGGTCCCTAAATTAATTAAATTAAGGATTTAATTAATTAAAATAATGTTAAAATGTTTACCAAAACCAGAGTCAACAAGAAAATTCCTGATTTTGGGCCAAATAAACATTTCCTATGTTTAATCAACTTAGGAGGGGCTTTGTAGTAATTAGTTAATTAATTTATTTAATTATCTTATTAAAACAAATTTGAATGATTCAATATCAGTTTATAAGACTTATAATAATGTTCAAACTCATAGTAAAGGTGACATAAAAATAGTAAGCAACGAACGAAAGAAAAAGGCAGAAAATTTATCAATTTCTCTTGGGCGATTTCAAGGTTCCTTCAAGGTTTCGTTCAAGGTGGTATTTCTAGATTACTATGAGAATATACTTACATCAAAGAACCTATATTATGTGAGAATGTACTTTCACAAAATTCTACTATATATGCATTCATGTGTGTGTGCATTCATATGTGAGAAATACATTCACATAACACCTTTAAATAACACATTTTCATAATTCTTTAATCATATATTGAACATGCATAGTAATAGATAATGCTGGATATTATAATTATACTTTCAATTGCCATCACAAATCTACCTTACTCATAATTATGAATGAGAGAGTATATGTGTTAATATTGATCATCATGATGACATCAGATTGACAACTTAGTTACTTATGATACCACCCTTAAAAGGAGCGTAACATATATCCAATGTATTTCTCAAGACATGAACAACTCACAAGTACAACCTCTAGGGAATATAAGTCACACACCCACATAACATCATTAGAGCAAGAGCATATTCAACATTAGAATGGAAGATTCCTAACATTCTTAAGACCAAATATTCATATATAGTTTATATACCTAGGAGTCATTCTACAAGAGTATTCAACATAACTAGTAATGTAGACCATAACTAACCCTAAAATGATCCTCACATATACATAACATCATCAATACACCTAAATATGAACTAGAATGGAAGAATACACGTATAACTTCATCGTCATGATAATAATCATATCAATCAACTCTACATCTATTGCCTTCAAGGCCATGATCACAACATACACAGATAGACAAGAATTTGAACACCGCCACCATAAGTGGACCTAACCAAATAACATCAAATCCAATACTAAAGACTAGGAAATTAGGTCAACCTACCCATATTCCAAGAAATTATCACCATTTATCAATTCTAAACAATTAATAATTAATTGACATCGATAAAATTAGAACTAAGTAATACATTATAAACAAATCATATTTATATCGTCATCTAATCAAGATCACAAAACCCAAATTATGTCACAAATTCAGAAATTATGGGAAATGTGGGTTCTTCATTGAATTTCATTGAAATTTATATGTAAAACATTGATCAATAAAAAATTCATCATTACAATGCTTTTGAAATATATTTGACAATGAACCCATGGCTTGATTGAAAGATAGGAAATTTGACCTTAGAATCATCTTTGAAAACCTTCTATTGAACTCCGTTGATGAAAGATTAACAAAGGATAAAGGATAACCATGCCTTTATATAGGAGAAGCCCACGAAAATTGGAGAAGAACCATAAAAATCAAGCCCTTAGCTGGAACTTGAGGTTTTTCTCCAATGGAGGTTTGAGAAAATTTTGAAAAAAAGAGAATTTTCTGAGGATTTTTTATTTCTTAATGGGTGTTGGGTTTTGGACTTTGGAAAATTTTAAATAGGATACTAAAAAATTTAATAACAGACTCCCAAATTTACCAAAATAAATCCATATTTATTGGGACTTTTAGACATATCAAACTTGACTTTAAAACGACGCAACTGAATCTAGAAAGTGGCTGCGCGTCGTTGAGGCAACTCCATATTTTATCTCACAAGATTTTTTAGGCAGTGAGCTTTGTGTCGGGTGTGAGATTAACAGGAAGTATAAGTGCAAGGCCCACAACGCCTGTATGGCTCCATATAGTTTTTCTGCACGCTTCCATTTTGCAGCTTCCTTGTCCAACGTTTGGGTCTACCTCGGGTGCCCTTTTGGTGGTCATTGGGGAGTTTTAACCGGTGTATTTAACCTTAACATGTCTATTAAGATCCTAGGGTCACCTCTAGTGTTTTTTTGACTTTAAAAAACACATAAAAACAAGGAAAACATACAAGGACACACTTGTACGTCTAAAGACTAACTTTTGAACTTCTTGGATGTTTGACCTCCAAACCTCTTCAAATACACTATACACTCTGTAAAAAACATTACTTTACATGTTCGTAACCTTTTTAGACATATGTGAGGCTCTAGAAATCTTAGTTAATTTTGAGGGTCTTGACAAGATGCAACTTAGAGTGTTGAAATCATTTGAGAAACATGGATACATTACTTAGGAACTAGTGAGAAAAGGTCGGGAAAGAATGGGATGAATGGTTTCATTGGAGCTATGAGAGGCATATGGATTAAGGCCTCAAAATTTCAGAGGCCAATATGGGACGCTTTGGTTAGTATCTTTCCCTATGTCCCTACGGAGAGATATTGTCCTGTGGACCTACGCCCTAGCCCCTGTACCCAGGTCTTCTCAAATTTTCTCCTTTGTTTTTCATCTTTTAGCCCTCTAAAATTCCATGGTTATTTCCACAAAAACATAGGATGATTAGTACCCTAAATACAAAACAGATATGACTAGAAAAACTGTCACATCTGGGGAGAACTCCCTAGAAGTAACTGGTGTTATCGTCCTCGAAGAGGACTAAGACTAACCTCTTAGAATTCTTCATTGCATTTCATATGTTAAAAAGTGAAGATTCTTTTATCTATATATACTTCATGAGGTTTACGTAGACCTCTCGCTTGCACATAATATATTTGTATCGAGTATACATATACCTCTTATATAAAAATATTATATAGTCTTCTACTTTTTATGCCACACATAGACAATGTACATAACATTGTAATAAAAAGGGATGTCTCATATTAACCATCTAAGCATAGTAAAATGAACATGGGCATAAGCCCTTACACAATATAGAAACGACACAGATTACTTACAACAATAGCTTGAAACAACGTGAATGAAATGATTGTCCTTAGACTATAACAAAGGACCATCGCTAGAGTAATAACAAGGCATCATCTTCGGACATGAGGACATACCCACACTTGGAGAAATGATCCAAGCCTTACTATCAAGGGTCACGAACTCAAACGATCAAAACTAACATGTTTTGGGAAAAAAGGGAATGGGTTATCAAATCACTTGTACTATGTATGGAATCATATGCACATACAACATAGATATCATGCTAAAAAGGGACATTTCATTAAAGCATGGTAATTTACTTTGGAAAAAGTTATGCACATTCAATAATCAATACAAGTACATAGAACATATTTCTTGAGTGAAGACCATATACATCTCAAGACCAAGAATACCAAGTCTAGTCAAGGAAACATGCATTTCAACATGACAACGTACATCACAAGACCAACAATACCAAGTCTAGTCAAGGAAACATGCATTTCAACATAGTGGAGAATATAATAAAGACAACTCTATCATCAAGTTATAATATCAACAAGCATGTATAAGAGTTCATAACATCATAACACAAGCAAGACCCTTAGTCATGAACCCCCATTAATTGCACTAGCACAATGACTAAGTAAGATCCCATAACCTCAGTCAATCAAGTAAACACAACATAACCATAAGGTATGCCCACTTTACATATTATATCATTAAGAGTAAACATCTTCATACTTTAACAATAGAGACCAATCACATGTTCATAAGTGAAACCAACATCACATAGTGTCAATAACATGTAAGATCAACATATACATATCCTTTACATTTATAAGAATATAAGCATAAAAGAATATCCTTCTAAGACTTCACTCAAGGACAACTAGTGTAATTCATTGGAATAATCACATACCCCTACCAAGACTAACTCAAACCAATCAAGTCATCCTAGTTAGATTCCACTTTATTACTTCATTTTACGTTCGGGAACATCTTTCCTTAACCGACATGGACCACATGAGAACATGTGCAATCCGGTGTCATGGAACCTTACATCGAAAGAAGGTGGACTACTTGCAAAGGTAGTACCAAAACATGGACATAGTATATGTGTGGATCCACTAGCTAGTATTCCTATAAGGACAAAATAATTTAAGAACTAGGAGATGTAGTTGGGACGAAAGCAGTCTCCAATCTCATGAGTACATTAGTGATCCTACCTTCCCTATGTGGGTAGGGACATTCCTCGCTACTAGTTCACTCAGTGTTAAGCTACCGTTCCTTTTGAAATGTCTTTCATTTATAGTCACATTTATAGTCATATCTTAGATCAGCTCATTGGGTGTACCTTTTATATATTCATAGTCATATATCAATATGAAATGAATGAGAACACCTCTTATTACAACCCTCATATGTGAGATTAGCACATTAATATCATTATATTATAGTAAGTCACATAGGTACTTCATCACCAACCTTATATCATTACATCTTAAGCATAATCTCACAATCTCACAATCAAGACATTTCAATTCAACATCATAAAAACCCTAATCAATCTTATCATAAGGTATATTTCAATATCGCTTCATCACTAAACACAAATAATCATAATTGAAGTAAAGGTTTGAGATCACATGACTTACCCCGATCTCCTTTACAAGCCATCATTGAGATTTTACAATCAACCATCCCATTAAACCCAAAAATTTGTGAAATATCATCACACAATACTAATTAACACAATAATGAAGTCAATTGAATCACTACATAACAATCATCACTAGTTCATAGCCTTGGGTTAGGGTTTTAGGTAAAATTCATGATCTACTTCACAACGTAATTAATTAATCAAGAACTAGCATAATTAAATTAAAATACATCTTAATATAGTCACCATTATATAAAGAAATCATAAACAAATCCATTTAGAATATAAAAGTCGTAATATAAGAAAATCCACATGAAACTCATCTTTTTGAAATCAATTTTTTAAGAAACCTTTTGGGAATGGAATCCCAAAGGATAAAGGAATCCTATACTTTGTCTACTGATGAAGATTGACGGAGAAGTAGTAATCATTCCGCCCTAGACCCCTCCTTTGCTTTTTCTTCTATGGAGTTTCTTTCGGAGAGGAAGAATAGAGAAGGAAGATCAATTGGGTTTTGGGAATTATGAGAGTTGGGTTTAGTTTAATTAAGTTTGGGGTATTTATAGTAGTCATTAACAAACTCAATTATACATACCTTAAATCCTAAGTAATTAACTAAACACCTAATTAATTAATTGGTTTAATTAAAACGTGGCAGCAAAAAGTGACCTGACCTACGAGACCCCGACCAACAGGCCATAGGTCATTTCACGGCCAAGCGCCCCTCCGTGCTGCACATCCATCATCTTGGTCAGACACTTGCCAAAATGACCCCTTCACATAAATTGACAAAATTTCCATTCACGCCCCGTCGATTGGACCATGACTCGTCGCCTGCAAGCCACCGATTGCTACAAGCCACCGATTGCTACACTTTAAGAAAACTTTTAGCCACAATGCAAGGGTCCTCCTGAAGGACCCTTTGGTTTGTCCTTGGGAGTCCTACCTGGACATTTCAACCATAAACCAACTATAATATGTGTTAAACATCTTTTCACCAAATTCCATCCTTTTACGACTCTTAAAATCTTGCTAAATAGACTAAGGTACACAAGTACCTCCTGAACTAGTTTCCGAAAGTCATGGATGTTCCTTGACGTTGTTATTCTAAAACGTCATAAATAACTTATATACATTATATTTTACCTTAAAACAGTGTTACAACTCTTATAATCTCATGTTAGGCTCTAGATTAAGCTTTAGAATATCGAAGTATTACAATAACAACTCGGAAACACGAATCAAATCAACACTAGTCATTTAACAACTAAACCAATAAGAATTCAACAATATTCTTTAAGATTTTTACATATTTACGTGTTTAAAACTCAGTAATCACTGAATTGAAACAAGTTTTTTTGTGTAGGTGAACTAATCCACCACCAAATGATCTCACATAAGTTTATAGGGATCACCCACGACAAATTCCACTCGCAAAGTTTGATGATTTTTGTGTATCCTCAACTACTCTCTAACGTCCTCTTCTTTTTCTCTCTTCCCTAAGCCCTATGCGTAATAGTTATTTTTCCAAAGTAAACTAAATTCGTTTTTTACCCCAATAAATACTAAAAATGAATTAATAAAATTATTTAGTGAAAAGTCAACTTTACCTTCCAAAATTTGGAGTAGACTTTCCTTGATCCAACAACCCAGCTTCCAAAATGCATAACTCACTCTTACGATATCAAAATTGCACAAACTCGCGGCGTTGGAAAGATTATTCTAAGGTATTTCAAACAATTTATGGAACTACTCCTACAACATCTTGATCAAGGATTTATGGTCATTTGAAAATGAAAAAAATTCATTTTCCTAACTTCGAAAATTTTCCAGATTTTTCTTATTCTTTCCAGAAAAAAATATTTCCAAATTTCTACCTCTTTTCTAGTTGTTTCTGTGAAGTTAAAATATATACACCTTGTAACATTCTCCCTTCAATGAAGTTAGTCTTACTAGACTTAGTGTAACGACATCAAGTACAAAAACCCACAAATAATCGCAACCAAACAACATTCCTATTCAAAATTATACAGAACTAAGAAGAAAATTAGTACCTTCGTCTCCAGTTTCTCCAGGTTTAATGGGATGTGGATATATTTTCATCATGTCCTCTTCATCTTCTCAAGTAGCTTCTTCAACAATTTGGTTCTCTAAAGGACCTTGACCGATGCTACTTTTTTTGTTCTCAACGTGTGAACTTGGTGATCTAGGATTTGCACTTGAATCTACCAGTAAGACAAGTTATCTTTGATCTCAATATTCTTAGTTGGAATGATCAATAAAGGATCAGCCATGAACTGCTTCAACTTGGAGACATGAAATTCCGGAAGAATCGTTGCTAACTCTTGTGGTACGTAAAATCACAAACTACATTGACAATCCTCTTTGTAATTTAATAAGGTCCAATATACCGGGGACTAAGTTTCCCCTTCTTACCGAATCTCATAACACCATCTACAGGTAAAATTTTTAGATGTTCTTAGTCATTTACTTACAACTCTAATTTCCTTCTCCTAAGATCATATTAGGATTTTTGACGACTTTGTGTCATTTTTAACCGCTCTTCAATCATCTTCACTTTCTCCATATATTCATAAACTAAATCTTGTATTATAAACCCTATTTCAATGACTTTAAACAATCCAATAGGAGTTTTATATTTTCTCCCATAAAGAGCTTCATATGGAACCATTTCAATGTTATAGTTATAACTGTTGTTGCAAGCAAACTCAATTAGGGGTAGGTGGTCATCCCAAATTCCTTTGAAATAAATCACGCAAACCATCCACAAATCTTGTAAATTTTTGATTGTATGCTATGCTTTCCCGTCATTCTAATGATTAAAGGCAGTACTTATGTTCACCTTGAACCTAAACCTTTCTAAAAAGATGTCAAAATCTGTATAGTAAATTGTGCACCTCTAGCCGAAGTGACGAAGTCGGTAACTCCATGAAGTCTTTCAACTTATTTAAATTATCACTTACCATAATCCTTCTCCTAATGGGTAGTGTTTACCTGCAAAAAGTGAATTGATTTTGTGATTCTATCTACTATCATAAAAATTAAATCATGTTGCCTATGAGACCTTGGTAACATTATGATAAAGTCCATATTAATAATCTCTCACTTCCATTCTGGAATATCTATATTTTGAGAAAATCCTGCATGCCTTTGATTCTCTAATTTAAATTATTGACGATTCAAGCACTTGGCAAAAAACTCAACATTCCCCTTCTTCATACCGTCCCACCAATATACCTCTATAAAGTTGTTGTACAGCTTTGCGGAACAAAGATAAATGAAATCTAGAGCTATGAGCTTCCTCCATGATCTTGTCTTGTAGTCCATCTACCATAGGTGTACACAATCTACCTTGATATCTCAATGCACCATCTCCCCTTTGTTCAAAATCTAATACTCTTTCTTTTAAACATTTGCCTTCAATTTAACAAAAATGAGATCATGGTATTGCTTCTCTTTCACTTCAAACACGAACGCTGACTCATCCCAATTTGTCGCTACTATTCCTCCATATGTGGAATTCATAATTCGAACTACAAAGCGCCATTCTATGTTTATCTTTTGGTACTTCTTTCTTCTCTTCTTTAAGATGCGTGGTACTACCCATAGACAACATTGTTAAGGCATTAGCAACCACATTAGCCTTACCGGGTAGTGATTTATAATGTCATAATTGTTCAACAATTTTAACCATCTCTTTTTTCTAAGATTAATCTCTTTATTAGTTAACACAGATTGTAGGATCTTATGATTAGTTAATATATAAATATTACCGCTATAGAAATACTGACACCAGAGTTTCAAGACAAAAACTAAATCATTTGACTCTAAGTTATGGGTATGGTAGTTCTTCTCATGAACATTCAACAGTTTGGAGGCATATGTTATAACCTTTTCATTCTGCATAAACACACAATTCAAACAAACTTTAAATGCATCAAAATAAACTAAAACGCCTTGAGTATCCTCTGATAAGGTCAAGACTGGAGCAGTAGTAAACCTCTTTTTAATTACCTAAATGTTTTTCTCACAAGCTTTAGAGCATTGAAACTTAACACTCTTCTCAATCAACTTCGTCAAAGGAGACGATATGGAATAAAACCCCTTAATAAACCTTATTTTATATCCAACAAAACCAAAGAATCTCCTAATATAAGTAGGAGACGTGGAATTTAGGCCAACTCTTAACTACTTCTATGTTTTGTGTAACAACTCTAATTTCATCACCGGAAACTTTGTGGCCCAAGAATAGCATAAACTAAAATAAAAACACACATTTTGAGATCTTAGCATATAAATCCTTATCCTTCAAAGTTTGAAGAACTCCTTTGAGATTAATAGCATGATCTTGTTCATCCCTTCAATATATTAGTATTTTATTAATGAATTCAATAACAAATATATATAAATTATGATTGACGATCCTACTCATAAGATCCATGAATTCTGAAGGGCGTTGATAACCGAAATGACATGACAAAAAAATAATAATGCACATATCTTGTTCTAAAATATGCCTTTGAAATATAACATTCCCTGTCATTCAATTGATGGGAGCCTAATCTCAGAGCAATCCACGAGAAGAAGGAAGCACCCTGAAGATTCTCGAAAATATCTTCAATCCTTTGAAGAGGATATTAATTCTTGATGGTGACCTCGTTTAATTGGTGGTAATCTATACAATCTCTCTTTATCACAAACAAGCACGGAGCACCCCAAGTTGAGACACTTGGTCGAATAAAACTCTTCTCTAACAATTCTTTCAATTTTTCTTTCAACTATTTCAACTCTGCCGATGCAATTCTACATGGCAGAATGGAAATTGGACGATTATCTGGGATGATACCTATATCAAAGTCTATTTTCCTCTAAAGAGGGACTCTAGGTAGATTATGTGGAAAGACTTCTGGAAACCCTTTTACTATTGGAAATAATTGAATGGAGATAATTAAACACGTGAGTCATTAACTTGATTAAAGTGATAGACAGAATTCTTTGAAACTAACTTCATAGCCTTAATGTATGAAAAAAAATGACCCTTAGGCACTACTGAACTATTTACACTATATGACTGGCTCATTTAGAACATAAACTTGACTACTCGACATATGTAATCGGCTAAGGAATAAAAACAATGAATCACATCCATCCAAGTATGTTATAGAAGTCCGCCATGTCTAACTCAATTAAATCAGCCATGGTATTCATGTTATTAATGGAAACAGGAAAATTATTATGGACTCTCTCTATTAGAATGGATTCACCAATAAGTGTAGAAACATTGAATGGTTCACTAAGTTGCTAGGGAGTTATAGTTTATAAAAACATATGGATTACCAAAAGATAAATTGGCTCCTTGTGTTGACGAAGCATAAATAGTAAATCAAATATTCGAATCATACAAGTAAAATCATTTGGCGAATCCTCTTGCTCCTTGCAATTGTGGATCGAATACAAGCAGTTTGTTCTTCCGCCAGTTCCGGAAGTAGCTCCTCTGGATGCAATGTTGTCTGGTAGAGCAACTAATGAAGATTGGGCTCTATTTCCCCCACTACCATTTCCCCTTCTTATTATTTGGCCACTCTCACATGAAATGCCTAGTCTGATCACAATTGAAACATACAACTAAGCCCTCACGAGATACACCAAAGAACTTTCTAACACACTTGGCGCAGGCAAAAGGCTTGCTACCTTTGTTCCCCACACAACCCTGTGAATAGGAAGATTTAACTATGGAACTTTTACCATAGTACTAACCCTTATTCTTAAGTACAAGTGCAGCAGGAGATGATAGATCAGGACCCTTCTATTTCTATTGGAAGGATGACCGGTTTGCATTGCTCTTTTGCTACCCGAACTTATTCCCTATCTTAGTTGTCTTGTTCCTGAACTCCTCTTTGTCCGTTAGAATTTCCTCCTCTATCTCTTAACATAGATCATCAATGTCGAAATGTCCATTGTTTAATACAAATTTTGACCCTCTACAATATAAATTAATCATCGGTCTTCTTAGTTCTCAAAAGATTTAGAATAATAAGTTTTCTAAAATTCAAAATATTTTCTAGTTTTCAATGTAATATTAGTCATTTTGTGATTTTTAAATAATATATATGTTTTATATAATTAAATATATAATTAGTATATGTTATAAATGTTTGAAAATCATCAAAAACAAAGATTTTAATTTTACTCAATTAGTTGGTTGTTTGGTGTAATATTTAACACTTATATTTTTTAGCTAAAAGTTTATAATTAAGTTGATTAATTTTATATTTTTGTTAAAATTAAAAAGCTCCTGAATTAATCATATTAATTCATCTTAGTTTCTTAAAAAAAATTCCCCAAATTAATTCAATTTGAGTAATTTTTAATTCTACTTTTTCAGTTTTGCTCCATCTCAATTTGGGTCAATTTTTTTGATTCCCAAGACTATTTTCAGATTCAATTCCAATCATTCCAAGCCCTTTTCAATTAACTCCCAACTCTCCCAAAATGCCCTGCATCGCAGCCCATTTCCCCTTTTTCCCCCTCAACTTCCTGCCCAAATAAGCAACATACAAAAGTAATACCCAAAACAACCCACTCTCGATATTTTGATCCAGTCCCTTTTCGCTCATCCAATCTACCATCTCTACTCAACCCAATTATTGTTCACACTGAAACACTGAAGCGTAAAAAATAAAGGGCATTAGCAGCAAAGACGCGTGAAAGACGAAGAAATTCTCAGACGCACCTCAAGCGAAAGTGCGATAGTGATTTTTCTTGTCTTATCATTCAACATTTTTTTCTAGTCTGAGACGCAGCATAGCAGGTTGCTTTTCCATCATGCCAGTCGTGGCTCAGTCCTTGGGGCTGTGAGATGGCTCCACATCGACGCCAAGGATGTTAGAACCTATCCCAATCATCTATTCTCATTTCCCCTTTTGGAATAGGTTGAAAATTCCTGAAAAAGTTGCTTTGCCAAAACGGTGAAAAAATGAATGTTTGATGTGAAAGTTTTTGCATGAAAGAATCTCGAGTTTAATTAAGAGTGGGACTTGTTAACTATCAGTTTCACTCATAACCCACCCACCCGAAAAAAAAACTGAAAATATATAATATATATTAGATATCTATATATATATATTATATATTATGCTTTTACTGTTCATCAAAAGAGGGGAGTTTTTTTTTTGGGGGAAGCGTATTTAATTTTGGTGGGTCGTGAATATTAATTTAGAAATTTTAGAGCAAGAGGTTATGGAACAACAATACAGCAAAACAATGATAAAATATATAGAGATACTAGAGTAGACAAAAGGGGGGTGGCAAGAGGTAGAAAAAACAGAGGAGAAAAAGAATAAAAGATTTTGTGTTGAAATATTATAAGTTGGAAAGTTGTGGGATACTCTCTTTGAGTTACATATTTTATTTTAGAAAAATATACTTTATACCTCAAAGAACAGTATTTGAAATACATACAAAAATACTTTGAGAATTGAAGGGCATAATAATGAGGTCGCTTCATCTCGTCATAGCCTGTTCGATTCTCAAAAAGAGGTAAATGAATCTCGGCCTCTTTCTTTCTAGTCCTTTCAGATGTCGATGAATGGTTGAATCATGAAAAAAAGTTTTATTGGGTTAAGATTTTACATGATGTGTTTTGGAATCCAAGTACCTTTCCAACATAGCCTTTCATGACCATCATATGTACTTATTTTGTTTAATGCGGTTCTTTTTGTCTTTTTCCTTGGTTGTTTATGTCTGTTCCAATTTTGATTTTTCCATTTGTGAGTGGTATCCAATGTCGTTCCTTGTCGTTCTGTTAGAAATTGCAAACATGCATATGTTATGTATTTAAAAAGGTGTCTAAATGCTTTAGGTTAGTGTACATGTCATCTTTCTAGCGAATATGGGTTGATTAGTGAGTAAAATGTATCCCTCATGAAGAGTGTGTAGATTAAGGAGTCTACTAAGTTCTTTTTTTTGGTTTTATTAAGTACAAATTCCCCTGTTAAGTTCATTCATGATATTCATGGAATATTCGGTGTGTGGTTTTTCTTTTATCTCCTAAAATGGGTTATCCGAGAGAGTTATCGAGGTATTTTTGTGTAGGCAATGTCTATATTTCTTATTTATCTTATAGCTTAAATTTGTAACTGCTCCTTCTCTTTATTTTTAGACTTCATGGCTGCAATCTTGTTTGGTCTTATTTGTATCAAATTGTTCTTTCTACCTTAGTTAATTTTTTTTGACATAAGATTGTGATAAGGTTTGGTATTCAATATCACTTTCCTCGTTCTTTCACCTCAAGTTGAGATGAACTGATCAAGACTTCTAGGTATTGAATTCCCTGATGTCTTTATAGCCTTTTTCTCCATTTTTTAGTCATGTTTATTATCCATTTATGATATGCTTTATTCGAAGTGCATGATCTCCATTGTTTTTACATTTTAGCTCGAAGTGCCGCCCTCTGTCCTTGTAATTGCTCGACGGATTTATCGCTCGAACAAGGTTGAACAGTGTTTCTTAACTCCTCTATTGTCTATTTATTTTATGAAATCTCTATTTTCATCTTCACTGTATTTGGGTAAATTAAAAAAAAACAAGAAAAAAATATTTTATCTATCTATTTTCTTTCTGCTTCATACTTTATAAATTTAAAAGAATCATTGCTTGATCTTTATAATTTGGACTAATATCGGTTGCAATTGTTAGTTATTATCCATTAAAGCTATCCCCGTATGGGTTGCATATATACATAAGCTTCTCTTTCTTCTTTTTTTTCATAATACTTAGGTTAATATTATGAATATTGTCATGTGTATTATAACATTTATTTTGTTATATTAAGTCAATGTGTTGTTATTAATATATTCTATTTATTTGCTTCCATGTGAGATTTGTTCGAGTTCGTTAAGAACTTCCATCATCTTTTCCTTGCATTTTTGGAGATCCATAAAGGCTCAATTCCTCTTAATCGAGTCCATCAACCGCTCAATTCAACGAACCGGTCTTAAAGTAGAAAGAGCATGAACCAACTCGCAAAAGTTCAAAACATGGGCAAAAAACCCACCCTTTATTTCAAAAATTATATTTTGTTACTTTTGGGCATAAGCCCTTGTCCTTTATATCATTACTTTGTTAAAATTTAGAGGAGATACAAATCGAATGGGCTCAAAGGCCCATAGAGAAAGGGATCGAAATACCGATTCAGATAGACATCAATCAGAATTGGATCAAACTCTCTCTCTATTTCTTTACTTTATCTCTCATTTGTTTTATTATATATTGTCGTTATTTTAGGGTTAAAGAATTTGAATCCCCATAAGATGTTGTCGTGTTCTAACGATTCACCTAAATATATCTTATCTAAATAGATGTAAAATAATAAATTTTACAAAAGAAAAATCTCACAATAGGTTAATGTTTCATTTCTAGTAAAACTAAATATATTTGCAATACAAATTAACTCAAGCATTTTAGATAAATCAGTTAGTTGTCGGATAATCACGAGTTAGCGAGTATTTTAGGTGTCCTAAAATCTTCCTAAAATTTAAATAAGAATCCCCGAGCCCCCTTTAAATGTTTGCAATCGATTCTCTGTTTAAATATTTTGAAAGATAAGTATTCTTAATTTTTCTGTAAAAATTAAATGACGACTCTAAACAAGTCCTAAAACATTAAATGTATTCTATAAAAATAAAACAGAATGACGACTCTACTGAAGACTTGAATGGTTCTAACCTTAAAACTAACTTGATTGGCTATGTGTAATTTACTGTTTAACAATATTAATTATGACATTGTTAAACTGTTGCATTCCATGGAATATCATATTCCGTCAAACAACAATTGTTTAATTATCTCTTAAAGGAAGAATATGAGGGTTTGCGGTCGTTCTTTAACAAAATTTTTCCTAGGGGCACCGTAACGAATGTAGTTGGCCAGTTGATAGTCAATAGTTGTGTAACATTCAGGAAAATTACATGTCTAGTGAAGAGCCCAATAGGTCTTTAAGAATGCGTATTGGGGATACATAGGTCTTCCAATGCCCAATATTAAGAAATATTGGATATAATATAGAAAATTGGTGAAGGTGTATTAGCCAATTTCTATATAATGCCCAAAAAAGTACAATATTGGGCATTATTAGGAAAATATTGGCTGAACGGGTGTTAGCCAATTGTTCTAAAGTTACTGAGCTTGTTTCCAGAAAAGTACCTCATGCAATAATTTACCCTAAGCTAAAAACATTATTATTTTCTAGTATTTGACACGAAGGTACTAGGAATCCCTGGTTGTTGGGACCCAAAAATAAACCACCCAAAATATGGAAATAGGAACTCTCGCTCTAAAAATAAGCCACTATTTTAGTAACTAACAAAAACAAGACTAGGGGGAGGGAGAAAAAAAGTGTTCAACTTATTAATTTTTCAAATGTTTCCGTTAGTGTCATATTGTGTATTTTCAATGTATAACGACACTCTTTATTGCACTTTATAAATTGTTAGTAAAACTTACACTTTATAAAGTGGAAGAAAATCTTAAACTTTATAAAGTGGATACTTTTATTACACCTTATAAAGGTAAGTTTTTCTTCCACTTTATAAGAGGAAATTACTTTTCACTTTTGTGAAAAAGTTTATTCGTGTGTCATACAAATTATGTTGATTTTGACATGTAATTTAAACCAGGAAAAAATAATATTACATAGTATTTTATGTTTTATTTCTGAAAAAAAATATTCAATCTCTATTGGAGTTTTTATTAAAATGTTGCTATTCAACTACAACATAAATCTCTACATTTGTTCATTCAATCTCAAAAGAAAATTTCTTCTACTCTTAAAATTTTTTAAAGTTTCAATTTATTGGGGATGGCGGAAGGTATACCTGATGGAAAATACAAGTTATTATAATTGTCATCTCAAAACAAATGCTAAATATCATTTAATGTTCGGGGAATAATTCATAATTTATTTCATCAGTTTATAAAAGAATGGGTAGTAACAAGACGGATTATAATTGGATTATAGTCGAAAATACCACTACTTCATTTTTACCACAAAGACCAAATGAATTTTTGAGAGGAAGTGGTATCCATTAGACGAATAGTTGACCGACTTTTGAGGGGTTCCAAAGACTATATAGATCAATAAAGTTAACCAGTTACTTGAAATTATGTTAGGAAGGGATCCTAGGATTAGCCAATAATGTTCTTCTTTATTAGTCGATGTCAAATCCCCCCATTAGAAAATCGTAAAATAGCATTGATTAAATTTCCAATAACTCAATCTACTGATGTTTCCTAACATGAACTCATTATCAAAATATTCTTATAGGCCGATATTAAATTCATTTTTATGAAACTATCAATTGAAAGTGACAGTAATCTCAATAATTATATTTCAATTCATTTATTTGTTGATTTTGTACAATTATTTAGTAGTTTATATATTTATTTTTCTTTTATATATATTTTATAGCGGTTTAGATCAGCAAGATAGGAAATATGCTCCCAAATTATGGATTAGAGGAGATAATTATTTTGGTAGAGTCCTCACACTTTGACAATGGCGGAAGGAAAAATGTTGGGACATCCTCAAATTTTCATGTTGCCTATTTTGGGGCAGATTGATTATCAGTATGCTCCAACGCTTGATTTTTGTTATTTTGTAAGTTAATTGCATTGAGGAAAATATTTATATTTTTTACATATATAGGGAAAATATTCACAAGATGAACCCCATTGATTCCTTGTGTAATATCGATGATCGGGAAATTCCTAATTATCGCTAACCTTCAGCTAGGTGATAGTATGATTTTCTAATGTGCGGAATCAGCAGGATAAGTCCATTTGAGGAATCATCTAGGATGATGAATTTTTGATCTCAATCAATCGCCAATACAATGTCCAGAGCCAGTTGTAATCATTGAAATCCGTCTCTTGATCATCTCCCGGATGGTTCAGGAGATCTTTTGGTGACACATATGATGAGTATACATCACAACGTAGTGGCGGATGAACCAGAAGATTTCATGAATGGTGCTATTTATATGGGAAAAGGCTTGTTATTCAATTACACAAGCAGTTTGCAAGAGCCGTTAAACTTCGACATCTTGAAAGTCGAGAAACTGGAAGTATTGTTATTAAACGACCAAAAACTCATGGAGGACTTATTTGTTAGGGAGTGTGGTTTTAGAACAGGATTGTCGATTTTAGGTTTTACTCCATTTATTGATAAACATACTGACCATGTGGCAAAGTGGAAGCGACATTGAAGAACATTCATGTGAATAGGGCACATGTCGCAAAAAAAGACATTCAAAGTTGGTGTTGAGATGATTGACGTACTCCGTGTTGATCTAGAAAGAACGCCAAGGTAATATTTATCTTATATGGTTCTTATTTAATAGAAAAATATTATTTTTATTTGATAATTTATAATATAATTTCTTTAGGTTTTCCAATCAAGACTGTCAAACAGCCGTTAAAGCATATGTCATTTAGTAAGTAGAAGACCGCCTATTTAGATCACAAAGCGCGCTTTTTGAAAAAAGTCCTATGGTACTTGGGAGGGTTATTTTGACTAAAGTTACAAAATCGAGGTTCATGAAGCTTTGAAACACTTGAATCTTGTTGAAAATAGTAGAATGAAAAACAGAGCGGCGGATGTGTCGATTGTTAATTGAAGAGGTCTTCAACTATGTGTTTTGGGCTTTTAACCATGCATTGAGGGTTTGTGCATTGTTCATTCCTATTATATCAATCATGGGAACACATTTCTATGGAAAATATGATATCAAGTTGTTTGATATGCCATTACAATAGATGGTAACAACTCTATAGTACCTTGGAATTTGCAATTGTTGCAAATGAGAACCTAGAGAAATGGACTTTATTTTTGGATCATTTGCACTTGCACGTTGTCAAGGGTCGTAGAGGGGTCACATTGATATAAGATAGGCATCACAAAGCTCCAGAAGGAGGAGACGAGAAGAGGAGTGAGAGGCTTACCCCGGTGCCTGGTACTGCAGTTGGGCGCCGCCAGATGGTTTTGTTTGTTCTTTGTAGTTTATTCCCACTCGCTCATCTGCCGGCTCGTGCGAGACAGTGGTCCAGGTGCTACTCGAGAGAGACGTCTTATCCCTTTTTTAGGGGACATTTGAAGACAATTTTAAACAAACATCACATAAAAAAGTCACTTAACAACCAGTTAGGGAAGTGCACTTTCATGAGAACATGTTTGTGGAAAGAAACAATGGAACAATGATCAAGGAGATTTAAGGCGGAAAGCTATGTGTGGCTAATGAAGAAACGAGCTTGACAAATAGGAATTGCACAGGGATGAATGTAAGAGCTGGGGCATCTGCTGACAACAAACAGTTGAATCATCAATGGTAGTCTCAAATCAGTAAGGGTCTGCCCGTTACTGTTGTAATGGTATATTAAGACTCACTACATCAAATTGTGAATTGAATTGTTATAAGATAAAAAAAATGTAATAGTCTAGTACATGAAAAGCCACAATGGATGCCTAAACCATTCAGAGTTTGAGGATTAATAAAAAAAAATCACACATCAGAAACTGATCAACTATCCCCAAACAAAGGGAAACCATATTGAGGTGGCAAAAACATATGCCCCCCATGGGCGTGGTGGTAATAAAGCACATGTAATGCATTAGAAGGAAAATGCAATGTGGGTAAATGCCAATTCATACCAAATTTCGTGTTCTCATTTCAATAATAAAGGGATTTGACCAAATTGGGTATCAAGAATGGGAGGATATGAAACCAAAATTCATGGGCTTAGCTACAAAAAAAACCCTGAGTTTTAGCAATTCAATCCAACTCTGCTGTGGAAAAGTATTGTCCAATGATAGGCCCCTTTCCTATGATAGCAATAAAAATATTTACAAAAACGTGGGCTGTAAATAAAACCACCCGTAACAAATATGCAAAATGGCTCTTGCTGCAAGTACACTCACTCGCAATGGTCAAGTTGAAAACACATCGGCCATGATAGGCACACCTGTCCTTCACACACTCAACCGCCGTCCTATGCTGGTAGTAGCTACAGCCAGTGTTGTCATTTGTGGTTTACGTTTCTGTATCAAGGGGGAGGAAACGGGGAGGCGTAAATGGGGAACAGCCGGCAAGGCAGGGTGGAAAGGGGGCAAAAGGGGGGCAGGCACGGGGGGGAAAAAAAGACGGAAGAAAAGAAGAAGAAGGAGAGACGGAAAAGACACAAGAAGACGAGACACCAGAAAAAATTCTCCTCCCCGCCCCCCCCGTCACAATCTCTGATACATACCCAAATAAAACTATATATGATTTAGAATAATTAATTATATATACCCTAAAAACGATATTACACAAATATAATCATATTTGTTCACAAACATTTTTTTGAAATATGTAAATAAACATCTCGCGGTCTATGTCCCGTATATCCCATCTTCATTTAATTGTTTCTCTTCCTCGTTTGGACACGAAAGATCCGTTATGTTCACATTCTTTTACATCTTTTTAACAAGTTTTCTCTTCCGGGTTGTTTGCGCAGATCATCCACTGGCCTTTAATGAAAAAGTAACATCTGGAGATGAGAGTGGTGATAACGTGGTCTGCAAAATCTAAGTTAGATAGGTAGAATTAAAAATAAAAGATATAAATGATAGGAATATGAAATGTCACAAAATAAAAGTCTTCAAAATAGTCATATAAATATTCATATAAATAAATTAATAAACATAACCCTGTGGTAAACATCGGGATCGTCATTTAAATGTCGGAATCACCTTCTTTATGATCGTGCGTAGGACTCTCGTCCACTATTAGTAAAGGCCCCGTAGTATGCATCTCAAACTGTAGTAAAACAATAATTTAATATATGATCAAGGTTTAATAATTAAGCTAACTATTTCAAAAGATGAAATAAAGAACATAAAACTTGTCGTAACATAAGGATTCCTCATAACTGTCGTAACAAAACATCCTCTATGATCGTCATGGGTCTCTCCTTCACTGTCCTGTAAATGAAGGGGCCCGTAGTTTATGAATCGCTAAACTTAGTAAAAGTTAATTTAATATTAAAAATCAAAATTTTAATAGTTATAGAAAATTTCAAAAAAGAAATAATAACCTAAATTTGTTTGTACCCATTGGGATCTTACCCAAAATGTCGGAACAACATCATTTTAGGCTCATCATGGGACTCTCTCCACTGTAGATGATAGGCCCGTTTTAATTTAATATCAAATAAAGTTTTAAATAATTAATAATATTTCAAAAATAAATAAATAAGATAAGTATGTGTGGTAACATCAGGATCCTCATTAAACTTTTGAAACAATACCTCATGATCATCGTTGGGACTCTCCTCCACTGTAGATGAAGGTTACTGTAGTAGAATCAAAATTATAAAAGGTAAATTAATATTAAAATCAAAGTTTAATAGTTAATATAATATTTTAAAAATAAATAAATAACATAAATTGTTGGACATTTGATCCTCATTAACTGTCGAAAACAATATTCGTATATGAGTCATGGAAACTCTCCCTGTATATGAATGGGCCCGTAGTATGATCTAAAAAATAATTAAAACATAATTTAATATAAAATCAAAGTGTTAATAACTACTATAAATATTTCAAAAATAAATGACAAAAGTGATAAAATTCCCTATAAAAGTAAAAATGAAAAAAATATATAATGTAAGGCATTATAGTGTAAGGCATTTCAAAAATTCTCATTTCTCCTTATGTATAGTGTGATGTATAGTTCTTATATCAGTGTTGTTTTAGTTTTAAAATTGGTTAATTTTCATACATCATTGTTGCACAGATAAATAATATGAACTTGGGACTCAATCGGATAATCAAGCAATCCTTCAATAAAATGTTCAGTGTTATAAATAGTAGTATCTTCGGTATCAAAATGGACAATACCTGATGTTCCCTACAAAATATATAAATTTAATTTTATTTATTTATTTTGAAATTATTATATAAGTTAGTTAATGTTTCAAGTTTATAATTCAATGTTAATGCTTACAGCAATATAAGTGTATTAATCTCCAATTATATTGTTGATGATTAATAGCTCATACATCCAATTCTTCCACTTCGTAGCGAGTCTTGAAATAAGGATCAAATGAAATCTGTAATAAATTCATGATTTCTTACGTGCCAAACTGATTGACCATTTGTAAATCATGCAGACCTTCATCTCACCTCTGCCCTTTGTCTGGAAGAAAAAGGAAAAAGGCATACAACCAGCGCCACATCCAAGAGCGTGTCCTTGAGCTCTACCTATATGCCCCATCCGTCCACGTCTAGGTCCTCTTGCACACACATGTTCAAATAAAGGATCTCCATGAAAAAATTGCTCTCTAAATTGTATTCAATCCTCAAGCAATGTATCTTTAACTATTTGAGATACCTCTTCACCATGTAAAGCTGAGGTTGTGTCTCTCTGCCACTATAATGCAAGACTATACAACTTAAATAGTCCTCTAGACATTGCAATACTAGTACCAGTGAAATGAACAAAGACTGACGATACATCAGCCTCTAATGCAGGGCCTCCTACCCTATAAGTAAATCTTTCCAGGCCGCTGTAGCATAGTGATCTACCTGTCCACTAGTACCATCCATTTACATCAACACAAGTTAAACTATGATGTCGATTACTGATACGAAAATTTTTTATCCATCCATGTTCAAGAGCCTATGGTCCAAGCCCCCCACTTTATGCTAATCATGCAAGTGGTGGCTTGGTTTCCCCCAAACTAGGCATCAAAGTTACATGTGGGGAATGACAAGTTGATGATTACTCCTATCAGGCGAGTGCACTTCAACAATCTCTACGCAAACACATAGGGACACATACCATCATATGTGGATCACGACCATACAATAACGAGAACTGTATGTAAATCTCATTGTATGGTTGTCCATTGAAACTATTTTAAATATAACAATTTAATAAAATCAACATTACCTGATTAGTATAAAAATAAAATTATTATTGATTTACTATTTATATGTAATTGATAGTTTTTAATTTGTTTTAGTAGAGTTGCAAAACAAAAATTTTTGATGTACCTTATCCTCCGTCATAGCGATATATTGTCTCTAAGCGGGATAAGAAAATGATGTGATTTTAGTATACCTTATCATCAATGCGCAAAACGCCTAGCATATGGAAGCAGTAAATGTCACCATCATGTTGTTAAGGAGGAGTTGATGGTTTGATACAAGCCAATATCCTCTCAAATACCATCGTTGATGTGACAAAAAAAAATTAAATTATCATTAATTAACAAAAAAACAAAAATAGTTTATATATTATATATATATATGTCAGAAAAATGTATGTGAATTATTTAAAAAATATTTAGGTTTTAAATTATTCATAGTTATTTTAAAGTAACTTTCAACCTTTGGTTTGACCCTTTTTATAAAACACTATGTAGGTTTTTAATAGAATAAAAATTGTGGCTTTATGAATGCAAGTTTCTGTCGGAAATGAGCAGGCAAAGAAAATAAACTATTTTTATGTAATTTAAAAAAATATTTTAAAAAATGGACTATAGAAAACTATTCTTGTAAGATTATAATGTAATATTTGTACATTGACAGGTATTGTAAAATTTAAGTAAAAGGAAAAGTGTACCTAAAGGAGAGGAATTAAATCCGCCAAATGTCAACCACATTACGCTATCATGACCGAGGGAAAGTGCACGTTTACAAGTAGGCTAGCACTGCCACTGCTCCAACTGTGCTTACCTACGTCGTGGATAGTATATAGGAACGCCAAAGTATTGTTTAAAAATATAAGGTTTCCTAAAGTGTTTGCTAAATAAGTGACCCCTAATATAACAGCATGTAAAGTATCGCAATCCTCTCCACTCGTTCACTGGCAGTAGCATCTCTTACTCAGATCTACTTGTAACTGAATATCCGCAATAGCTGGTCATGCTATGTATCCTCACCCGGACTAGCACCATACATATTAGTAGTTGCATGGTAATCATGTGAGTGGCTTAATTAAGTACGGCCATGGACGAATCCTCCGGGGTAGCATCCTGAATATACACAAACATTCACCATCTATGCGCCAAACCAAAAACACGACCTGCTGCAGATAATGCAAGGTATTGTACCCTCACCAAAAGGTCAGGGGAAGAAATTGCGTCTCTAGCCTTCACGCCAAAAAAAAAAAAAACCCTGCTTGTAACAAGGGCACGGATCATACTGCATCCCTGGCCCAAACAAACTACTCTATCTGTCCGGACCTAGGTAAGATATCTAAAACAGGTCATTGTGGCGTGCAAACGAAAATAAATCCAGGCATCATTGATGCGCACCGTCATCCTAAGGCTACTAAATGATATATCAATCTTTCCATAACCAATTCTGATTTATGTTCGCTGAGACTTTCTCGAGAAGAAGTGTACGATCAATCTGTTTCAGGATTTCAACAACAGCGCTCCATTATATTACTGTAAGAAAATTATAATAATTCTTATAATATATTAATTTTTCATATCATGCCTCTAACAGTTCTGGTTGTATTTATTTCTATAGATTTTTTGGACATTATGCGGTAAAGTGAAATTCTATTATTTATACCTCTTGTTATTTTTCGAGGTTTCCTCAGCGATGATTTTAGCTTTTGAATTATTAAGGGGAGTAAAAGAAGTAAAAGAAATAAAAGGACAAGAATACTAATTCAGTAAGTACTTTTTTGTGAGAACATATATGATGATAGAGAATTCTTAACTAAATAACTGTTTTTTCAAATTGTTAGTTATTAAAACTATGACATAATCATGAAAGAAGACTTTCTTCCTACTATTAATTATAATCTCAAACAAAGAATAACGATAGAACATCTATTATGTGTCGCAGGTTCAGTCAGCGCGAGATTTTTCTAGATTTGAATTGTGCAAGGGGAGTAAAAGAAAAAAAAATCAGAATTACTCATATAGTAAGTAGTGCGAACAATATGATGATCGATGAATATTTAAGTAAATTAATGGTTAATATTCTCGTAATTACCATGACTTACTCATGAAGAATTTGCCTCCTACTTTTAATGTATCTTAACAAAGAATAACGATTATAACATCTTGGCTTCAGCTAAGTTGGCGAAGAAAAGAATAGAAGCATTTGAACAAGTAAACAATACCTGGGTAGAGATCAACACCATCCTTCGTGTTGTTTTTTTTTTACAGTGACCAGATAGCTTCAAGTGTTTACATAATTATATTTTGATTCATTCTATTGTAGTTAAATATAAGTAAAATCAAATCTATACTCTATAAACTTTGTGTGGTTTTAATATCATTCTTCAACAATGTTTTATATTCATTTTGTAAAAGCTTAATGGGTTATCTTGAAAGAAACATCTCCACAAAATTCAAAAAATTCAACTTTACTATAATATCAAAAATTCAAATCTAGTTTACAACATAAGGTCCAAAGTTGGACCATAGGAATATTTCTTTCATAATTTATTTTCAAATTTAATAAACCATAGAGATTGAGCAACTAATCCTCTTATGAACTTCAATAATTATCCCACTAACAAGCAGAAATAAAAAATTTAAATTAGGAATACGGAAGAATGTTGTACCTATCATTTCTTTCATACTCTCATGTAAAAGATTTTGTAATAAGGTCGTGTTTGGCAAACGTATTTATGATATATGGTTGTTATATTTATGTTGTGCTTAGTATATTATGAATTCATGATTTTACTATATGAAGTCTATATATAGTTCATACGCTTAAATGTTTTAAATTATCCACTAAAAATAACCATATGAATGTAATGAATGCAAGATGAGGCTTGTCTGTGACCTCTGAGAGGTCAACGACGCCGGTTGTGATCCAGATTCCAGAATTCGGGTCGTGACAAGTCGTTAACTATGCCAGCCTAAGTAGTCTGCTTGGGTCACCTATCCACTATAAACAAAATCCACTCTTAGTCAAACTAGGATAAACCAAAAAAAAATTCAAACCTAAGAATTAGTCTAAGATTACCCAACATCCATCGCTTGTTGGGCTCATTCGAGAGACCACCTTGAGTCCAAAATAGTCCACGGCCTAAATGGACAATCATATTTATTTGTTTAAATTTGAAGGAAGTCTACGTCATCTGAGAAGTCATTTTTGTTAGGGTAAGTAGTAGATTATAGCCTATTTTAGTAGGAAAAACTATTTTACAAACCACTACTCTATCCAAAGGCGTCGACATTCGAAGGTGAGAAGAAGTCAAGTCGGAAGGACCTTCCATGGAGGCATAATTTAGGCTTATACCCCTTCCTGGGATTTGATATTTGTATCCCATTTCCCTACTATGTATATCCATTAGGTATACTTTTAAAGTGTGTATAAATTTGGGTTTTGGGGAAATGGAGTGTTTCAAATGACATATATATCCTTCAAATCGGTAGGCCTACCCTTGGTACAAAAGGGTCACAAATTTGTTTAGGATAGGCAAAATTGGCTAATGTTTTATAAATGTATGTGTGATTATGTTGTTATTTTTGGAGATATTCTAGCTCACTCTTCTTCAGATGATTTTTAGAACTCTAAGCACAAATAACAAGTCACTATCAAACATGCGTCCAAATACAATTCGAGTCATTAGTTTACCAACCAAATGTGAACTTCATTTTAAAATTCTTACTCTCCCATCTCATAAAATGGTTGATTTTCCGTCTCAAGTAAAAACAGGAAGGGTCGAACTATGTAGAAGAAGAATTTTCCCTCGTGAGGTACCTAGGTAACCTTCCAAGGCTCAATATCCATTTTCGAGAAACTCTAGCTTCAGCAAAGAAATTAGAGTTACATCTCAATCGAAAATCAAAAGTGTGCTCATGAAAGATTAAATCATTTTTTCTTGACTCATGTTGACATTTCTGATTCACTAAGCTCAAATCAAGTAGACAAATTCCTGTCTATTTAACGATTTCTCTACATTGGTGGGCAAGTTTATCCCCGAATAAAACAACTCTTGTGTGTTTACAACTATGAGTGACATCTTGTACTATTTATCTTTTTCAGGCACAAATACATTTGTCTTTTGAGTTTTTTTCATTTATCAGGTATTTAGAACTGATCTGTGTTGATAAGTTGGCTGGTCATCCTTATTTCGGAAGATCTAAGGCCCCCAAAGATTCCTCCCCCGATCAAAGTTTGCAAAAAGAAAAGGCAGTAATGGGTAATAACAATGATGAAACTGGCCTGAATGATGTTGTCTTGGCTCAACTCGTCGTCGCTGATCAAAATAAACTTGTTATGCAGTTAATGCAACAAATTGCCGAATGAGGGTCGAAATGCGAAGAATGCGAATTTGTCTAATCCAATTTTCTCTTTCGACCCTCTAGGAGATGGAAGACATCCACTCCAATTTCCTCTTCCAAGCGTATAACAGGTTTAGAAACCACCCTCTAACCCCGCTCAAAATCCCCCAATCATCAACAAAACTTCCCCAAATCCCCATCATGCAACCACCTCGTGTCAAGCACCGTTACCTCCTCAAAATACCAACCGTCAAACTTCCCCTCAAAATTATCAAGCAACTCAACATACCAAGAATTTTTCCGTTGCTCAACCCCTACCTCAAAAAACTATTTTCTAAATCCCAATTCGAAATAAAAATTATGCCAACTATTTCGGTCTTGATCACTATATGGAACATGAGAGAGAGTGGAGGTCAAAAGAAGAGGCCGTCAAGCAGAATATTAAAGAAGAGATCAGGAAAGCCATGAAAGAGTTGCATTATATTCTTGAAGTTGATGGCTGAGTTACGAGAATTTGTGTATCCATCAAAATCTAGACCTCCCAGAAGGGTTTAAAATTCAAAAAATTTACACTTTTGGAGGGACAAGGATTCCTTTGGCGCACGTGGGAGCCTATTGTGACCAGCTCGTGGGAGTTGGAAGAAATGAAGCTTCGTTAATGCCGGTTGTTAGCCAAAGTTTGTATGAAGAAGTGTTGGAATGGTTTACATCGCATGAAATAAAGTAGTGGTGTAGATGGAATTCACTAGCTAAATATTTCATCGAACAGTTCGCCTAGAATATGGAGATCATTCATGATCGCTATTATTTTGAGGTAATTAAGAAGAAATCCACTGATAGTTATCATGAATATGCATATAGGTTGAGAAAATAGGATTTTCGGGTTCCACCTCCTACGTTTAAGAAGGAGATCGTTGAAGTGTTCATACGCATTCAATAGAAAAAATATTATGACAGTATAATATTTCTCATTGGAGTGAAATTTGTGGAGATATTCAAGGTAGGTGAGGCTATCTAAGATGATCTTAAAAGTTAAAAGATTTATGGTGTCGCTACCGGTATTGAATCGTCATGATTGTTGAAAAAGAAGAGAGAGAATGTGTCTTCTATTTCCTGTTCATCGGATGGAAAAGGACACTTAAGAAAATCCTCAACTTACAAAGGTTTTCCTCGAGCTCCAATAAATTCATATTCAGTTGTTATACCCAATCAAGTTATGAAACCCCACTACCGAATTACCGAATTCCACCTCCTAATATCCAAACTCTACCACCGAGTTATCAAATTTCACCTCCTGTTTTCCAAAGTCCACCTCCATATTACCAAATACTCATCCATATTATCAATCCCCATCAGTTAATTTTTAAAATATCCAACTAAGTTACCAAAATCTACCACCATACTATCAAAATGCCCTTCTTAGGTATAGAGCTCCGCAATATTAAAATTTTCAAACCCAAGCACCAACTCACCAAAATCATCCAAACTATCATAAAGTACCTCCACATTGTCCTTCACGTCCAAATCTTGAGAAAAAAAATCTTCTAGAGTCTTTACTACTTTATTTAAGAGTCGAACATAACTTTTTGAGAGACTAAAATCAGTTGTCCTAATATAGACAATTGATCCAAAAAATATCAATATAAAATCAAACCTTACAGACCCCAGCTTCATTGTGCTTACCATTCAAGAGTGATGGACATATTACAAAGGATTGTATCAACTTGAAACATAAAATTCAACACCTGATAGATAAAAAAATTGTCACTCTTTAGACTGCCACTCCTAATGTAAATGATAACCCAATGTTGAATAATAGAGGGATGATATTTCTATGAATTGAAGTAAAGAGGGATTTCTGGAACAAAGGATGATCTAGCAAGCATATAGAAAAAGCTAAGAAGTGTTGTACTTTAAAAATACCGTGGGTTTCACGGTTTATTTTTAATGCTTTTTCCTGAGTTGAGTTGTTCCAAAAGGCCTTTTGTATAATTTTTATGTAAGTTTCTCTTATTGCAGGAAGAAAATCTGTCAAAAGATTAGTTGGCGGTTTTTTTTTTTTTACGCAAGAAATACAGAAAAAAGTACCACCTCAGAGATGTGATGGTTCGTCGTGCCCATGATGGTGTAGGTGGCATCGTAGTGCAGCAATTGCTGAAGGAAGATGGGAAAGTGTGACAAAGTGTAAGGGGTACAGGAGTGCGTGATGGCCCGTCGTAGAGCCCATGACGGCCCCCCGTCCTGTTGGTCGTTCAGAGAAGATCAGAGGAAGTAGTCTCAACTACCCAATTTTCAAGAATAAAAATGTTATGGATCGAAAAGGACCACCGACGGTCCGTGTGCCTGTGATGGAAGATCCGTCCAAACGTGCCGGCGAGGGTGGATGAAGAGAGAAGAAGCAGAGAAATTGCCACAAGCTTATGGGACACAGAGCCATGATGGTCCGTCGTGACAACGAAATCCGTCGGAGGTGTCGACCACAGCCGCGTTTGTGGGACCAAATTTCCAGCAAATAGAGTCCTTATATAATTATGTTTTTTTTTTATAAAAATAGTTTGAAACCTCGTTTTTGGGGTTAGACTCTTGATTATTTTTAGACTCCTTGTAGACTTTTGGTTATTGAGCTTTCTTTTGTGGAGGATTCGACTTGATGATTATTAGTACAAGTTTTAGAGAACGTTAGTCTTCAATTAATGCAGGAGTTAATTGATTTGTTGGTGATTTTTGTGATTAATCAATTAATCTTTTGGATTTACTTTTCTCATTGAAGTAAGTTCACGATTCTTATATACATTATTTGAATAGTATGGGCTATGGACATGGGTAACATAAAATTCCAAAACTCCAGGGTTGTGGGAACCATAGTCAAATAAGAGGTTTACAACATAACTATAATACAATTCTAGAAAGGTCTTGCATGTATGATTAATTCTTGTGTCGGCTTTAAGTCTTTTTAACGGAATGGCCAACGTTAGTAGAATACTAGCCTTATTTCTAACTTGTCGGGACCAAGGAGGTAGATAACAGAAAAAGAATTATCAACATAGATGTAGTGTATACTATTCTAATAGGGCTAGTATCGATTGGTACGGGTCATACTTAGTCAAATATCGAATACAGAGATGCTTAATATGAGGTTAAGGTAAGGGGTTAGTCTAGGCAACACACATCACGCTCGAACCAAGGGTGAGTGAAATTTCTAGATGCAGGGACCAAGGATTTAGAAATGTACAGAACTATCATTTTACAACGCAAGAACTAGGAAAAAGAATTGTTATAGTGAGAATTATCAAGTTATGAACCTGTGGGGAACACGTAAACCCTAGGTACTTTTATTAAATTATTAAAACCAAACATTGAAGTTGTTAGTGTCTCTTAAATTAAGCTTAGTTCTTTCATTTATTTTAGAATAGAAAAACCCCGTTCTTCTATCTTTTTTGCTTCCAAGGAAGGAAATAATTGATTGATAATAGTTATTAATAGATTGACCAGTAAGTCTAAAAACTATTTCCTCGTAGGAAACGATCCAACCTAATTGTTTGGGTTATTTACTTGACACGACCACTTATTATTATTTCAAGAAGTAAGTTTGAGCGTATCAAATTTTGGTGTTGGTGCGCCACTGCCGGGGAGAGGAAATAGGCTTTTCAGATTAATTAAACTTCTACTATAGTTTAGCTTGATAATTTGATTGATTCTACTTTGTTTTTTTGTGTTTTTGATGTTTTTGATTCTTGCAAGAACCATCTTCCTTGGATGCAAATACGACGAAGAGGAAGAGAACCCTTGTGTCCCCCTACGTCACCAAATTAGAGACGCCACACTAAAAACATGAATCGAAATTGGGAAGAATTAATGATGGTGATCAAAACAGAACATCCCAGCTCTGGTTGATGTTGCATGGTCAGTTGTCTACTGATGATCAGGGTGAAAAACCCAAAAGGGGGACACAATCCCGCTCCACGCCCCAAGAATACTACAAAGGGCTAGGCCAATATAGGAAGGACTCAGATGGGCACTTGTCTTGCCCCCCTCTCCCACTAGGCACACCTTTGTGGTAACTAGTAGACTTGATTATGCAAATGTTCACACCAGAGGTTGTTTCCAGGGCCTACCTTTGAAGATCAAACATGCCCATATAGCTTTAAAGTAAGGGCATGTGTAAAAAATTTGTGTAAGAGGCCTGACTTGGACTTGGTTGTAATTGGGCTAGAGTGTTTCCTTCCTAAATAAGGGGAGAGGCTCTATTTGGTTCACTGAGCCTCCCTTACAACCAAATTTCACGTGGAACCAACTAAGGGACGTTTTTTAGCACGCTACTACTCGGTCTCCATTAAACTAAACCCAGAACAGACAGAGAGTCGCTTGTGAACAAATTTGTGGCCTCACCAGAAGAGTCCCTTACTAGTTCTTGGGATAGATTTCACCTTTTTGTGAAATGGTTCCCCACATCACCCTGCAAGATGATGAGTAACTGAAGGAATATTTCTATTGAGGACAGGATGACAATAATAAAGCGGTGTTGGATACGATAGCAGGTGGTTCTTATGGGGAGTGTCCTAATGATGAGATTGCATAAAAGTTATAGGAAATCTCCCGGAACAATAAATCTTTTAGTTTTAGGAAGTTAGATATCGGTAGAAATACCTTGGCAGTGCAGTCTACTCACAACCCTGCCACATATGAGATTCATGAAGAAATGGCTCAGATAAGAACTGAGCTTGGGTTTGTATTAAAAAACGATCAATAGGGGTTGCCAGAAAAAAAAAGCTAAATGCAGTTAACTAATTCTCTTAAATATAAATGAAAAAAACTTCAATCCCGTCGATTCACTGGCAAAACTTGGATAAAACAATAGGCGTTATTCAAAGGAGACTAAAATTAATCCCTTTGATATATGTTGAACCCAATCGTAACTTCGTGATTTGAATAGTTGAAAGTTATTTAGCCACCACTCAGAATAAGTAAGAATAAAAAATTCAGATGTAAGTTTGAAATTAGTTTACGTTAGTCCATATTTTTACTGTGTTATTGGACTCCTTTCAAAAGAGGTAAAGATCGGTGATGAATCGGAAACAATTAATAAGAATTCAAAAAACATTTTTTATGGAACAGCAGACACATATGAATATGAATGCTATTATGTAGGGGATTCCTTTGCGGGAATACGAGCAGAAGGGGGGTTTCCAAACGAGTGCTAAGGCCACATCGGGATAATTGGCTCCAAGGTCAAGGGAGGGAACCTGGTAGACACTATGGGTACTCTAATTGGAGGTTCATATGTCCGAGAGGTAAATACAACCGCGACAAAAACTTCAACAGGCAATAATCTATTGTAAAACAGGAAATGATTAGGAAGTGTTCCCTATTCCCTCATCAACATCGTTAAATTTACCCTGGGGGGATGGTGGAGATAGTATGGAGGTGAGTTGAAGAAATGTTGCACAAAAATTATGAGGAGGGCCGACGCTAATGATGAGCACATTAAAGAGGTTATTAAGGAGTGATTTAGAGGGTATTGGGTAGAAGTCGATACACATGAATACGACTAAGCAGATCGGAGTTTGCAAATGGCCCCAATTATCTGCGGACTTATGAAAACATGAAAACCGTTCACTCTCTTAACAACACTGTCCAAATCCGAAAAATGAGCTCACTCTATGGCAATCACTACTCGGGGTGGTTAAGCAAACCCTGAACCCCTATGTCGTTCTAATAGGGGAAAGGAAAAGGTGAGAAAGGATAATGATTAAAATTCGGGGGGAGAGGGTAGTGGGTGAAGCAAAAGATAGCAATGGGGAAATATTCAGAAGTCCCTAAAAAGGTTCCTTCTCATGCCTAGAACCCCCCCTTTTCCTCAGAGATTAGTAAAAAAGGGGACGAGGATCGGTAAATATCAGCGTTTTATAACAATGTTGAAGCAGCTTTTGTTCATTTGGTAGAAGAAACTCTAGGACAAATACCCAGGTTACCAGTTATGAAAGATCTGTTACAAATAAAGATCGATCCACTTACGAGGTTTGATGATAGAAGCAGCATTGAAGTTCTATTGCTACAAGATCTCTGGTACAAAAGAAATAAGATACGGGTGAATTCACTATTCCTTGTACAGTCGGGTTCATTAGATTTTGCAAAAGCATATGTGATCTCGGGGGCAAGCGAAACTCTCATTGCCCCTATTGATTTCCAAGAAGTTGGGTTTGGGTGACCCAAGACCACTTGCATGCCGATATGATGGTGACTCCGATCGAATAGTGAAAATGAATCATAGGGGATCTCCACGATGGGAAGAGTAAAAAGTGGATTCTTCATATTTTCTCCATTTTTGTGATTCTTGATCGTGAAGTTGTTTTGAAAGTGCATATTAGTATGAGACGTATTCCTTCTACGTGTAGAGCCTTAGTTGACTAGTTGATATGGAAAAGGGAGGGCGGCAGATGAATTCTCATTGACATTGAAGAAACGACCTTCCACCTTGGTAGGTCCATATGAGCGGCAGCGGTGGTGGTGAACTCCAAGTGGTATGTGCTATATTCCTAAAAGAGAAGTTAGTTAAGAAGAATAATGCCGAAAACACCCCCCAACCGTTGAAAAATGAGAGTTTTTGTTGGGGATGTGGTGCTTTTAGAAGTTCAAGGTTTCATGGCTTCTGGGCAAGCCTCAAGTTACAAACAGACAGAGTCTTACTTGATTACCCAAGTATTTCCTCACGGAGAAGTTGAGTTTAAAAACCAAAGGAGGAAGTGCGCGGTTAAGGTTAATAGAAGAACGAAATAATCTCATTTTGGGATATGCATCGGTGTGATATAATGGGATAGCGGAATACCATCTTGATGAAGGCTGAGTAATCAAGTGTCCTTAGTCGTACCGCGACGTCAAATCAGGATCTTGTTGAGAGGCAACCCAATACTTATAGTTTTTTCTTTTTAGTAATGGTAGCATTTTCTACTAATGAGTTTAAAATTTGCAGGAACATCACCAGGATATTCTGTAGAAAATAACTCTGCAAAAGTCACTGACGGACACTTCGACAAACCGTCATGCATGCGACAAACTGTCGCATGAAAGTGTTGTGCTAGGTACGTGTTCTATATTTACAAAAATAGGGCCACGAAGACGGAAACACGAGAACCGTCACAGCTTAGATGGCAGTAGTCCGACTCGTAGCATCATTAATGAAGCGTGTACCCCGATCAGGAATAGGCTGGGTTTTTTTTTAAACTATCCATTTAAACCCCCACTCGCGGTCAGGGACACCCCAGTCCTTCCCTCCTGGCGGCGAGGATGAGCCCGGGGCCAACGGCCAAAGAGAATAACCCGAGCGCGGACAAAAAGAGCCAGGGGGCCCAAGGACAGCCAATCCGAAATGCACTAGTACGACGGGGACCGGAGTATGCCGTTTGTGGTTCTCTATTGACATCACCAAGTTCCTTCCTCGCCTATTTTTTCTCATTTCTCAGGTACGTGTCTCTTTATTTTTTCTACCCATTTACTTTGCATTTTTGGTTTTATAATTAGTACTAGCCTAGTTCTTATGATGGGTTCAGTCTTTAATACCAAATTATGTCTGACTAGGTTGAGAATCGCTCAAAATGAGGTTGTGTTTAAAACTCTAGAAATAGTGCTTTAGCATTGCTAGTTTACTCGGTATTTGGGTTAGAAAAATGTAGGTTAAAACAATAACAATTACATTTGAGTCATAGGGGATTAATGGGGTATCCCCAGTTCTGTCACTAAATGACAAAATGAGACCCCGACGACGGACCGTCGTACCCACGACAGATCGTCATTGGGTCCGTCTCAAAATCCCTAACACCCCACTATCCAATTCTCTTCAAGTGCCCTCCCATGGACACATGAGACGGACCGTCGTGGGAACGACGATCCGTCCTGCACAACCTTTCTGGTTGTCAGAGACCCTATTCTAATGGGTCTCTCACTTTCTCTAAGTGTCCTCCACCGAATACATGTCACGACGGTCCATCCTGCACATCTATTCTAGTTGTCAGAGACCCTATTCTGAAGGGTCTCTCACCTTTTCTAAGTGTCCTCCAACGGACACATGCGACAAACCATCAATCTCGTGACGGTCTATCTTGCACATACCATCATGACGGTTAGAGACCCTAGTCCTAAGGGTCTCTCATTTTTTCTAAGTGTCCTCCAACAGACGTCAACGACGGACCATCATACCTTTGACGGTCCATCCTGTATAACTGTTATGATGGTCAGAGACCCCTCTACTAAGGGTCGCCATACCTTTTCTAAGTGTCCTTTGATGGAAACCTACGACAGACCATCATACCCACAACGGTCCGTCCTGCTTATACCGTCATGCTTGTTAGAGACTTTCCTACACGGTTCTCCACAAAAACATACTTTAAGTAAGATATGACCGACCCCATGACGGTCCATCGTACTCACGACGATCTGTCACCTGGCCCATCGTGTTTCACTATTACTATAGAAATGTCATGACATCTTTAACCGTTATTTATTAGTGTCGTTTTTCTTGTCGTATTCTGTTTGCTCCTTAAGTACTAAAAATGATTCTTTTATAGCGTTATATCTATTATGGACCCAAAATAGATCAAGTCTAAGCACCGGGTGATATCAAAGTCTATGGCCCGTTGCCCGCCTGGTCATTGGCTCTGATGATGGGAGCGTGCCCCACGATAGTACGTGCCCCAGGCACTTCCACCCCATCCCGAGCTGCACGTGATGCCAGAGACATACCCAAAAAGATTGCGTCCGACATAGATATTGCCTCCCACTCGGATGAGTATCGCACACTAACCGACACACCTTTTGTGTCAGCTACTAATGAAGAAGGAGTGTCTGGATCCTTAGGAGTTTTGTGCTCGGAGGAAGCCTCTAAATCTGCTGAGGTCCCTGCACCTGCCACCGCTACACAGTCTGCCTCGTCTGATGAGACTAACAGTTCGGAATCCACACCCGGCTCACCGACTCATGCTCTCACCCCGGTTACCGACCAGCCCAACCAGTGGTGTGTCCACGGGCAGTATCATGTCTATTCTGATATAATGTTTCTGAATGACAAAGGAGTCATGACACGGACACTTACTTTGGAGCGGTGGGTCTTTACGGGAAGTATCAAGACTATGCCAGAGATCCACAATCTCTTTACCAGGCATCGACTAGAGTGGACAGCGCATTCGTTGGGACGTTATAGTGAAGAGTTAGTCCGAGAGTTCTACGCCTCCTACGTAGCTACTCTTAGATCACAAACTAAAATGCGCGCTGATCCCACCAAACAGGCCCCACTGGAGCATGTTCGAGTACGTGGCATTCAGGTTGATATCTCCTTGTCTGCCATCCTCCAGTATCTATACGGCAAGGATATTTATGCCAACCAGACCCCTCTCACCGCCTAGTTTGACTACTGGTGGCAAATTGTCAAAGATGGCAAATTCGTGCGTGAGCCATCGCTGAGAGAGACCACTAAGAGGTGGATTGCCCAACACTTGTCCGTTGATGGAGAGGGTGATGACTTGGTGACCGAGCCGAAGGGAGCCATCAAAAAGGCTAAACCTGACCTTCACGACGATGTTTTTGTGGTTAATTGTCTGCCACTGCCTTTCCTCCACAGCCACTGATAATGTAGTCACATGGGATCGTGCAATACTTATGGCGGTGATGATAGCCAGGTTTAAGGTGGATTTTTCTTTTCTTCTACAGGCGGTCATGCATGAGAGGGCTTTTAAGGTCACAACAAACTTACCCTGTCCCATGCAGTATTACTATTATGAAGGTCCATAGGTGTGATAATATAGCGTTGATCCGTTCAAGACCCGCGCGGAACTGTTGATATCGTCCCATCAGGGATGAGGACAATGAAGTACTCAACGCTGAGGGGCCCCGTATAGCGTGCCTCAAATTGGTGACCATCATGGCTGATACGGTTAGCACAGGCCCGCACCCAATTTAAGCAGGCCACCTTACACGAACTACCCCAATCTAGTCTATCCGGGTTCAGTAGCACTGGCCCAGAGATCCCGTGGTCAACCCCTTCCAAGCATCTGTTCCTGCTGCTAGGGTTCAGAAGTAGAGGCACAGATGGTACACTTCTGCATCACATCGTATTGGATACGAAGGTCATTGCTGAGGGAAAATATCGCTTGGCGCGGGAGGGGAATGGCACATCACACAGAGCGGAAGTCAGTGATCACCTTGGACGCTGTTAAGTTGTGGGTGGCTGACTGGCCAGCCCCTCAGTGGAATTTATGAACCTTCAGGGCTGCGGTCTAAAAGTCTTAGCGCCCAGACTCGATGATGAATCTGAGGAGTAGGGTGCCCTGAGTATGAGGCTCCTTCTGTCAAGATTCTGCTGAATACACAGTGATCCTGGGACCCTATTCGCCACTTCGGAGTTCCACCCAAACCTCCCCACTCGAGAGCATTTCCAAAGGGCGTAGGGGTAGGGGAGGAGAATGAAGTCGAGCACGAAGAAGGAGCGCCGTGAGAGATGGGGGGGGGAAGCGTGAGGGAGCCTCACTTGCTGATGAGGGGCGGAGGCTCCGCGTCATCAGATGAGAGCAGTAGAGTTAGCTATGCTGGGGGCCTCTAGGTCCATAAATGTGGAGAAAGTGGGCGGATTGCATGTGTTGTTGATGGTGAGGGCACTAACTGAGGGTGCCAAGATTACAGAGGTCGTGGGTTTCGGGGGAACCAGACCCATAGCTTGCTGATATCGGCGCTTGGCACACCATGTTACTCACCTATACTCTTGATTTTAATTTTTATGCATTGGGGCCAATTGAATGTTCTTTTTTTGGGTGGAAGGAATGGCAAGTGAGTGACTAGGGGAATAGTCTGAGTAGCCCAATTCACTATCCTCTTTTTTTGGGGCCTCATTGCCTGGTTCTTCTTCCCAAGAGACCTGATTATTTTTTAGTTGAACAGGAATTGTGTCTATATTTGTGTACATAGGTTTAATTCTAAGCATGATAGCTAAAATGCTATTCCTGAAAAATGAAAAGATTCATGATAAGCATAGTAATTGATAAATTTGTGGCTCTAGCTGACATAGTGTTACACCACACTACATGACACCCTAAGCTAAAATTCGAACTATGGTGTCTGAAATCTGGTAGATTGTTGGTAGGTAATGATATTTCAAGTGAGTCTAATGATATTTGCAAATCACTATTGTAATGAGCTAGAACTTACCTGGTTAGTCCTGCTAAAAAGTAGCTATAATAGACATGAGGAAAGGATCATAGGCCCTTGTTCAATATAGCCCATTGTATCCTAAATAAAAAAAAACCAAATGAAATTAATCATTCTTTGATCCCAAATGATTTGAAGCTTTAAGCAAGACTTTCTTTTCACACTAAAGATATTTTCTGAGAATAATGTGTTGGCCCTGGTCCCTTCCTTGGACATGTGCACCGCAGTATGCCCAAAAATCTAAGTTGATGGTGGAAATGCAGTAGTAAACAACCTTTTTATGGGCATGACCCAACCTTGGTACTCTTCACTGTGACTCATGGCAAACATGAGTTGAGGGTGGCGATTGGTGAGGAATGCTCAAGAAAGTGGGTGAAGAACAAGAGAGAGAAATAAACAAAAGGTAAAGTGACTCAAGGAAGATAGTTTACAAGAAACAAAATACAAGACATACAAGAAAGAAAAGAAAGAGTCACGTACACAATAAGAAAGGAAGGAAATCGAAAAGTGAAAGAAAAAAAAAATAAGAAAATATGCTAACTGGGCGAGATAAAATGTAAAGTGGTATGTTAGCCGATATGGCCAAGGAGGGTAAAACAGTCACTAAAGGTAACCTCAAATATACCCCTACCTGACCTTGATCCTACGTTACGAGCCTAAGAAAGTCCTACCGTGATCGTAGGAGTTGTATAGCGAATTAAGCAGTGATGTCTGGAAAATAGGGCAAAGCTTATGCCAATATGTATGAATGAGTGTGAATTTGTTCTAAGAGTGAGGTGAAAAGTAATCCTTATACTCAACTGAAATCATTGTGTGAAAATGAAGATTTGTTTTGAAGTGTCGGGACAGTAGTGCCAATTACCAGAATATAGCACCGCGGTGAGAACATTGAAGAGGCTAGGGTTAGTTGCAGGGTGAGTCGTGTCATGGTTGAATTCCAAACTAACTTCAATGATATAGTGAAACATATATAAATATGATGAGATTTATCATTATTGATAGACACATGATTGCGAAGGATAAAACATGAATACTATTGTACAAAGATTTTGTATTGAGTCATAGTGCGTCCTTGAAGACGAACAACGAATTTATGTTGAGGGTGTTTATATACCATGGTTTTATGATATTTTTAATGCTTTTTCCTTAAGTTTAGTGTGTCCAAAAGCCTTTTTCTACTAATTTTTATCTAAGTATCTCTTTATTTGCAGGAAATCTGTCTAAAAGGTGAATGCAGAGGTTTTTGAGCAAGAAATAACTATAAGTACAACCTACGGAGCTTGTGACGATTCGTCATGCCCATGACGGTCCGTAGGTAGAATCGTAGTGTAGCTGCTCAATGAGGATGGGGATGTCTGTCAAAGTGTAAGGGTACAAAGTGCGTGATGGACCATCGTAGCCATGGCGGTCCGTCTTGCTGGTTCATCATGAAGATCAAAGAAGTAGTCCCAATACCCAATTTTCAATAGTTCAAGTGTTATGGAATGGAGACCCCCGACAGACTGTTTTGCCTCTGACGATCCGTCATACGTGCCGTCGAGGGTGATGAAGAGAGCAGCAGAAGAAATTGCACAAGTATGGGACAACAGAGTCCATGACCGCTCGTCGTGACCACGGCGATCCGTTTGGAGGTCCGTCGACCCAGCCGTTTGTGTTTGACCCGATTTCCCCAAAACTAGCAGTCCTATATTTAATTAGTTTTTATTTTTTATAAATAGTTTGAAAACCTTGGTTTTTGGGGTGAGATCTTGATTATTTAAGGACTCTTCGTTGACTTTTGGTGGATTGGCTTCTTTTGTGCGAGTAACTTGGTGATTATTATTAGACTGGAGAATCTTTAGTCTTCAATAATTGTAGTAATGATAGTGTTTTGCCATTATTGATACTTATTTCGCTTAGAAGTCTTTTAACGGATGGTCAACGTTAGAACTCGTTTTAATGCTACTTGTCGTACCAAGGAAAGGTACATAATATGAAAAGAATTATCAACATAAATTTAGTGTATACGATCTATAGGCTTGTATGATTGGAGACGAGGTAATAACTTAGTAAAATATCAAATATGAGAACCTTAATATGAGGCTCAAGTAAGCGTAGGATAGAAACACGTAGCCGGACCAAGTGAGAGTTCAAATTTCTAGATGTCGGACCAAGGATTTAGAAAACATAACTATTTCCACTGCATGACAAGATACTAGGAAAATAATTGGTATAGTTAGAATATCAAGTTAGAACTGTGGTGAACACGTAAACCATAGTTACGTTATTAATTGGTTAAAACTCCACATTTTGAGTTGTTAGTGGTCTCTTTTATTTTGCATAGTTATTTTCATTTATATTTCGAAATAGAGAAAAACCACCTTTTATCATTTTTTCTCCAAGGAAATATTTATTGAAATTGTAATAATAGATTGAAGTTAAGTCTAAACGTATTTTCTCGTGGCGAACGATTCCAACACATCATTAGTGGGGTTATTTACTTGGAACACGAACGCTTTACATTCCTATGAGAAGTAAAGTAAGTTTTAGCGTAGCCAAACCCTCCACCAAACGAGAGAATCCAACTTTCTGGATCATCGCACTCATCAAGCTTTTACTTTGGTGACGAAGGAGGGTCTAAACAAGCAGAAGGTTGATCAAGATTTTCTAAAATCATTGTCTCACTCATATGAGTCTTTTCCAGTGCATAATGGTCTAAGGGAAGGAATTGGAAATTTGTTCAAACAATGTGATATTTTTCTTGAAGATATGATTTAGATGTCAATTACTATAGATAGCGATCCAAATGAGGAAACGCCTAACTCGGAATCCACTCCACTCTTCATTCATCGCTCATCATGGTAGACAAAGTTAATTTTTATGTTATCTTAAAAAATTTTGGTGTTGTGAATGAGGGATCAAGAGCCATTCCTTATTCTATTTTCTTCTCACTATATTTTAAACTCCCTCCTAATATTTTAAAAAAAATATTAAATTAAAAAAAATTGTCAAATATCTTATTTTCTTATTTCAAATGAAAAAGTCCATTACTGCGAGAATTTGCTTTACTTGTTTTATATTTGTTATCTGATAATACTTGTCTATAATTTCACTAAGAATATTATCAAAAATGTCAATGTCGTGTCATTTCAGAAGATGAATTAACAAAATAGTGAAGATGCAGACAAACTAGAGGACTACAATGAAGAGATTATGATACCCAAACACTTGGTTGAAGAGTTTAGACAGTTTGAAATTTTCGATAAGTCGGATTTAGAAGAGATCTGAACAGTGAATCATGAAAATGATGAAGGCTTCAAAAAAATTAGAATTAGTGTCTATATCAAAAAAATATAGGAAGAAGAACTCATAAGTTTGTTTGACGAACACATCGATACATTTGTTTGATGACATCACATGTTCGAGCATAAACATTAGATCTCACAAGTCGTCGATCTACTTAAATGTCATCATGAGATATTATGTGTGAGGTTTACACTCATATTATTGTTATTTTCATGTAATCGTGTTATTTGCAAGTAATAATTTTGTTTAGAATTTTATACCTTTGTAATGAACTACGTTTGACCTGAATTCTCAAGAATGAGATACGTAGGCAACCTATTTCGGCCTTGGTCACTTCTTTATCCTCTTTAAATGTTTCTTTTTGAAATTGAAATTTGTTCGACCTAAATTCTATAGCATGAGATACGTAGACGGACTTTGTAGGCCTCATATTTTTCCCTTATTTTAATTTTTTGTTCCTATTTTATCCTAGAGAGAGGGAACTACAATTCACATGATTCCTATATCAACGAGATAAGTAGGTGCCACAACGGTTAAGTAATAAATCCGTGATATTTCTACTTCTCTTTACAATTGAAACTGGGATAGAATTTTGAGAGACACGCAAAAATTGTCGAGAAAAAATATTTTCCTGAACAAGTCAAGGCTGAAGTTACTTTGAGATTTTCAACTGGGACAAAATTTTTGAGAGGATGTCAAAAATTTCTGGATTTTCCCACCAATGGTTAAATATAAGCCAAGCCAGTTAAGTGGGACAGAAATTTGGATCCTGAAAATTTCAAAATAGGTCTATCGCTAGTGTAGAGCGACTTTGAATGGTTTAAAGCAAGTAATGATATAGACTTCAACATATCAAACTCAAAGACGTTCATTAATTCTAAACATTACATGATACTTGACAGTGTCCCTTTTGAAATACTACTTTTCGAAAAACTATTTTCTTAAAAACATTTCCTTTATGTTTCATATATTTCTTGGCATAAATTATGTTGTCTAATTTACCAAGATGCAGGAGATTTGAGAAATCATCTAAAGATAGCACGACAAGGAGCAGACAACCTAAGAGATCTATACATATCAGTTCATTTAAAAACTAACAATTTTTCTATAGATGCAGGTTTATAAGATTACCTCGAAAACGAAAATCCCAATCCAATAAATTAGAGAAAGTCGAAAGAGGAAAAAGATCTCCCCATAAGTTACAATTTTTAACGGGTGTGTTGTGTGGGGGGGGGAGATTTTATGTTGATTATATCAAAGATTTGGGAATTTGAATAACATATTAAATTCATTTCCCACCAACATGAAATCCATAAAAAACGTGCAGCTATTTCTAGAGATGGAATAAATAAAAATCGGGAAGAAATACATTTTACTTTTTTCCATCTACTGAAAATTCCCGGAGGACGTTATCTCCACCATATTGTTAGACAAGATAATCTTGTTATCCAGAGAGTCATTTATATCGTATTATTGAATGATATGATACCACATCTCTGAGCGTCATACTTATATGCATTATTGATCGAGACGATTGTGTCACTTAGAAGATGCCCAAGAGATCACCTATGTTGCTCGGTGAAGCATCATCTTTACTCGGTATTGGTAGACATCATCTTATAAATGGGTCATGTTCATCCCACCGAAAGATATTTACCATCTTCTTTTTCATCATCCTACCGATGGATTTTCATCATCCTAATAATGGATCATCAACATTATCCTATCAATGGATCTTTATTATCATCATCCTCTCAATATATCTTCATTATCACCATCCTTTCGGCAGAATAACATTACCATCCTATCATTATCGTTATCTAACAAATGGATCAATATTATCCTACCAATGGATCATTAACATCATCCTATCAATGGATAAACATCATCCTACCAATGGATCTTCATCAACATTATCATGTCAATTGATCATAATCCCTATCCTACCAATGGATCGTCATCCTCTTGCTGACATATCGTTATCAACATCATCATACCCATGAATCTTTATTATTTTCAACAACATCATCTACCAATGGATCTTCATCAACATTATCCTATCAATGGATCATAATAACCATTCTACTAATGGATCGTCATCCTCTTATTGACATATCTTTATCAGCATCATGCTACCTACAAATCTTTATCATTTTCAACAACATCATCATATCAATCGATAAACATCATCCTACTAATGGATCTTCATCAACATTATCCTATCAATGGATTCTCATTATCATTATCCTATTAATATATTAACATTATCCTACCAATGTATCATCAACATCATCTTATCAATGAATCAATATCATCCAACCGGCGGATCTTTATCCTATCAATGGATCGTTATTATCATATCAATGAATCATCATTATCCTATCAATGGATCATTATCATTATCCTAACTATAAATCATGATTATCCTACCAATGGGTCATTCTCATTATCTTACCTATGGATCAATATCATCCCACGACAGATATTCATTATTGTTATCCTATCAATGGATCATTATCATTATCTTATCAATGTATTAATATCATCCCACCGACGGATGTTCATTAGCATTATCCTACCAATGGATCATTATCACCCACCAATGGATCAACATCATCCTTTCGATGTATATTCAATATCATTATCTTACCAATGGATCAACATCATCCCATCGACACATACTTATTACCATTATTCGGCCAATGGAACGTCAACATTATCCTATCGATGGATCTTTATTATGATCATTCTATCATGTAGCAGCATTATCCTGCCAATGAATAAACATCATACTATTGATGCATTATCCTCATCTTACTAATGAAACATCATGATCATTCTTTTTAATTGCAAGAACATCAGTAAGAGAGCCATAAACACATTACATCAGTCTACATTTTATTACTTCGACATCAAACGAAGAGTAAATTGAAGATTGTTTTTCAATCATAATATATAAGCTTTATTTACTTTACGTCAAACCCAACGTATTTGATGTCAAATATTGAAGGAGAAAGAAATTAACTGTCAACGCGGCAAAAGACACTGTCTTCCATTTGGGTTGCATTTTAAGGCTAATGAGTTTTATATAACTATTTGTTGAGATCATCCAAAAGGTTGAATTCTCAAAAAAAAATACATGTGCAGACGACATCAAAAATGATGCGTCACAACGTAAAACTTTTCTTAGCAGTAATCTATGACATAGTCCCAAGAGGAGTGTAAAAATTTTAGGAACCGATCAGAGGAGTAACTTCCAACACAATCAAACCACACCCTTATCAGAAGGCATGTGGGTTTTTTTTGGGTTACCTGGTTTCAGTTTCAAATATGGAAATTTTAGTTTTCATAATTGCCGGAAGTATCTTTATTATATGAGTGGCAATGCACCAAGAGTTTTCAAAATTATATCCCTGAAAGTTCTTAATTATGGGTCTGAAGTGCACCAAATTCATGCCTAAGAAGTTTAAAGTATCTTTTTGAAAATTGATTCTTTTGTCACTTTTCCAAAACCAAACGTTTAGTAGCATAATACATTTCTTTTCAATCGATCGAATCGCACTACAAGCATCCTGATTCCTTGAGTTTAAGGATATGTAGGCGAGATAAATGTTGAAAACTCGGTTGTATTTCTACACTCGCTATTAAATTTTATTCTCGAGCATCCTAGTCCCTTCATATTTTGTTATCGAGATAACTTTTGGATTTTTCCATATTCGTGTGTTGAATAGAGTGTGTAAAACTTAAAGTGGCAGTAATTCTCCTATAGTATGATATATGTAGGAAACTCATTTTCAGGGTTCGACCATAATTCCTAAGTTTTTACCAAAACCCTTTTTTGTGGGAAAGATGAAGATGTGGTTGTTGAAAATTGGATAAGTCAACTTCATTTTACTCTAATTTATTGCATAAATACAAGTAAAACGAGGGACATTTGTTGACACACAATTTTGACCTTCCACAATAAAAGTTAATCATCGAGCATCTTAATTCTCAAAAGATTTAGAATAATTACTTTTATAAAATTCAAAATATTTTCATGTTTATTTTAAAGTAATTTTATTCATTTTTCAATTTTTAAATAATATATTTGTTTTAGATAATTAAGTATATAATATGTATATGTTATAAGTGTTTGAAAATCATCAATAAAAGTTTTAATTTTACTTAATTAGTTCGTTATTTGGTGATATTTAATACTTATATTTTTGAGCTATAATTTTATAATTAACTTGATTATTTTATATTTTTGTTAAAATTAAAAATCTCATAAATAAATCATATTAATTTGCCTTATTTATTTTTAGTCAAATTCACCAAATAAATTCAATTTCACTAATTTTTAATTCTACTTTTTCAGCTTTTCTCTAGCTCAATTTTGGTCAATTTTTTTAATTCCCAATCTTATTTGCCAATTCAATTCAAATCATTCCCAACACTTTTCAATTAATTCCCAACTCTCAAAAAATTTCCAGCATTCCAGCCCATCTCCCCTTTGTCTCCTCAACTTCCTGGCAAGCCCAAAATAGCAACATACCAAAGTAATACCCAACACAACCCACTCTAGATATTTTGACTTAGTCCCTTTTAAATCATCCAGCCTACCATCTCGACCCGACCCAATTCTTTTTCACAATGAAACCCAGAAGCTTAAGAAAAAAAGGGCATTAGAAGCAAAGACGCGTGAAAGACGAAGCAACTCTCGGGCGCGCCTCAAGCGACAGTACAATAGTGATTTGTCTTTTCTTCTCCTTCAACGTTTTTTTTCAGTCTAAGACACAACATAGCCAGCTTCTTTTCAGTCTTGAAATCCGAGGCTCAATACTTGTGGCTGTGAGATGGCTCCACATACACGCCAAGGACATTGGGACCTATTCCAATCGTCCATTCTCATTTCCCCTTTTGGAATATGTTGAAAATTCCAGAAAAAGTTATTTTTCCAAAAGGGTGAATAATCCTCGAGTTTGAATTTGGAGTGGTTTTATTCCTATCCGTTTTTAACCTCTCCCCCCCCCCCCCCCCGCACCAAAATATGAAAAACCCTAAAACTCCATCCTATATAATATTGTTTCTTGTAAGAGAAGAAGAGGTTTTTTTGGGGGAAGTAATATTTTATTTTGGGGTCTTGAATTTCAGTTTCAAAATTTTAGAGCATGAAGTTTTGGAACCTAAATATAGCAAAACAACGATAAGATATACATAGATACATGGGGAGACGGAAAAAATAGGGGGGGGGACAGAAAAAACATAGGAGAAAAGGATTAAAAGATTTTCTGTTGAAATTTTAAGTTGGAAAGTTGTGGGATATTCTCTTTGAGTTACATATTTTTTTTAAAAGAAAAATATACTAAATGCCTCAAAGAACATTAGTTGAAATAAATACCAAAATACTTTGAGAATCAAAGAGCATAGTGGAGAGGTCATTTCAGCTCGCCTCATCCCATTCGCTGCTCAAAAAGAGGTAAACAACTATCGGCCTCTTTATTTCTTCTCCTTTTTAATGCCAATGAATGATTGCATCATGAAAAATATTTGTTACTGGGTTAAGATTTTACGTGATGTGTTTTGGAATCCAAGTACCTTTCCAACATAACCTTCCATGACCATCATATGTTCTTCGTTTCTTTAATGAACTTCTTTTTCTCTTTTTCCTTGGTTATGGATTTTCATGAGTTTTCCTTTGTTGTTTATGTCCGTTCCAATTTCGGTTTTTCTATTTGTGAGTAGTATCCAATGCCACTCGTTGCCATTCTGTTAGGAATTTCAAACATGAATGTGTTATATGTTTAAAAAGGTGTTTGAATACTTTAGGTTATTGTACATGTGGTATTTCTAGCGAAAATGGGTTGATTACTAAATAAAATGTGTCCTTCATGAAGATAATGAGTAGATTAAGGAGTCTATTGTGTTCTTTTTTTTTGGTTTTATTGAGTATAACTGCCCCTGTTAAGTTCATTCATGATATTCATGGAATATTCGGAGTGTGGTTTTTCTTGTATCTCTTAAAACGGGTTATCCGAGAGTGTTATCTAAGTATGTATGTGTGGGCAGTGTCTCTATTTTTAATTTGTCTTATAGCTTTAATTTGTAACTGCTCCTTCTATTTATTTTGAGCTTCATGGCTGCAATCTCGTTTGGTCTTATTTGTATCAAACCATTCTTTCTTCCTTAGTTCATTCCCACCTTGTCATACGATTGTGATAAGGTTGGGTATTCCACATCACTTTCCTCATTCTTTCACCTTAAGTTGAAACGAATGGATCAGGACGACTAGAATTTGAGTTCCCCGATGTATTTATAGATTTTTTGTCCATTTCTATAAGTCATGTTGATTATCCATTTATGATATACTTTATTTGAAGTCTATGTTCTCCCATTCTTTTTTTACATTTTAGCTCGAAGTGCCGCCTTCTATCCTTGTAATTGCTCGAACAAGGTTGAACATTTTTTCTTAACTCCTCTAGTGTATATTTTTTATATGAAAGCTTTGTTTTCATATTCATTGTATTCAGTTAAAATAAAAAATATGTTTTAAATTTGGACTAATATTGATTGCAATCCATTAATCCCTGTATGGTTTGTATTTATACATAAACTTCTCTGTTGTTGTTTTCTTATAATACATAGGCTAATATTATTAGTATTGTCATGTGTATTATAGAATTTATTTTCTAATAATAAGTCAATGAGTTGTTCCTAATATATTCTATTTATTTGCGCATGTGAGAGCCATAAAGGATCGATTCCTCTTAGTCGAGTCACCCAGCCGCCCAATTGGACTAAAAGGTTTTAAAGTAGAAAGAGTTTAAACCAATTTAGAAAAGTTCAAAATTTGGGCCAATGCCCCACCCTTTATTTCAGACATTGTATTTTGTTACTTTTGGGCCTAAGCCCTTCTCCTTTGTATTATTACATTGTTATAATTTAGGTTAGGTACAAATCGAATGGACCCAAAGTCCTAAATCAAAAGAGATCCAAATACTGGTCTCAATAGAACAAAAATTTGTTTTGGATTGAATTCTCTCTCTCTCTCTCTCTATCTCTCTCTCTCATTAATGTATTGTTCATTTGTTTTATTAGTAATTGTTGTTATTTTAGGGTTAAAGAATTTGAATCCCTATGAGATGCTATCTTGTTTCAATGATTTAACTAAATTGGTCTTAGCTAAGTAGATTTAAAATAATAAATTTTGCAAATTAAAACTCCCACTTAGATAATAGGTTAATGTTTCATTTCTAACAAAACTAAATAAATTTACAATACAAATTAAGTAAAGCAATTTAGCCGAATTAGTTCGTTTTCGGTTAATCGGGAGTTAGAGAGTACTTTAGGTGCCTTTAAAACCTTCCTAAAATATAAATAAGAATCACCGAGCCCTCTTTAAATATTTTCAATCGATTATCTGTTTAAATATTTTGAAAGCTATGTTTTTTTGTGGCAACTATAAACAAGTATTAAATTTATAAAATTATTTTTCTTTTAATAAAACATCCATTTTCCCAATAAGCATTCATTCCCGACCCTCTTTTTTGAAGAATAACCCAATCCAGCAACAAAGAAACACATCATATTCCTAATGTATCTAACAATATCCGGTGCATAACGACATAGTTCGGCGACCTTCAACTCATACTCATGCACATTTGAGTGTAAGAAACTCTTGTGCCTTAGCCTCTTTCAATTCTCGTGCAAAGAAACTCCCCAAAAAAGCTTCTTCAAAATAGGACAACCTCGGATGTGGTGCTTCTTCGTCTCCAGACTCCTTCAACTAATCAATCCAAGTCATAGCAAAATTTGTTCAATTGAGATGCAGAGCATTGCAATATGTATGAGATCAAACACCTTCTTAAGTTCCTCAATAAAATTCTCTGGATCCTCAATAGTACTTTAATTGGTGAAACTTTTAATATTCATTCTCAAGAACTCACAAATCCTTGAAGTGTCATCCTCTTCTTGTCGAGCTCATCGTTGTTTCAAAACATGTTAGTCACCGCTTGTCTTAACATCCTGATAGCCTCACGGAACTAAGTTTTGGTAACTTCCCATTGAGGTTGCACTTCATCTGCATTGGGTAACTCAGGTTCCTCTATATCCCTCCTAGTTAGACGACCTCTTTTCTTTTCTTCGTGGAGGCATGGTTATGTGAAACACAGGTATATATGAATTAGAAAGAAACTTTTTTGAGATAAACGCACTAAGAGAGTGTGAAAGCAATGAAGGAATTACTAGATGTTAAAGCAACCTAATTATAGATGTGTCATGCTTCACACTAATAACTAGAACTCTACAAACACAACTTCATAGACTCCCTAGTACTCTTGAACTCTGTGCTTTGATACTAACTTTTTCACGCCCCCAGCGGATACCCTAGACGTGGGCGGCACTCAAATACCATTGCTGGACTTGAACAGACCCTTTGTCTGGCTTACTTACTTAGCGATATACTTAAACACAAGATGTATAACTCATTAAATAAGTAAAAAGGAATTAAGTTAGCCAAAACGGAAACCTAATCCTTAAAAGTATACAATGGAAAAGAGAAGACTAAAGACACTAATACTATTTGTCTATGAAGCCTCTAAAATAAGGAGGGATGTTAGGACAGGACCCCTAATCATCTTAACAAATGAAAACTAAAAATAGTAAATGAATTATAAAGATGTCCTCATGAATGAAGGGAGGCTCATGAACTGACTCTATGCTGCTCACTGGATAGATTGTACACAAGAAGCCGATCCTAGTTACCTGCATTTGCATAATGATATGATGAAGGTTAAGTGGTACCAGTAAATTTAATATATAAGTATGGGAGAGTGAATGCTAAAAGAACTTAAGCTTTAAGACAGTAAGAAGGACGACTTACCGCGACTCTTATTAACTCATGAATAACATAACTGAACATAACTAACTCCTTTCAATATAATGAAATTTAAAAAACAAGTGCACTATAATGAAAAGTTTTTGAAAATATTATGTAAACTCTTAAAGTATACAAGTATACAATTAACACTGAGATGTATATAAAATTACAAATAAAGTGATGTATAGAAATAAATACATTTAACTTCTGTGGGAGTTCTTCTAACCGACAATAATAACTAAAAGCTATACTGATGATACAATTATCTACCTCACGCTGCTCACACATTATTTACCCGGCAAAAGGCATAAGTCCTGAATTGCCTAATAGATCAACTAGTCTACTATGAAGAAGGTTCATCTAAAAAGTATGACCCCTTATCTACCCATGGTCGCTATGTTTTATATGAGTGTTGTGAGTTTCCTGAACTCTTCTCCATATCAGTGCTCAAATACGACCCTAAAAAATATGTTAGCCCTTATGTTGTTAAAAACTATTTATTATGTGGTGTTACATTAGTGCACAAAATTACAAAGATCAAAGTCTATCTTGGAAATCTTAGTTTCGGTGCTTGCTTATTTTAGAAAGTTATAGTTCTTTTAGAAAGCTATAGTACTTTTGTGAAAACTCGCCCTAAGGACCCTTTGATATGTAAGTTATCTGAAATCATGCTCATCCCAAGTTCGGTGCTCAATATTAACCTCAAAATATACTGGCACTTACATTTTCAAAACATACTTCTTCTATTGATATGAGATTATTGCACAAAATTATATATCAAAAGGATATTTTGAAATCTCAGTTTCCATGCTTTCTTCATTTTATAAAGATATAATACTTTTTCTAAAACTAGCCCGAAGGATCTTTGAAAAACATAGATTACGTTCTTGTTCAAATGTCAAAAATATTTCTTTTAAACCTCTTTGAGAATACATACTCCCTATATATTTCTTTGAAAGAAGAACTTCAACTCTTTACTCTTTATTTAGTTTGAAACTGGAGTTCTAAAAAACAGTTTAAAACATTGTTAAAGATTCTTGAAAACTCTTAAAAACTTTTCTTTGACTTGGTTCTTGACTTTAAGACTTGTCTCTTAACTACTCTGACTTTGATCCTAACTTTCCTTGAAAATGATCTGGATTCGAGGTTCATGATTTCATGACGTTTATATGTACCTTAGAGTGATTGAATAAACTGAGAAACAGGGGTACAAACAGTTAGGAACTAGTATAAAAAGGTTGATAAAGAATGGGGTGAATTGTCTATCTTGGCTTTCTTAAAGGCGTGGGGCGCCAACCCAAAAATTAAGAGGCCATGTTGGGATGTTCTGGTCGGTGCGGTGCCCCAAGGCCCTAGCGACAAAGATTGTCTTGTGGGTCTATGGGAGGCGCGGTGCCCCAACCCCTGTATCAAGGTGTTCTCGACTTTTCTCCCTAATTTTATATCTCAAAACCCTGTAAACTTCAATAGTTATTTCCCAACAACTTCAGATCATTATTACCCTCAATACCTAATATACTTAACTCGAAAAAAAACCCGACAACAAGAATCAAATAAACGCTAGGCATTCAACAACTCAACTAACATGAATTCGGCAATGTTCTTCAAGAGCTTCACACATTAACATGTTATTCACTAGACATTTTCAAAGAACTTTTGCAAATCATTACTATTTCTTTGATTCTGCATTTAATCTGATCTGTTTCAAATCATGGATAATTAACGCACTCAACTACATAATCATACCCCTAAATATGGGGGTTTTATCCAAGCACAATAGAGAATACGAAATCCATACCAACGAGCTTTTCCATTAGGTTGGTCAACAATCCACAAGTCTCCAAATGGTAAAAATAGAGCAAAAACTAAAAATTATTCTATATCTTACTCAGAAAGTGTAAGAAAAATGTTTTTGAATATTAAAGATCAAGAACCCAAAACTTGACAAGGTGGGGACTCTTTTTCTTCTTTTGAAAATTGCATTTGTACGCTCCAAAATATTAAGCATCTGTGGTAATCGGTGATGAAATTTGGTTTTCGCCAACCTAGTTGGAGATGTTCAAATTGATACCCTTCTCACATTTTTGACTTCTATTTTTCAACCATGTTGTTCTGTAACTTTGGCAATTAATATCGTCCTCGAAAATTTGTTCATCCTATCGCCAATACATTTATTTGCTTTCCAAGTTGGTTTTGTCTATGCGCTGGCCGGCTTAAACTTTAGGTGAGTTGAAGGTCCGCTTGTCTGGTCACCAAGTGGCTTTGGCGAGTACCAACTTTTCATTCCATCAACTTTTTTAGCATTTTCGCTAATTTTAGCTTCATAATGTCATTGTCTTGCTGTTTTGCCTTCTTTGCAGCATATTAATACTATAAAATTAGTTATAACCCTAAAATAGGGATTAAGGATACTAAATCTTTGATTATTAAGCCCTAAAATAAGTCAAAACGTCTGACTCATCAGCACCTCCAACTTAAATTTTTGCTTGTCCTTACGTAAAACATAAAATCAATAAGTTTAATAGAGGTGTATAAATAGTGTTACTTGATACTAAATATGAATGCACATGAGATTTAATCTACCCAAGGAATGTTCTATTGTGCATTAATGGTTTTACACCGTGAATAGTCATCACAAAGTTTAAGTCACGCTCACAAAGCTCGCTTAAAATGCAAATTCACATTCAACAAGAGTATTCTAATTTCCTCTCATCAATAATGAATTTGAAACGACACAAAAATCATCAAAATTTAAGAATAAAAGTGTCACACATTAAGCCTACACCCTGGACGTTGCCTTCTCTCGAAGACCATTGGTGGCCTCGAGTAGACTCTTGTCCTTACTTACTCAGCGGAAGGCTTAAACACAAGAGGTATAAATTATGAAATAACTAAAAAGTAAATAAATTAGCGAAAATGACAACATAAGTCTTAAAAATATATAACACAAAGAAAGTATTAAAGAAACTAATATTATTTGTCTATGAAGCCTCTAAAATTAAAAGGGATATTGGTACTGGTCACCCAATCATCCTAACGACTGAAAACTACAAAGAGTAAATGAATGATAAATATGTCCTATGAAATAAAGGGAGGCTCACGAACTTACTATGCGCTGCTAACAGATCAACGGTACACTAGATGTTGATCGTAGTTACATGAGTCTACATCATGACTCAATGCAGGAAAACTTGCATCATTACATTGAATAAACGAGTATGCGAGTTTGAATTCTAATATAACTTAAGTTTGAAGTGACTAACAAGGAAAACTTAACTTAGATTGATCAACTTGGATTTACTCAACTCATGAATAACATAACTCAATATAACTATCTTATCTAATATAATGAAATTTAAGAAGAAACTGCAATATAAGGAAAAGTTGTTTGAAAACATATTGTAACATCTGAATGTAAACATGGATACAATTTACTCTGAGATGTATATAAATATACAAATAAAGTGACGTATATAAATAAATAGATTTAACTTTTGTGGAAGTTTCTCTAATCTGATTAATTTTATTATGAATTTGAGGTTCATAATTTCATGTTTATGAATGATTTCATGATTTCTAGATATACCCTTGAGTGTTCGAATCATCTAAGAAACATGTGTACAACACTTAGGAACTAGTATGATAAAAAAAACTTAGGAACTAGTATGAAACGATGGGGAAAATGGGATGAACTGTTGTCCTTGACTTTCTGAGAGGCATGGGGTAGCATATCCCTAACATCATCAGCCATGTTGGGGAGCTGAGGTTGGTGCGGCGCCCCAAGGCCCTACGTGCAAAGATTATCTTGTGGGGATATGGAAGCGCGGTACCGCATCCCTTGTACCCAGGTTCTAACGTCTCGAGCTACCCCTAAGATACTGACATGGGACCATGGACTACAAGTGATCCCAAGATAACATTGCTAGCATGATCATGAGCATATATAGATAACAAACTAGTGTAGAAAATAAATATTAATTAAAATTAAAAGATGGGGACATACCATATAGTATAACAGAGATATATGAAATTGATTAGTTCAATAAAAATATCATATTAATTCAACACTAAGCTGAAACTATGTTTGAAAATAGCCTCTAACCGAATAGAAATTGTGGGAAAGGCCCAAGACAAGTCTAGCAGAACAGAAACTAAAGGACTAAAAAGATTGAAAATGAACTACCGAACTAGATATCGGGAATTAACCGAAGCGTGAAATAGATGCTGAGAACCTGACCCTACATCACTAAAATATGTAGCGCATGTATGAGTCATTAATTGAAAGGTATATAGAATAATGGATATAGTAAAGCTAATATAATACATAGATGAAGAAGCACAAACGCAAGTATAATATTCTGAACATGATGTACTGAATGTTGATCTCACTGGAAGCAATGGCCAATTTATAATATGCTGAAACTGAATACTGGATATATTAATAAATGGTAAATGAAATGGGAATCTTACTGAACTGTGGGAGTTAACAATAACAGATACTAAACCACATGAGCTAAATGTGGAGTACGATGTATACACCCCATAGATATGACCCAATATACCCTACCAGAGGTATAAAGGCAACATGGCATGATCAAACTGATGCCCATGAGGGGAATTATAACTTACATAGCTAGTACTTCTTGACTATTTGGGTGCGTTGAATCCTATTCCAACTAGTTATTGTGCTACTCCAAATGAATTTAGTTGTATTAGATTATGACTAAATTCTGTAAATATCGTAAAGCTTAAACTAAACATGAAAATTGAGAATGTAATAATTAATGGATAATGATGCATTAATAACTGAGGCATGTAAATCTGAAGTAACTGAAATATACCTTGAATGTTTCATTAAAGAACTAAAGAAATACATAGATATGGTTTTGAAATTCATACAATAAACTGAGTAATAACATGATAATATGTCTAATTCTTGATAATCTACTAAATTCTAGTAACAAAAGGTCAAATCATGAAAAGGGAATAAAAAATTTATCCGATATCTAGGGACCAAATGGGTGAAAAAAATCCACTAGTGAAGTCCTACATACCTTGTGATGAATTCTACAGAGAAATCTTTAGATTTCAGGGATGGAAATGATGGAACCTTGCTGCATTTTTGAACTAGGGTTCGTGACCTTTTTCTTTATCTTGCTTCTAATTTTCTATCTTTTGATTAATGATTTTACTTAAGTAGGTATTCGTTATGCCTTTAGGCTTAAACTAACTAAAACCTCATGATTTAGGTCTAAACTATGTATATTAGACGTTAAACAAAATAGGAAAACACCAAAAGACTCTCGACTTAATTGTTGTCGGAGTGATCGACGGATCGGACTGATGAGCTTTCGTTCAGTCTACATTCCATATGTTGGGTCCTTACTTCGAGGATTCTCGACAAGCCTTCACTAAAATGAGCGTAAATTTTTACTCAGATGTTGCATTTTAGCAAACTTGGCAGCGTAAGAAAGAGGATTCAGTTTCAAACTATAAATTTATGTAAAACTAATTTCTTGTCTCTTCTCGGATAAGGGGTGTTACATTATCTCCCACTTGAGAATAAACATCCTTGAATGATGAATAAACTAGTTGTAATAGAGAGAGAGCTAGATTCTCTACCACTTATTACTGAGAACTTACTTTCTGACTTAACTGAATTCCAAGAAAATGCCATTAGGATTAAAATGCAAGTACAAACTGAGGGAACATAATTTTAAAGCTTAACTCACGCATAAATGAATGAAAAATTGAAGAGGGACCATTACCTCAAGATGAAGAGGAATCGGAAAGAAAGAGGTGAGGATACTTTGATTTCATCGTTGCTTCTACTTCCATGTAGATCCATCTACGGACTGGCTCCTCCAAAAAATCTTAATTGAAGCAATTTCTTTGTTTCTCAATATTTTAAACTGAAGATCAAGAATCTTGATTGGTACATCCTCATAAGAAAGGATATCTTTTAAAGCCACACTATCTAATGGTACTACAGGTGTTAGATCAGCCAAACGTTTCTTCAACAATGAGATGTGAAAACCTTGACGCACAACTGCTAAATTGTTGGCAACTCTAAATCATATGCCACTTTGGGAACCCTCTTAAGATCTGGTAAGTTCCTACATATCTAGGACTTAGCTTCCTTTTCTTGTCAGATATCATCACCCCCTCATATGTGACACTTTGACCGTGACATCTGCATAAGATTTATGACGAATCTGGGTTGTGTTAAGTCTTTATCAAATGAATTGCACTTTCTTCAGGACATAACAAACTTAATCTTGTCCTATCATAGGTATTTCACCTACTTAAAACCAACCAATAGGAGATCGAGATCTACGCCCAAAAAATGCCATATAAGGGGCCACCTGAATGTTGGAATGATAGCTATTATCGTACGACAACCCAATAAGTGGAAGGTGATCATCCCAACTACCCTTGAAATCGATAAAATAAACTCTTAACATATCCTCTATGTTCTGAAAGTACGCTATGAATTTCCATCCTTCTTTGGATGAAAGGTTGTGCTAAGGTTAAGCTGAGTACCAAAACGTTTCTGAAATGACTTCCAGAAATGAGATGTAAACTAAGGACTTCAATCTAAAATGATAGACAAAGGAACCCGATGCAACCTAATAAAATCATTAACGTAAATATTCACATAGTTCTCCACCAATTCATTAGTTTTGACCGCCAAAATGTGAGAATACATAGTCATTATATAAATTATCACCCAAATGGAGTCACGTTGTCTACGAGTATGAGGTAACCTTATGATGGAATCCACATTGATCACTTCCCACTTCCACGTAGGAACGTCAATCTCTTGAGTCACACCCCCTGGTTTATGATGTTCTACCTTGACTTGTTGGCCCCAATCCCTCTTCATGTTATTCTACCAATAGACTTTCTGAAGATCGACGTACATCTTAGTGGCACATGGATGAATAGAATATCTGGAATTTTGGGATTCTTAAAGAATATTGTGTCTGAACTAGCACATATCTGGAACACACAATCTCCCCTTGTACTAATGTACACCATCTCCCCCTTGGGAGAAAACCTCCACTCTCTGATTATGGAATGCACCCATAAGTTCAAGAAAGACTAGATCTTTATGTTGGTTTTCCCTAACCTCTAATACAAAAGAAGATTAAGCCCCATTTTGAACTTTTACACCACTATATGATATGCTTATAAGGTGAACTCCCAAGCTAACAAGCTAGTAAACATCCTTATCTACTTCCTTTCTTTTATCCTCAACATGGTATACACTACTCATAGATAATCTACAAACAACATTTGCTACTACATTTGCCTTACCAGGATGATAATGCAAACTTATATCATAATCTTTTGGGAACTCAAGTTATATCCTCTAACAAAGATTCAGCTCTATCTGGGTGAACATATATTGAAGACTCTTTTGGTCAGTGAACACATCAGTACGAACACCATATAAGTAGTGTCTCCAGATCTTCAGTGTAACCACTACTGTCGCAAGCTCGAGGTCTTGAGTTGGATAACTCTTGCGATGCACGTTTAGTTGTCTAGAAGAATAAGTTATAACCTCATCTTTCTAAATCCACAAACAACCTAGGTAAAATCTGGATGCATCGTAGAGTCAATACATAAGTTGTAGTCAATCTAGTTTTCAATTTTACAAAGCTTTCTCAGAATCATATGACCATTGAAACATGACCATCTTCTGAGTCATCCTAGTAAAAAGTAAGGCTATGGATGAAAATACTTCCTCAAACCTTCTCTAATAACCCGCTAGACCTATGAAATTTCTCATATTTGTAGCACATGTAGGTCTAGGCCATTGTTTCAATGCTTCTATCTTCGGTGAATCCACTCTCATACCATTGCTAGATATAATGGGACCAAGGAAAGCAATAAATTCCAACCAGAATTGACATTTGTTAAATTTAGTAAATAACAGGAGATCATTGAGAGCCTACAAGACAACTCTCAAATGACTCACATGTTCTTTCTCATTCCTAGAGTAAATGATGATAGCATAAATAAAATGATATCGATCAAGTCCAACTATTTTTTAACCACTCTGTTCATCAATTCCATGAAATATGCAAGAGCATTATTTAGTCCAAATGACATAACTAAAAATTCATAATGACCATACCATGTTCTGAAGGTTGTTTTTTGAATGTCACTATCTCTGACTCGCAGTTAATGGTAATGTGATGTGAGGTCTATCTTTGAGAAATGATTAGAACCTTAAAATTGGTTTAACAAGCATCAATCCTGGGGATGAGATACATATTCCTGATTGTGACCTTGTTCAACTGTCTATAGTCAATGAACATTGTAAAAGAAACATATTTCTTCTTTATGAACAACACTTGTACACCGCATGATGAAATACTAGGTAAGATGAAGCCCTTATCTAAAAGGTCTTTCAACTGATCTTTCAATTCCTTAAGCTTTGCTTGAACTATTCTATAACGAGAAATAGAAATAGGATGGGTATCTGGAAGGAGATCAATTCCAAAGTCAATTTCCCTTTTAAGAGGGACTTTAGAATGAGCTTCTTGAAACACTTTTCGAAACTCAATGACTATTGTAACTGACTAGAGAGTTGGGGTTTCGAAGTTAGAGTCTTTGACTCAAGATAGATTATCGAAATAACCTTTAGAAATCATCTTTCTGGCCTTAACGTATGTCCAAAAATATCCTTTAAAAATATATTAACTCATCTATATGAAACTAATGAGTTTAATACAAAGAACATGTTAACTCAATTCTAAGCTAAAAGTAACTATTTCCAGAAATAGCCTCTTCCTGAATAGAAATGCTGGGACAGGCCCCAACTAAGTCTAGAAATACTTTAACTGGAGGACTAATAAATACTGAAAATAAACTCATGACTATTGTCCTCGGATAATGAAGACTCAACACTGATTCTACTGAACTAGAAATCGTCTTGATGTTGATAAATGAACCTAGATCACGGGAAGATGTACCACACGTAAACTTCAATATTTGAAAGTTACTGAGCATGCATGATAGATTAAAGCTAAAATAAGACATAGACGAACAGTCACAAAATCAAGTATAATATCCTGAACATGATTTATCGACTAATTACCTAACTAGATGCAATGACCATATAGAGTACGATGTATATTCCCCATCGAGAGGACCCAATATACCTTCCCATAGGTATAGAGGAATGTTAGCGTGATCACTAAACTGATGACCACAGAGCGCACTGAAAACATACTTGACTTGTAGTTCTGAGAATTTTTGGATACATTGAACCCTAGAACGACTCAGAATTACGCTACTCCCAATGAATTTAGTGGTTAAGTAATTATGAGTAGGTTCAGTAAATACTGGATAACTCAAACAGAACATGAAAACTGAGTCTGAAACAATTAATCAAGTAATGATGCATTAATAATTGAGGTATGTATATCTAAAGTAAATAAAATATCTTATCCACCATGTATAATTCAAGAACTAAAGAAATACATAGCTAGGTTCTGATATTCATGCAATAAACTGAGTAATAACATGGTAATATGATTAGTAACATATAACAAAATAATTCATGAAAATCTGCTGAAGTTCGAGCAACCTTAGTTCAATCTTTATAAGAGAATAAAGAATCTTACTGATATCGAGGGACCCTATGGGTGAAAGAAACACACTAGTGAAATCCCACATGCCTCTGATGAATTCACTGAGAAATCTTTAGATTTTGGGGATGTAACTAATGGAACCTTGTTGCATTCATGAACTAGGATTCTTGACTATTTCCTCCTCTCTTACTTTAAATTTTCAATGTTTTAATTAAATATTTGACTTAGGATAGTTCTAATTATGTTTCTAGGCTTAAAATGACTAAAACCTCATGATTTAGAGTCTAAATGATGTATCTTAGGGGTTAAACGAAATTAAAAAAAAAACAAAAGACCACCGACATAACTACTGTCAAAGTGATCGACCAATTGGACTGACGGGGCATCTTTCAATCTACGGTCCGTAGGTTGGCTACGTAGTTCGACTTTTCTCTATAGGCCTTCACTAAAATGACCATAACTTTTTTCTCAGAGATAGAATTTTAGCAAACTTGGCGGCGTTTGAAAAAGGATTCAATTATCTATCATATCATAGGTCATAGGAAACCTAATTCCATTTGTGAAAATATTTGACTATTTGAAGTTGATACAATTGGAAATTTCCCCCTAACTCAATACTGGCCTTTACCTACGGTCTCTAGATCCATTTTTGGACCATTCAGGTCAATCGAGGTTTTATCAACTTTTATCATTCATTTTTCATTAATAGACACTCTAAATTTCCATGGATATTTCCCCATAAACTTAAGGTCATTAGTACCCTCAATACCCAATAGATTTAACTCGAAATAGCCTGAAAACACAAATCAAATCATCACTAGGCATTAAACACTTAACCAACAAGAATTCGACAATGTTCTTCAAAAACTTCAAATATTTACATGTAAGCAACCCACCGTTCAGTGAATTGAAATAAGTTATGTGTATTGGTGAAGTAAATCCTGTCCTATTAGCCCTACTTCACAAACTTCAAATCATCCAATTGGAGATCTGCATCTTTTCCCATAAAGAGCATATATGGAGCCATTTGGATGCTAGAGTGATAACTGTTGTAAGTAAACTCAATGAGGGGAAGGTGATCATCCCAAATTCCATTGAATCAATCACGCAATCCCTACACATTTCTTCTAAGGTATTCATAGTACACTCTTCTTGTTCGTCAGTCTAAGGATGTAAGACCATACTTATGTTAACCTTTGAACCCAAACCTTTTTGAAACGATTTCAAGAACTGTGCACTAAATTGTGCACCTCAATAATAAGTGATGGAGACGGAAACTCCATGAAGTCTTACCATCTCTTTAATGTACAACTTAGCATAATCCTCTATAGAATAGGTAATCCTTACCGACAATAAGTGAGTTGATTTTGTCATCCTATAAACAAATAACCAAACTAAATCTTGATGCCTGCGAGACCTTAGTTACCCTGTGATGAAGTCCCTATAAATATCTCTCACTTCCATTCTGAAAGTTCTATATTCTGATCATATACTCTAGGACTATCGTTCTTTGCTTTAACATATTAACAATTCGTACACTTGGCAAAAAACTCAACAATGTCCTTTTGCATAGCTTCCCACCAATAAATTTCACTTATACCGCGATACATCTTTGTTGAACCTGTATAAATTTAATATATGGAGCTATGAGATTTTTCCATGATCCTCTCTTGGAGTCCATCAACCATAGGTATACATAATCTACCTTGATATATCAATACACCATCTACCCTTGTTCAAAAATAATACTTTTTACTTATGAACATTTTCCTTCAATTATAGTACAATTGTATCTTAATCTTGGTTCTCTTTATCTTTTGATACTAACGATGACTCATCCCCATTTTTCACTACTATTCCTCGTTTTGTGGAATCCATAATTCTGACTTCTAAGTGTGACAATCTATGCACATTTTTTTCTACTTCTTTCTTTTCTTCTTTAAGATGGGCGGTACTACCCATAAATAACTTGCTTAAAGCATCAATAACAGCATTAGCCTTACCTAGGTGTTAATGAAAGATAATGTGATAATCCTTGAGCAATTCTAACCATATCATTTGTCTAAGATTTATTTTTTTGAAGGAACACATATTGTAGGCTCACATGATCAGTGAATATATTAACATGAATGCCATACAGATAGGGACACCATTGTTCCAAGGCAAAAACTACTTCACTCTCAAAATTCTCATCTCATATGCACATATATCATGAAATCATGCTAAAAATGGATATTTCATTAAAACATGTTATTTTACATTAAAAAGCCTTATGAATATTCAAAAAGACCATACCAATGACATATTCATTAATTAATAGGCATGTAAATCACAAGACTCGCAACACTAAGTCTAATAAAGTCAACAAGCATATCATATATTTGAACACACAGTCAAAGTAACTCTATCATCAAGTTGTAATAGCAACAAGCATGAATAAAAGTACATTTTAACATCACCAAAGCAATACCATTACTCATGACCCTATTTAAATCCACTTGTGCAATAACTAAGAAAAGACAAATAACCTTACTTAATCAAGTAAACCTAACAAGAACCATAACCAATGTCCGACTTCAAATAACATAACATCAAGAGTACATAATATCATACTTTAGAAATAGAGACCAAATGCATGTTCATAAGAGTAATAAACATCACATAGTGTCATTAACATGTAAGATCATCATATACATACATAAGAACATCCTCCTTACACTCTCCTCAAGTCTAACTAGTGCAATGTATTGGTAGATCCTCATACCCCTGCCTAGACTAATCTAAACCCCTTAGGTCATCTTAGTTAGAGTTCAATCATTTAATAAAATTTAGTATTCCTATGTGGGCAACATATTTCAATAACTAGGAGATATAGTTCGGACCCTCCTTATTCTGCATGCACTGGAATCTGCAATCTCAAGAGTACATTTGTGATCCTACCTTCCCTATGTTAGAAGGGACACTCCTCACTCAAGTTCACTCAGTGCTAAGCTAGAGTCCCTTTTTGAAATGTCTTTAATAACTTTATTAATCATCATAGATTAATGTAGGTCATAGGGTCTGTCCCTTGTATAAAAATTATCATCAAAACTCAATAAGAATTGCAAGAGTATTGTCCTTTCATTACAATCCATATAAGTGAGGTTAGCACATTAACATAACACTTCATAATAAGGCAAATTGGTATCATCATCATCCTTATATCATTTACATCTTAGTCAACACCTCACAATCCATAGTCAAGACATTTCAAATCAATATCATACCAACCCTATCAATCCAAATGCAAGGCATACTTCAATACAACATAATTACTTAACCACATGTACCCGTAATTGAAGTAACGAATAAGGATCACAAGACTTACCAAGTCTCCTTCATAATCCATAATCAAGGACTTATCATCAACCCATTAATTCACCCAAATAAGTGTGTAATATCATCACACAACAATAGCTATCATAATTACAAGGCTAATTGAGTCACGAAATCACAACTCCTCACTAGTTCATAGTGTAAGATAAGAGACATAGGTTAAACTCATAATCTAGATCAGTTACTGTAGCACTACAATGTTAGGACTATAATTTACCCTAATCTATTCATAATATATATGATATCATCATGTAATATTAATTCAACCAAAAACTAATTCAATTGAACCACTATACACAATTAATGTCAAGATCATAAACAAGGGTTAAGGGGAATATGTGATCTTCTACAAACTATACCTAGAAAAAATTATAATGAAATAACGCAATTGAGTTAAAATACATGATAATCTATACATAATATCCACAATAAATCAAAAACAAAGTGATCCATAACATCAATTACACATTGGATGAAAAACCCTCTTTTGAAATCAATTTGATGGAACCCTTTGAGAAAAGAGGTCTCAATGGTGAAAGAGATCACATATCTTACTAATTGATAAAGATCGATTGATAAATTAGACTCTTTTCAGCCCTTTAACCCACCCCTAGCTTGGTCTTCAATGGAGTTCTTCAACTAGAGAACGAAAGAAGAGAGAAGGGAGAGAGTTTGGGTTTGTAAATTATGAGAGCTTAGGTTAGTCTAATTATATTAGGGTCTTTATATAGGTTTTTAATTATAGAAATTAGACCTAACATAACCCCTAATTAACCTCCTAACTAAACCATCTTATTAATTGACTTGAATAAAAACGTGCAGAAAAACAGACCCCTCACAAATGACACCAAGATTGATAAATTGTGTGTCCATCGAGGGGCACTATGCACCTCCGTGCTGCACATCCATCGATGAGTTTAGGGACTATGCAAAAGAGTCTTCCCATGGATTTATCTAAGTGTACATCGATGGAATCAGTCCACGCCCCGTCGATTGTACAACGGATTGTGGGTTGCATCCATTGGTAGACTCTGTCTTGGGCCGCTTGGACCCCATAATGCAAGTGTCCTCCTCGAGAGCCCTTTGTTGGTCCTTAAAGAGTCGTGCATAGAAGTTTTGACTACGAATCATCTCTAATGCATGTTATACACTCTTCCACCAATTTTCATCATTTTTCGACTCCTAAAAGCTTGTCATGTATGCTAACGTACGCTAGTACCTCATTGAATTAGTTTTCGGACGTCATGGACGTTCTTTGACATTTTGGCTTCTAAACTTCCTTAATTACTTATATTCATTAAAATAAACCTTATAGACGTTTTTAAACCTTTTGAAAATCATGTTAGGCTCGAGGAAACATCTTATATATTCGAATTATTACATTATCCCCCCTTAGGAACATTCTTCCCCAAATGACACTAAAATCTCTTGAAAGGAAGGAATAAACTCAAGACATAGTAGCCTAACAAATCAACAATACATTAAAACCTGAGTTACAACTTCAATAATTAGATTTACACATAGCAATTCAAAACTTTTATTAACACACATAAGGCTCAAAATCACATTAATAGGAATTTCCTTCTCACAAAAACAACATGAACTCAACATACTGTTTACGAGTCAATTATGCCAAAATTAAACTTACAAGCATGCTACATATTATATCATAAAGACTCACCATTAAAAAAATGCAAAACATAACTCAAAATAAGAACAATTGAGATTTTTTAGTCAATATGCACAATTTCCCTATGACTTTACTGTAATGACTTCAAAATGCACATTTTGCAAAATTTGTAATGACTTAAAAATGCACATTTTGCATAATTTGTAATGACTTAAAAATGCACATTTTGCAAAATTTCACCAAAAATAAGCAACTTCAATTTTTAGTCATTATTTTCATTACTAATAGGAATAACGAACCTTAGTTGTCAAATAGATGAGGGTAACGGGACTTCATGTCAGCCTCGGCCTCCAATGTTGCACCCTCAACTAGGTGTTTCTTCAATAACACATTTACGAAAGCTACCAATTAGGTCTTTAACTCCTTTACTTGCCTATGAAGGATTTGAACCGGAATGTCCTCATAAGAGAGGTTATCATTCACACCAAGACCCTCAATAGGAAGAATAGATTTGGGATCACCGATACACTTTTTAATCATATAAATATGCAACACCGGATGAACCGAAGCCCATTCACTAGTCAACCTCAACTCATATACAACCTTAGAAACTCTTTGAATGATTTTATAGGGACCCATATAACGAAGACTCAACTTCCCTTTCTTGTCAAATCTAACTACCCCTTTCATAGGCGAAATCTTCAAATACACATTATCACCTTCTTCAAACTCTAATTTCCTTCTCGTATAATCGACATAAGACTAAGAATTTTGCCGAGTATAAGTTGTTTTCATCCGGTTCCCTATAATATGAACCTTCTCCAAGGTATTATAAATTTAATCGGGACCCAAAAGTTAAAATCACCCACATCAAACCATCCAATTGGAGATCTACATCTCCTACCATACAAGGCTTCATACGGAGTCATAGCTATAGATGAATGGTAACTATTGTTGTACAAACTCCTCCAAAGGTAAATGCTTATCCCAATTTCGTGAAGTCAACGATACAAGCTCTAAGCATATCCTCAGGGTTTGAATAGTACGCGCCACTTGACCATCCATTTGGGGATGAAAGGTGGTGCTTAACTTCACTTTGATACCTAACCCTTGTTAGTATGACGTCCAAAATCTATATGTGAAATGTGCACACCTATATGATATGATGGATAATGGAATACCGTGGTGACAGAAAATCATATCTATGAAGATCCTAGAATAATATTCTGCTGAATAAGTAGACTTGACAGGAATGAAATGAGTGGATTTGGTCAACCTATCCACACTCACCAATATGGAGTAATATTCTTTTTGTGTCGAAGGAAAACCTGGTTGGATCGAAAATAAGTAGGTGTAAATGCGGAAGCTAGAAAAATAAACCTCGAAAGATCACAAGTAAGAAGACAAACGAAAAATATATCAAAAGAAACAATTTAATGTGATTCGGTCAAATCGACCCACCACAAAGGAGATGAGAATCTTATAATATAGAGGTACAAAATACAGAGAGAAACCAACCTCAACCAATTCACTCAGATACTGGGAGGTTCACACAAATGTATAACGTAATCAAGCTGGACCAACAAATTATCCCCTCTACAAAAAAACTCTCAAAGCCCTTAAGACTAACATTGTGAATTTAGATGAAGTTAGAAGGAACATTTCTCTATTTATTAGAGTCCTAAACCTTTTCCTACAAGAAAAATAATTAGTTCAATCAAAACCTGTTCCCTAAAAGAATAACCTATTAATGGTAAGGCAATTAGGAACAATATAAAACAAACAAAATCTCCCCTTTTGCCTGGGAATTTCTGGACAAAATAATTTGTCCACCTCTTTATTTAATCTTCAAAAACTTGCTTTCCCCTCTACTAATCGCCTTTGCAAATTTATGTCTAAAACATAGACTCTTTGAAATAATTCTCCAACAAATCTTCATTACTTGTCCCAAAAAAGGTTGGGGCTAGAACGCACCCGTTCAAGCTTCAAGATGAACACCTCTTCTAACTGGTCAATCATCGATATCGCAAACCATTAAACAAAACTCTCATGGAATCTGCTCTATACAACTTGTTAGGACCGAAAATAGAGGTGTAAATGTGGAGCTAGCAAAACAACCTCGAAAGATCACGGTAAGAAGACAAAACGAAACAAATATATCAAAAGACACAATGTAACGTTATTTCGGTCAATCGACCCTACAGGCACAAGGAGATTGAGATCCATATAAATATGAGCATACAAAATACATAGAGCAAACAACCTCTAACCAATTCAACAGGAATACATGGACGAGTTCACACAAATGGATAACGTATCAAGCTTCTAGACCCACAAATTTTCCCTCTAACCAAAAACTCTCAAGCCCTTAAGACAACCATTGTGAATTTTGATTAAAGTTTGAAGGAACATTTTTATTTATAGAGTCCTAAAACTTTTTCTACCAAGAAACTATTAGTCAATCCAAAACCTTTTCCTAAAAGGAAACAACCTTTTTATGGTAAGAAATTTAGGACAATAAACCTAACCAAAACATACCAAGAAAATCCATCTTTATGTCTTCCCATTTTCAAGTAGGATTTTCGATTTCTTGAAAGTAGGAAACCACCGAGACTCTTGGTTGTTAGGCCTTACTTGTTGGACAAATTTCTAGACACTTAGCAACAAAAGTCCTCTATGTATTTTTCAAAACCTTCCACAAAACACTTCCTAAGGTCATGGTATATCTTTGTTGCACCCGGTAGAATGGAGTTAAACAGGACTCATGAGAGCTTCTCAAGATTAAATCGTCCAAACATCTACAATTGGAAACACACAACCTTCCTTTATATTTTTAAACGACCCATTTTCCCCCGCCAAGGAGAATGACATATTAAGCTTACAATGTGAACCATTCCTTTGAACTATCCATCAATGGTGATCAAGGTGTTGTTTGTGTTTGGACTGCACCGACCACCATGATGAATCTGGTTCTGATGGACCATAAACACCCATCCTGAAATTCTTTCTACCTTAAACCAATTCGCCAACCTATGTTGGTACAGGTTTCCACAGTTATTCTATTGGCTTCCTCAACATGGGACACACTTCCCATGGACAAACGACTCAAAGCATCCGCTACCACATTGGTCGTGCGGGGGTGATTGAGAACACTCATGTTGTAATCTTACAACAATTCCACCCACCTTCTTTGTCGAAGATTCCATTCATTTTGAGTGAACACATATTAGAGACTCTTATGGTTGGTATACACATCCACATGAACACCATATAAGTAATGCCTCCATTTTTTCAAGGCAAATACCATGGACGCTAACTCAAGATCATGAGTTGAATAGTTTATAGAGAATTTGTAAAAAATTGTGAAGGATTCTTATTTATTTTCTTCTCTTTTTATTCTTTTGCGGTTGAACTATTACTAGGAAATTGATTATAGACTATCACCAAAGTCCATTGTGTCACGAACCAAACGAGCCGGCAGAGTGGCACCAACACTTTTCCTACTAGGGAGCGACCAACAAATCATAAAACCCCAACATTTAACAAGTATATCAAGTATTTGAATAGTAAAATAATGCGGAAGATCCAAAAATTTATAAACGTAATCAACAAATAAACTTCTACGGTTTAATACTTATGTCCCAAAATCTGGAAGGTCATCACATCAAAAAACATTCTATCCTCAAAGTTACCAAGTCTAAGAGTATTTACGAAGCTAAATATAGTAAAAAACATGGCCATGTCGAACTTCAAGAACAGAACGTTGAAGGAGAGAATGCCCAGCCCGGAGGCTAGCAATTAGCTCACCAGAAGTTGATGTGATGGAGACTGGCTCGAGTTGAGGGCGGGTCGAAGTCGAGGCACACTTGCTGCACTCCACAAAGAAAAAGAAGAAAATTACAAGTAGGGGTTAGTACCAAGGTAGTACGTACTGAGTAGGGTGGTATCATCGGCCAACTCAAAAATAGAAAGCATATATACTGAATAATATTAAAATCAACCGAATACTTAATAGGTGGCAATCAACAAGTACAAGGAATCATGCAACAACACCAAGCACACCTATGAGGACTCAAGCCTTCCACACCATAATCATTGGGAAATAGGTTCTACGAATTTGAGTATATTTGAGTATATTAACATAATTATTTAAGATTCATTCTATTATATTTCGTGTCGGAATGTGACACTCCGATGTTATATATTTTTTTTTTTTCTTTACACCGTGTCGGAACGTGACCACTCCGATTCCAATATTTACCTCATTATTTAATTTCAATCAAGTCTCTTTCTTCAAGGGCCACTTAAAATAAGAGGATTTAAGTTTAACAGTTCATATTTCTAACCACCACGATTCACAATCAAAAAATATAAACACACAATCAAGCACATAGAAGACTTTTACAATACTACCAATAAATATCGATCGCATTTAGAGTTTATCTATCCATATAAATAAACATCGCATACTCCACAGAAAGAATCGTGATTCAAGCAGCTACGTCCCAATGCCTTTGCGCTTTCCACCTCGTTCTCTCTCTCTCTCTCGCTGTTCTCCCTTCTATCTTTTATTTGTTTGTGCATCTTCTTGTTCTTTTACCCTAATTATCTAAATCAATTATAAAAACTGATTAAAAGTAAACCACTATTTCATCAAGTTACCCTCCTTTAAAACCTAAATAAATAACTCATTTTAAATAACCCCAATAATTTCATTTAATTATAATCATGAATAGTCCAAAACACCCCTTTAAACTTTAGCAGGAGTTTGACCAAGTCGGGGTTACGCAAGCTTGTGCACGGTCCGTAGTATTTGTGACGGTACGCTGAACAGGTCAGTCACAAAGTCGAGAGTTAAATTCAGTTAGTAATGAGGTTTTGTGACGGTCCGTGTAATCTACGAGGTCCATGCTTTGCAGTTTCGTCGTGTGACGTTCAAGAAGTTACCCCAGTATAGTATCCAGATTTCAGCGTTTGAAGTGTTTTGGAACGAAGACCCTCGACGGACAGTGGATTGTGCCTATAAAAAGTTGTCCGTGCTGTCGTCCAAGGGAATGAGCGAGAGCAGTAAGGAGATATTTCCAAGTATGGGGCCGACAGAGTCCATCACGGTCCGTTCTGACCATTTGTGGTCGTCGCGTGATCCGTCGACCCAGTCAGTTTTTATCAAAAAGTAATTCTACCTCGAAACGGACCTAAAAGGTTGTTCAATTAATACCATTTACACTCTTTCGTCCCCCGAATGTCACAGGAGAAAGACCCTTCAGGGCGAGAAAGAGGAACCTGAAGCCTCAATAGGTAAAAAGATGTGGATATCTTTCTTGAATATCAGCATCATTCGTCCCAAGTGGACTCTTCAACTGGCCGATTCTTCCCGAAACCTTGATGGATTCAATCTCGTTTGATATAACTTGCGGAACTCTCTATCTAAATAAAAACAGGTTCCTCCTCATACGACAAATTCTCAATCAAGAAGAAATGAATCCAAGAAATATGTAGTTTCCATCCCCATGGTATTTTTCAGCATAGACCATCAAATACAGGGTGCACTCATGGAGTTCCTAGAGCGCAATGCCAATTCATAAGCCACCTCCCCCAAGCGCTGCTTCAGAACTTCAAAGGACCATATACCTTCGGACTCAGCTTACCTGGCTTACCAAACAGCCATCACCCCTTTCATTGGTGAGACTGCAGAAAGACTGTTCACCACTCCATAAAATCAAGTCCCTTAACCTTTCGATCTGCATATTCTTTTGCCTGTTCTCGGCTGCTAGAAGCTTTATCCTGAATGAAATTTTACTTATCTAACGATTCCCCAAAAGATCGGTACCCAGGTCTCACCTCAAATTGCATTAAACCCACAATGGGAGACCCTACATTACTCCCTCATTACAATGCCTCGAATGGGGCCATATCACTAACGGAGTGTGATAAAAAAAAAAGCTTTATTGTATTTTTTTGTATGAAAACTCTGCATAAAGGGGAAGAAGTTATCCCGAATGACCACCAAATTCTACCCACACATTGCACGACAGCATATCTTCCAAAACCCTGAATCATCGCTCGGATGACCATCGGCTGAAGGTGTGGACAAGGCAGTAGCGTAATACGATCAAAACCTCGTTAATAATTCAGCATGACAATGTTCTCCAAAACTTAGAAGTAAAGCTGCGGTCCTCTATCTGATATGATGGGAAAGTGAACTCCATGCAATCGAACCAATTTCTGAGATATAGCGTTGGCGAACGTTTGCAATTGTAAGTCACCTTTGACCGGAATGATATGAAGTGAGCAGACTTCAGTTAATCGTCAACAATTACCCCAAATAGAATCAAACTTACCCAATGTCTTTGAGACCAACCACAAAAACATCCATTGCAATTCTTTCACTTTTTTCCCATTCAGGAATGGCATTTAGAAGTGTTCCTCCGGGCCTTGGTGTTCAACTTTACTGATGACAATGGGGCAATTGGAGCAACAAAATCAAACAATGTCACGATTCATCCTACTCACAAAAATGGTTGTTTAAGGTCAAGATACCATCTTGGTGCAAACCAGGATGGATAGAATACCTTGAACTATGAGACTCTGTAAGATAGTGTGAATTCAAATTATCAACCCTGGGAACAAATACCATTCCTTAATTCTCAAACGCGTCCTCATCAATCATGCTCTTTAGCCTCTCCAGTTAATCACATATCTCGAATGGCTCAGCTTAAGATCAGTAAACTGTTTTCCCTAGTACTTCCAGCCTCATAAAGTCATTAGCAAAAGTCTGAAACTCCAGCCAATGGGCGTCTAGAAAACCTTGCAAGTGGGCTTAAAATACCCATGCTCCCTGCTTTTCTACTTTTAAAGCATCTGCACAACATTAGTTTTCATTAGGTTATACAAATAGTAATATCCTAGTGCCTTAATTGGTTCCATCACCTTTCTCTGCTCAAATTCAAGTCTTTCTGAGTAAAGAATACTTAAACTACGATGATATGTATAAACTTCAACAAATGACCCTTATAGATAATGTTCCATTGTTTAATGCAAAACAATTGAGGCAACTCCAAATGAGGGGTCCGGAAGATACGTCATGCCTATTTTTTTTAATTGCCTCAAGCAAAGCAATTACAGTTTCGCCTGCATTAGCACTGACACTTGAAACCAGAATAAGATTGCATCACAATAAACCATAAAATTTCTTACCTGTCACGGCAATGGTAAGACTTTGTGCAGTAGTCAAAAAAGGTTTAAGTTTCTGAAAAACTTTCTTCAACTCATCCGACCATAACAAAAGGAAAACATTTGCTTAGTCAAATTGTCAGCTGCGAAGCAATAGAGAAAACCCCTTACGAAAACGACGGTAGTAGGCTACGCTAAAACAAACAAAGCCCTTTACATCCTGTGACCTCATTAGTAGTAGGTCTTAACCCAATCTCACTGCTTCAATCTTAGATGATCCACCATAAATCCATCATTAGAAACCTCCGTGCCCCAAGAAGAAGGACATTGAATCTAGCCAAAACTCACACTTGGAGCAAGTTGGCATAAAGCCTTTCTCCCTCAACAATTCCAATACAATTCTCCAATGTTCATCATGTTATTTCCTGCTCTTGAATATATTAGTCATATCATCAATATAATACCAAATAACAAAGAGATCCAGATAAGATTAAAAATCACGTTCATCAGGATCATGAAAGCAAGCAGGGCATTTGTAAGCCAAAAAGACATTACTCAGAAGCATAATGCCCATCACTGGTTCGAAAGCGTCTTGAACCATTGCGCCCGTCTTTTCAATGATGATAACCAGCATCTCCAATCAAATTTTGGAGAAAAAGTACAAGCACCTTGTTACTTGAGGTCGAACAATCCTCAATGCGAGAATAGGATACTTGTTTTTACTAGTTACCTTATTCAGTTGCCTGTAGTATACAAATCCGAAAACTCCCATCCTTCTTCTTCCCACAAATATAAAACGGAGCACCCCAAGGGGGATGCAACTTGGTCTAATAAAAACCTTTATCCTAACAACTTCCTGAAGTTGGGTCTTAACTCCCGTAAATCAGCTGGATCATTTTCTATACGGGGGGTATGGAAATGGGGCGAGTACCCGGCTCCAGATCATACAAAAATCAAGATCCCTATCTGGTGGGCATACAAGGTAGGTCTGTGGAAACCACTGCCAGAAACTCACGGACTATCGAGACAGAATCAACGAAGGCTTGGCTGTATCATCCTTAAGATGTGTAAAAAAAGTTAAACAAAACCCTCTACTAACAATTAATAGAGCGACAGAAAATTCCTTTTTGAGAAGGAAAGAAAGAAGAAAGGAGATGATATGAACTGAGTTGGAAATATAGTCACCTCCCACACTGCGGATCTGTTCCAGGCTGGCCCATGCAAAGTTTTTGCCAAGCTATAAAATTGCACAAAATTTGAAGAACGCGCATACCCCAGTAGTATTACATTAAAATCAAACTTCTCTAGACTAATCACAATCACAGAAGTATTGCTACCCACAAAATCAAAGTACAAAAGACTATACACCTTCTCAACTATCACAGATCACCACAGGAGTAGTAGAGACACCAATAGGCATGGTGTCAAGAAAATCACAATGGTCAATCAATTAACAGTGAAAAATGCGCAAGCTTAAATATCCTGTTGAAAATGTGGATCCAGGATCAAAATATACAGAAGAGCCATGCATCACAGACCAAAAGAGTAGTACCTGTGTGATAACACAGCAGCAGATTGTATCTGCTTCGAATCCCGGGGAAAGCATAACAATGGCCCATCACCTGTTATCATTGCTCCACATGTTGAGCTTGCTATCTTTTGCAGGAGTAAGGAGTTTTCCCGCCATCCCGACTTAATTTTGTAACCACCATTCCTTGGACCACCACGTCTCTAGATGGCTGGCCCCTCTCCATGACCCACCTCTACCTCTAACTATTGCGGGTCTGTAATCTGTGTGGGCCAAATCTCCTAATATGTCCAGTCTATCACATCCATAAAAAATCTAGAGTCAAGCAGCGCCTCGGTGAAAATGACGAAAGTATGGGGATAACCTTCCAAACTCAAGAAAGGAAGAACAAAGAACAAGGTGAATGGGCGCGGATGGGACCCCAACTTTAAAGCCTGCAGTGAATACTGGAATAGGACGGGTTGGGTACCCTCTGAACCTTCCTCTGGGGTAAGAACCATAAAAACTCACCCCCTTACGGAAATTTTAGATGTCGAGCTACAGTGAAGTCGTTGGATTTTTCACCCACTCACCTCTATCACAAAATCAAACCACTCCTGAAAGGATTTGTCTTTTGCCAGCAGATACCTGTAAATAAAGTGGGATCGACTCCAACAAATCTGACCTCATACTTGCACAAAAACGGCGCACGAAAAGATTCTGTGGACTGAGCAAAGTTGAGTGGCATACTTGATGTGCACAAACATTTTTAGCATCATTAGCAGCAACGGACTCCTTATGCTCTAGGATCCGAACTCATACCTCCCTCCTAGCTAAAGTCCGGGTATAACCTTCTCCATAAAAAGATCGATGAGAATGCTGCCCCAAGTTATAGGGGTGCCTGTGCTGGTTGACACTAACATAGACACCACCACATTTGGCATTCCCCCTTGAAACTGATAGGGTCCACAAACTCGACACGAATCGTTCTACTTATAATCAATCTTATGTAGCGCTATGACAATCAACCAGAAAAATCATAGGCATCTTCAGATGCAGAACCATGGAAAGAACTGGGGTTCAACTTTAAGATTAGTTGAAAAGTTCATGGCTGATCACTGGTCATTATAGAACCTGGTCACGAGGGAAAATGCCTACTTCCAATGAGGCATCCATGCTGGGGGAGGGAGCCCACAGAAGCTGCAGGTCTGTACTCCCGGAAATGAGGTAAAGGTGCAGAAGAAAAGAAAGGGAAAACATGGAGGTGTTGTGGCCATGATCAGATAACACGCCTCTATCTAAGAAAGTAATAAACTGATTAATCATCTCTGGGGTAGGCTGGTGGGGTGTATTCCTCATTCTTGTGAAAATTGCTATGTTCCCCTTCTTCACCACTCTCTCAACCTCTATCGTCGGTGGAGGAGTCCATGCCATATTACTAGCTGGACCAGAGTTGTCCTCTAACTATAGAGGGCGTCTCCTGCGACCCATTACAAGGCTCTTGCCCACTGCTACCCTCGAGCTACAGCCCCAATGGTTGCTCAGACGCAACATCTCTGCCGGTGTTGGTTGTTTGGCAGCCGTGTTTGCTCTAGTTCAACCATCTGCGAAATAGAGAGAGCGAGGATGTCAGATCTCAATTGGATCCACGTAAATAGCAAGAAATAAAAGAAAGAATGAGTTTTCGAAAGTCCTATAGCCTCTCAAGAAAAGTAAGGGCGCCCCCGACCATTCCTTCAAATACTCTACGACCCGTTCTTGTGTGATGAGACCAACGAACTAACACTCTGATACCAAGGGTGTCCGATCAAAAACGAGCACGAGTGGCACCACACTTATCCTACTGGTGAGCGAACCCAAACAAATCTACTAAACCCAAAATTTACCAGCATATCAATTATGCATAGCTAAAATATAGGCGGAGATCCTAAACATAATCAACTAACATAAATTCTAAAGTTTAATACTTTTATCCCCAAAATCTGGAAGTGGAAGTTACACATCAAGAACATCTATCCTCAAATTACAAAGTCTAAAGGAGTATTTAAGAAGCTAAAATAGTAAAACATTGCCATGTTCGAACGTCAAGACAATAAAGACGTGAGGAGAGAATCTAGCCCGAGCTAGGAATAATTAGCTCAACCCATGAAGTATGTGATATGCTGGAGACTGGTAGTAGAGTTGAGGGCGGGTCGAAGTCGATTGCACACTGTTGCACTCCACAAAAAACTCTGTTGCACTCCACCAAAATAACAAAAAAAAGAACATACAATTAGGGGTGGCAGTACAAGGAACCACGTACTAAAAAAAAAAGGGTAGGTATCATGGCCAACTCAAAAATAGCAAGACAATATATACTGATAATATATAAAACAACCATAATACTTACAGGGTGGCAAATCAACAAGTACAAGAATTCATTGGCAAACAAACACCAGCACACTCTATGAGGACTCAAGCCTCCACACCATACTACATTTGGGAAAAGGTTCTTCGATTGGAGTATATTAATATACATTCAAGATTCCTTCTCTTATTCTTTATCGTGTCGGAAGTGACACTCCGATCCCATATACTACGTGTGGAAGTGACATCCGATCCAATATTACCGTTCGTTTGGCCTGTCGGAACGTGACACTCCGATCCCACTATATACCGTCGTCGGAAAGTGAACACTATTGATTGAATATTACCTCATTATTGTATTTCATCAAGGTTTCTACGTCAAGGCGTCATCAAATAGAGATTTAAGAATTCAACACAGGTCATCATTCTAACCCACACATTACACCAATCAAAAATACAAACACACACAAGCAATAGAAGACTTGACATACACCCAATACAGATCGATTGCTAATAGAGTTATTTATCCATAGAATCAAACCATAACCTACCTCACTGAGAAATTTGTGATCAAAGCAAGAAGCTAACTCATCCAATGCATTTGCTTTTCCTCCTCGTTTCTCTCTCTCTCCTCTCGCTCGTTCCCGTTAGGTTTTCTTTTATTTTTATTGTGCATATTTTTTTCTGTTTACCTAATTATCATATAATCAATTACAAAAGAGATAAAGTAACCCAACTATTATATCCAAGTTACTCCTTTAACCCCAAGTACAATAATCATTAACTTAACCCCACTTAATTTCATAATATAATCATGAATAGTCCTAAAACACCCCTCTAAAAACTTCGCGGAAGTCGACCAAGTCGGATGTTAGCAGCTTGTGACGGACCGTCGTATTTTTGCGACGGTATCGTATTGTAGGTCGTCACAAAGTTCAGAGAGTAAATTCAGTAATGAGGTTTGTGACGGGCCGTCGTATCTACGACGCGTCCGTGACTTAGGCAGTTCCGTGTGAAAGTTCCGAGAGTGGACCCCAGTAGTAATCCATATTTCGAGTTGACTGAAGTAGTTTGGAACGACGACCATCGATGGACCGTTGTGCCATGATGCGTCGCTCCTGCCTGTCGTCGAGGGTAATGAGGAGGCAGAGAGTAGTTAGGACAATTGCACAAGTATGGGACGACGGAGTTCATCACGGGCCGTCGTGCCATGAAAGTTTCGGGCCGTGATCAGTCGACCGATGTCAGTAGTTTTTAAGCAAAAGTAATTCGTGCTTCGAACGACTTCCCTAACAGGTTGTACACATTGCACCATGTATACAAGTACTATAACACCTCTCTAAAATCATTTTTTATATATAGTGTGATAACATTAGATTTATATGTAGGATTAGAGTCATTTATATTTTTTCTGTGAATCGTAAAGTAGCTGAGACATTTTGTTGATATCCTAGAGTTATATAGTACAATGACTTTTGATTGATTTCACAAGACAAATATATGACAAAATAATGTAAGTGAATTTGAAATTACTTGAAACACAAATGTTGATAAATAAAAGCATTGTGCTCCATGAACCAGGAAACATAAATGAACAACAACATGCCAATATAAATATGTTACGGCATACTACATATGCAAAAATATTACTAGAGAGAAAACAAATACTTCTATTGTAAAAACAAGCTATATAAATTGAATCATAAAGATGTGACTCTTGTAACATTCAAATAATGTATTGTCTTCTTCTAGCATTAAGACATGACATAAATCAAACTGCGCTTCAAACTGATGATGCTTACATAAAAAGATATACCTTCATAAATTGATTTACTATCATTTTCGCTACTTTCTCTTCTACCATTTCGTAAGACATGTTTTTTCCTACAAAAATAACTACTTGCACCTCTATCATTGAAGTGGGTGAGTTGAGGGAAATTGGATAACTTAACATAATTTAATATGTTCTACCTGTCTTAATATAGACTGCGTTAATACCAATATCAACATTAAGTAGAAATGGTATAACATAAAAGTTATTCCATCTCCATTGATTACTTTAAGTAGAGGTATGTCTATATTTACTAACACTAGTATGACATTTAACTTATTTTTTTATAAAAGTAATAATAGTTTACCATCTATAGGTAAGATAAAAATTAGAATTGAATATACAAAATGATAATCTATTACCAAAGAATGATTCTCCATTGTGCAACAAGAGAGTGAAGCTTACATTCCATTTCTATTCGTCAAATTAAATAAACTATTTACTTACATTAAAGTTGATACAAGTTCTTAATTATAAGGTTATAGAAATGATGGTTAATTACCCTTCATAGTCGGAAATTGATACTAGAAATATGTTTTAATTTTCATGTTTGATACACCTCTAAAATTGGAAAGTTAAAAATTTATTGACCTTGACCCAAGCGCCGCCAATAAAAAGTACATTTTCATATTATAGGTGTTCTGTGGTATTTGAAACTTCTCCCCTCATGTTTCCATATTTGTTTAATGTTCCCTATGAATTAAAAAACACAATTAGATAATATAGGTGATTACATTTTTGTTGGTGATACTTATCTAAAGTAAATTTTCTCTTCTTTGGGACATGTGTACCACCCTAATAAATATCATCACTTAAATAATTTTAAATGACAGTTTCTTGAATGAATATAATTGAAATGAAGAAGTAGTGTCGACAGACAAAAAAAAACTATAATTTGAAGTTTCTAGCACTCTCTTTGCTCTCAGTTACTCATCAAATGGTTCTTAGTTAATATCTTTAAGTTTAATCATTTACAAGAATCAAAGAAAGGGTGGGTCATTGAAAAAGAATTGATGGAAAACCACAATGCTAGCAAATGGAGGCTCTCTTCTTTTATTTTCATTAACGAAACCTTCCAGTTATTATTATTATGAACTCAATTAAAAGAACAAAAAGATTGGTGTATATTGGACAAGGATAACCACCTATTTTTTTGGTAACGAGAAAGAATAGAAAGATTTTCGATTTTTAAATTTCAAATTTTGAAGATAATAACAATATAAGTAAATGTTTTATTTTCATCAGGAAAGTAATGTTTTGGTAATTTTTTACATTAAATCTTAAATTTCTATATGTTCTTTATCCTTTATTGTTCAAATAGTATTCAACAGGTTTTTTTTAAGTTTTTGATGTAATGGTTTTAAATGGCTCTGCTAATTTTAATTAGATCTTTTCATGATTGACTATCCCCCAGAAAGACGTTTTAATTATTTTTGTATCTATCTTTTCATCAAGGGTTGGTGATTATTTTTTGTTACTATATGGTTTTGATTTTATTCCATTCTATCTATTTGTATTCCTAGAAATTTCTATCTGTGGTTTCATTAATTTCTGCTTGCTTTCACTTAAATTTGCTCCCTTTGTCTCACCTAGGCGTCTGTGTTTATCCCTCTTTCTCCTTCCTACTTCGTCTTCCCTTTTTCCCCCCCCCCTTGTCTTCCTTTTTGTGTTCCATTTCATCCATCCCTTTCATCAGCCCCACAACGTACGATTACCTGAATGTTAATTACTATGTAAAATTTTTTTAATAACTTATAATGTTCCTCTTGTGTTCTAGAATATAATAGCTATACATCATATATAGGACCCAATGCAATTTTCCAGGATGATTGAAATGGTTATCCATAAAATGTGATATATCTACTGGTGCATTTTTATAGCCAAAGGTAAACATTCCATTCATAAACAATCCTTGTGGTACAGTTAATGGTATTAGTTGTTTAGATTTCTTCTTCTAGTTTTAGGTGATAAAATCTGATTTACAGTCAAATTTACTAAAATAGTTTATTATCCTGTATTTGTCTTATTTTAGTATATTATTTGGTATGGATAACAGTGTATGTTTATAGTTTTGGCATTTAGATTACGATAATCTAGAACCCATTCTACTTTTACCTCTTTTTTATGTTCACATGTTTTATAATTAAAATCGCTTATAGACTTGTATGTTTAGATTGCTTTTTGCTATGTAATTATTTTCTATAGTTCATCTTATGTATTTTGAATTCTTTTTTTAAATCATCAAAGTTATATTTTAATGGTTCGGTGTTATTATATATTTCTCTCTATTCAGTTCAATTTTTTGTTACTTTTTGTCGTATATTTTACCATCCTTCGTAATGGATCTTTATTGTATAATGTTCTGTTGTTCATTTAATTATTCTAACTGGTCTATTGTAAATCTGATAATCTCTAATTGTGTTATTTGTTTCCTATTTATATTTTTCATTTCTTGGTGGTTTTTATTTTTCCACTTCTGTTATCAATCCTGTTAGGTTTTCGTTGTTTATATTAATCTTTTGGAGTCCTTATCTGTTTCGCATGGTTTTGTAGTAACCACCAATGTGTTTTGTTATTATAGTGGGTAAATCTATCTAAAAATGGCATTCCTAATAACATTTATTTTGTTGTTTGTAAATTCAAATTGTACCCTTTCGTCTATGTTAATTATTTATCCCTATTGTATTTTTATATTTTGGCTTTGTATTTCATCATATTTCTTCATTATTAAATCTCGTTACTACCATTGGGTTTTTAATTTTCCCAGTTTATCTTTGTTTAAACAATTATATTACATAGTTTGCTTACTGCTCGTATCTATCCTAGGGGTATATAAATATCGTTGGGTATCCCTCTATTATCATTTTTGGCAATATGTATATTTTCATTATTCATTTTTGATTCTTTTAATATTAATTTTATTTGGCAGGTATAGTTAATTGTCATTTTCATGTTTTGTATGGTTTAACTTTTTTTTCTAACCATTTTATTCCTAATGTAATATTCTGATTTCCTTGGTAACATTTTAAATGGTATAATTAGCGGGATTCCTCCTATAATTACTTCTTTTCTCTTATTTCTTCATTTTCTATATTTTACTATCCGCTTGGTAGTCCAGGGCATACGTGTCCTGTTTATACTCTTTTCTAATCTAACTCTCTTGGTATTTTAATTTTCTTCTGCTTGTATGATTAAAATTTATACCTTCTTTGGTCGAATTATTCGTGTTATTGAAGTAATGGTATGGTGTTATTTCTTCTTTATTACATAGTTGTACAACCATGGATGTACAAAATGTTATTCTAGCTCCTAAAGTTCTTATTTAATCTTTCATTCATCCAGTCTTTAATTTATGTGTGTACTAATGGTTGGTAATTTTGTGAAATATTGTATTTTACTCTTTTACTAATATATTATATTTGCTTTTTTATACTAATATCTTGAAATGCAAATGTAATTCTTCTATGTAACAATTTTACATCTAAGTAATTTTGTCATAAGTTGTCTATTTATTCTTTTTTTCTCTATTTTGTTCTCTTATATCTGTGGTCATACCACCAAAATATTATTTTTATTGCTAATTACTATTTATCTAGTATATCTATATTTGTTGTTGATGGAGATCCGTCCATTTCTTATCCTTCTAAGTATTTCTAGACTTTTAGGGGTAGGTAAATTCTATCCATAATTTTGTTGTTACAACAAATGTTCGTTCTATAATTGGTGTTTGTTTCTTTTCGTTGTTATTTTGTTATTCCATTAATTGTTAGAGTATATTTCTACCCATAGTAATATTGATTTATTATATTTTGTAACACAATCTAGATCTAAGAAAAATTATTATGTTAGTTTTTGATATAGGTTGTCCGTTTTTTTATTTCATCTGTTATTCCATATTGCATTGTGCTTCTGATTGTTCATAATTTTTGTTATATTAAGTTGTTTGTTGTCCATTTAGGACTACTTTCTGGGACTATTTCTAGGGGACTATTGTCTGGAGTTGTACTTCTTGAGGCTACTGGGTCTATCATTCTCAGGTATTTATTTCTATTTTTTCGGCTTATTTATTGGTTCTGGAATTTCTGTGTATGTTTCACTTAGATCACTTATTTCTGATTTTGATCATTTGTTGTACTGATCATTATTTCATATATTCATTTACTTCAAGATTTTCCTTTTTAATTTTTGTTTCATTTCATTTATTTCATGTAGCTAACTCAAATTCTTATTTCTTTTCTTTTGTTTTTTCCCTTTGTTTAGTGTATTATAATATTGTAACTTAGATAATTCATGTTCTAATTCACTTTATTTTGTATTTATTATTCTAAAGGTTGTACTTCTTGCGGTGCTTGTATTTTATTTTTTAAATTCTCTTGAGTTATCTATTTCTTATTTTATTTGCTATTTTTACCATAGCTGCAGACTATCTTCTAATTTTGCGTTTCTTTCATAACAGTAAATATAAGTTATTTCCTCTTTTTTGTATATCTTCCTTCATAAGTTTGAAAAATATTATTTTTAGTTGTTAATCGTCTTGGTTTTCAAATATCTTTCGTCTAATGCAATTTCTGTATTCATATGGTTCGTGTTATAGTTATCATTTGTAATTTGTTATCTAGGCAATCTATTTGTATTTCCAACATAAATATAACTTTTCCTTTGTGCTAATATTATTTTTACAAACTCCTGCTAATATATTTGCTGAGTCTTTTTTTTCATGTTTAACATCTTGTTCTATTCAGTTAATTTTTTCTTATAGTCTTGGTCTATGTTCTGTTTCTTATCCATTTATATTTTTCTGTTTACAAATTTAAAAGTTTACTTAATTTGCTTGGAGTCTTTAAATAAATTTTATCTTTATAAATTTAACTCGTTTTGCCTAAATTTCAAATGCTTTTTGGTTCAATATGCTTTTATAATTCTAAGTCTATTTCATCATCTAGATCTATGTCATCTGGTTTGATTAATTTGCCCAACTTGGGTTGTTTCTTTCTATTATTTCATCACATCAATAATTCTTCTTAAATTTCTCTTTTTTATATCTGTATATATTTAAGACCTTTTTTAATATATAGAGTATTAATATTTTGCTAATTACATCGTATCTAACAAAAATAAGAGTTCAGGTTTTAGTTCATTTTTTTCACTTAGAATTGTATTCCTTCAACCTTTTAAATAGATTTTATACCTTATTTATATATAATGATAATGGTTTAATAATCATCTCGTATGGTCACTACTACAGTTTTCTTCTTTATGATTTGTTTACCCTAACAGCGCCTCCTCAATTTGTATACTCCCCTAAAGGCCTTTTTTACTACGGCTTTCAACATAGGATGGCATAGTTCTAGGCATACATATTGACCAGAATGATTCTGTAGCAAACTTTCTGTATGACCCAAAACGAGGAGATGCACCACATTTACCCTCTATAGTGAGCGGAAAAAACCAACCAATCTAAACCTTTCATTCAATTTAATGTCAACATAAAGCAATGCGGAAGAAGACTTAGACTCATAATTTAAAGCCCAATGTCAATACTTCTAAATTCAACTTATATTAATTCCCCAAAATCTGGAAGTCGGAAAAGTCATCACCACAAGGAACAACTATGATCAATTTATAAACTAAGAGTATTCTAAAAAGCTAAAACAAATAAAAGTAGTCTATGCCCGAAAACTTCAAGGCATCAAGACATGAGGAGGGATCCAGTCCAAGCTAGAAGGCATTAGCTCACCCTGAAGATCCGGTGGGGTTGTGTTTTGACGAAGACTGGTTGAACTACTGTGAGTCGAAGAAGACTGACGGCAAGTTTGCTGCACTCCACAAATATAAACAAAAAGGAAAAAGGAAAACATAAATAGGGGTGGTCAGTACACACAAGTACTGAGTAGGTATCATCGGTCAACTCAAAATAGAAACACAGTATATATCAAGTAACATCCTAAACTAACTAATGTCCTAGCATGCAGCATGATACAATTACCCATAGTCTTTGTTACACACACCCACGCAAATCATGAGGGGACCACCGCCTCCTCATCATCACTCGTTTAGGAAACATGTTCTTTAGATTGGATTAATTAGTATCTTTTCAAGATTTCATTAATTATTTACTCCGTGTCTGTACGTGGAAACTACGCTTCCTCATTCTATCTGGTTACGGAACGGGGGCCCGACCATATACTATCTGGTTTTGTCGGAACGTGCACTCGAATCCTCATATTCTATCATGGTACCGGAACGTGGCACCCGATCAAATTTTTATACTATCATGGGGTCGGAACGTGACACTCCGATCCTCATATTCTATCCTGATTGTCGGAACGTGCACTCCGTCATCATATTCTATCCTGGGTACCGGAACCGTGGCACCCGATCCCCTAATCCCTACTTCGGTTCATAAGCTTCTTTATACCAAGGCATCTCAATTAACAAAGGTAGACTTAGGGTTTTCTTCAAGATTTAAAGATTCTAATAGCTGTCATCAGGCGTATTTATCCACAACATATTATATATATAAGAATCCAATCATGCCATACCAGCCAATTAGCATATAGAGACTTTAATAATCTACTCAAACCACATTCTCATCGATATAAGAGTCTTCTACGAATAGTTGTGTTTAAAAACCATAACCTACCTCCACCGAAGATTAGTGCCAAGCAGCAATTCCAGCGTTGTTTCTTCGTTGTCCTCTATCGTTCGACCTTTCTCTCCTTCTCGTGTTGTTTTCTCTTTTCTTTTATTCAAACCCTCTGTTCTTTTACCCTAATTATTATATAATAAGTTTTTAAAGATGTGGCATAATAATCCACTAATTATTAAGGTACCTCTTTTAACCCAAGTAATAGGACTTAGAGCTGTTTGGCTCAGCCTTTTAACTTAAAAGCTGGTCACATTGACTTAAAAGTGATTGTTGGCTTATTGAGCTGTGGTAATACGAAAAAATAACTTATTTTGAGTAAAAAAAAAGTTATTGTTAAGCAAAAGTTTTAAAAGCTGGGTAGAGGTGCTTTTCTTTTTTAGCTTAATAAGCTGTTTTACGTTGACCACATTTTTATGTTTGGCCTTAATATTTTTATTACAATATCCAATTACAAATGACACGAAAATCTTTTCTTCCATTTTTCCTTTTCAAGTGGGCTAGCAACTTCAGGCACTTTTATCCAAACACCATAACTGCTTATTTTAAAAATAAGTTTCAGCATTTTCAAAAGTACTTTTTTAAAGCACGCTTTTATTAAGCCAATCCAAACGGGCCCTTATTACATTAAACCTCTAACTTTATAATTTAAAGCAGAGGAATAGTCAAAAAACGTCCCTTAAAACGTATAAAGAAATCTGCGAATGGGATTGGGAGCCCGTGACGGGCCGTCGCGCCTGCGACCGGTCCGTCCCTGCTGTTCCGTCGCAGTACAGAGACTCGTGTTTAAGTGGCATGGCCTTGTGGGACGGGCCGTCACTGTACGACGGCCGTCCTCCACTCGTTCACGACGTTCAGAGAGGGTCGATTTTCAGTTACCCCATTTCAAGATTTTTAAGATTTTGAAACGAAACTCCCGCCGGGCAGTAGTACCGTGACGGTCCTTCGGGGCCTCCGTCACTCTGCTGTATTTTTCCAGAAAAAATCTGTTGCTCAAAACGACCTACTAAAACAGGTCGTTAAATCGATACCAATTACCCATCGTTTCGTCCCGAACGATCCTCACAAGAAGGCTGAAAACAAGGCGAAAAGGAATACCGTGAATCGGTAAACAGATGTGGGTATTATTCTCGCATATTGCCCTCATTCTCCAAGTGGCGTTCTTCAACGGGTCGATTATTCCATTGAACTTTGATATAGATGCAATCTCCTTGACCTCCAACTTGCGAACTCTCTATTAAAATAGCAACAGGCTCCTCTCATAAGACAAATCTCATCAAAGCAAAATGAATCCCATAGGTAAGGTCAGGTTCCATCCCATGCGTATCTTTCAACATCGACACATGGACTACCGGATTGAACTCCGGACAGCCACTTGGGGGAAGGCGTACCTCATAAGCCCACCTCTCTACTGGCTTAAGTACTTCAAGGGCAAATGTAAACCTTGGGCTTAGCTTTGCCGCTTTTACCCAAACGCATACCCCCTTTCATTGGTGAACTTTCAACAAGACTTGTTCACCCTCCCATGAATCTAAGAGTCTCTTTTCTAAACCTGTCGATCTGTATATTCCTTTTGTCTACTTGCGCCGCTAGAGCTTTTCTTGAATAGATTTACTTTTTTCTATCGAAGCCCTCAAAAGAATAAGATACCCCACGGTCTAACAGCGAATTGCATCAAACCAAACCATCGGATGACCACATCTCCTCCATAAATTGCTTCCAAATGGGGCCATATCAATGCTTGAGTGAGATTATTATGGTTATGAAAAACTCCTCTAAGGGTAAGAAGCTATCCCAATGGCCACCGAATTGCTATCACACATGGCACGAAAGCATATCTCAAACACTTGAATCGGTTATTTTTCGCTTCAGATGACACATCGGGAGGAGGATGGAAATCGCAGTCTGGGTTTTGGTACTGGGGGTATAAGGTCAACCTAGACCAATTCTGCATGCAATGTTTTCCACAAAACTTAGAAGTTAAACTGCGTACCTTCTATCTGATATGAATGGATAGTGGTGGAATTCATGCATCGAAACAAAAAAACCTGATATGTAAAGTTTGGCAACTTCTCTTCGCATTGTAAGTAACTTACCGGAATGATGAAGAATGAGCAGACTTAGTTAATCTGTCCCAATCAACCCAAATGAGTCGAACTTGCCCAAATGTCTTTGGAAGACCCAACCACGAACAAAAGGTCCATTGCAATTATCTACCATTTCCATTCCGGAATGGCATTCTCTAAAGTGTTCCTCGGGCCTTTGGTGTTCATACGTTACTTGTTGACAATATGGAATTTTGGCAATAAAATCCACAAATTATCAGCTTAATTCTTCTCCACAAAAGTGTTGCTTTAGGTCACGGGTACAATCTGGTTGGCCCACCCGCGGATGTATCGAATTACCTTGAACTATGAAGGGGCCTCTGATCAGAATTGTGTTGATCAAATCATCGACGCGGGGTACGGTACACATACCCTTCCCTTAATCCTCAAAAACACTTCCTCTCAATCTTTCGTTCTTCTCATCTCTTGCAAACACTTTATCTACGATCCGGATCCTTTTTAATCAGTAAATGTTTCTTAATCTTGTCAGGAAGGAAGATCTTGCCTTCCACCTTCACACAAGCTAAACAATCCTACCCTTCTGCATTTACTTCTAATTCATAAGGTGTTTAGCCAGAGTCTGAAACTTCTAGCCAATGGGCGCCTAGAAAGATTGCAAGTGAGGCTAGAGACTACCCAGGCTTCCCGCTTTTACTAAAGCTTCCGCTACACCATTCGCCTTCCCTGGATGATACAAATAGTGATGTCGTAGTCCTTCAGTGGAGAGTTCCATCCATCCCTCTATCTCCAAATTCAAATCTCTTGAGTGAAAGAAATACTGTAATATGGACTACATAGATCCGTATAGACCTCACACTTAACCAAATATAATCAGTGTCTCCATTGCTTTAGTGCAAAACACACCGCGGCCAATTCCAAATCATGAGTGGATAGTTACGTGTCATCACTTTTAATTGTTTGCTTGACGCATAAGCAATAACATTCTTCCCTGCATTAACACTGCACCCAAACGAATAAGATGCAGTCACAATAACAATGAAGTTATTACCTTCCTAATGGCAAGGGGAGAATGGTTTCTTGCCCTGCAGTAGTCTAAAGAGTTCTTGAGCTTCCTGAAAGGCTTTACTCAAAAACATCCGACCATACAAATGGAAACCATTTTTGCTTAGTCAAGGTCGTCCAGTTGGGGAAGCAATAGAAGAGAATCCGTGACAAATCGGCGGTAGTAGGGTAGGTAGTAGGGTAGGGTAGTAGGAGCTAGCTACCCAACAAAGCTCCTTATTTCTGACACATTAGTAGGTCTTACCCAATTATTCACTACTTCCCCCGATCTTAGAAGAATCCACATCAACCCATCCTTAGAAAACCACGTGCCCAAGAAGGACACTGCATTCTAGCCAAAACTACATTAGAGAAGGAACTTGCATAAGCTTTTTCTCCATCAACATTGTCCAATACCATTCTCAATGCTCCTAATGTTTCCTTCTTTACTCTTGGAGTAGACTCAGTATATCAAATACTCGATCACACAAGCGATCAAAATATGGCTTTAACAATCCATTCATCAAAACTTTTCATGAACGCAAGGCAGGGCATTCGTAGACCCCAAAAAGACATCACTACAAACATTGTAATGCCCAACCTGGTTTCTTTCTTAAAGCAGTCTTTGGCACAGTCCGTTGCCCGTATTTTCAAATTGATGGTAACCGGATTCAAGTAGGCAATTCTTTGAGAGACACCCAAGAACTTGAACTGATCGAAAAAAGTCAAGCACTGCGAGGAAGGGGAAGAGGATACTTGTTTTTATAGTCACCTTGTTCCAATGCCGGAGTATTATGCAACATCCGAAAACTCCATCTTTCTTCTTTACAAACAAAACCGGAAGCACCCCAAGGAGATGCACTTGGTTTACTGAAGCCTTTTGCCAACAATCTTGAAGTTGGGGCTTTTATTCCATTTAACTCCGCGGGGGCCATTCTATAATGGGGGATATAGAAAGGGGGGCGGAGTAGTTACCAGGTTCAAGATAATTACAGAAGTCAATATACATATCTGGGGGCCATACCCGGAAGATTTGCCAGGGGAATACAGCAAGAAGAAATCACGCGACCACAGAAAACGACTCAAAGAAGGTAATTGGGTCAGGGTAGTGTCATCCTTGAGATGTGCCAAGAAAGCTCAACAACCTTTCACTAACCATTTTTCTTAGCACGACGAAAGGAGATTATACGCACCGGATTGAAGTGTAGTCACCCTCCCACACTAACGGATCTTTCCCAGGCTTGGCTAAAGTTTTTTTTTTTCACCCCCCCCCCCCAAAAAAAACGTTTTTAGGCATTACATCAAAGATCGCAAATTGCGGAGAAAGCCAAGTCATACCCAGAATTACATCAAAATCAACACCATCTCTAAGATAAAACCAAATCTACATAAGTGTACTCCCCACAAAGTTCACAAAAGACCTATATACCCTTTCAACTACCACAGGACTCACCCACGGAGTAGAAAACACGGATAGGCGTATCAAAGTAATCACAATGTAAATTTAGACACCATAGCAAGAGGACGATTACATAAGAAATGAAAATGTGGGGATCCAGGATCAAACAAACAGAGGCCATGGGCAATCACAAACAGAAGTTAACCTGTGGATGACGTCAGCATCGATGTCTACGCCTCCGAATATCCCAGGAAAGCAATAAAATGGGCAATTTCGTTTGGTTTGTCCGTTGCCACTACCATGTTGATGAGGTAGGGACTCCTGTTTGCCCATCACCCCGGCCATGTTGGTGACACCATTACCGGGACCACCTCGGCCTCCGGAATAACGGATATGCCGATGACCACATCTACCGAACTGTGGGGTCTATCACTCTGTTGGGACATACTATTATATGCCCAGTATCCCACACCCATAAACACTGCTCTAGATTCACGCATAGTTCTCAGAGAAATGTTGACCGGTGAGGTTGACCCCCGACTACAGTCTGTTAGTGAAGACTAATGGGTCGAACTGAGTCACATCCGGAACCCGTCCTCGAGAGAACCATTAAAAGAACATTAAACTCACCTCCCTTTCGAACCTTCTTTGAGTGACGCCGTGGTGATTCTCTGGCTTCACTCCTTCCACTCTACTTACGAAAGCTACCATTCTGGAGGATTTGGTAGCCGCTAACCTGTAAGGCTTGATGAAACATTTCGCAAACTCTGATCTAACCCCTTCACAAAACAGGCGAATCCGCTCTTTGGACTGAAACGTAGTGAGGTGTCATATTGGAAGTGCACGAACTTAGCCTCATATGCATTGACCGACATCCTACCTTGCTCTAGGATCAAAGAACTCATCTTTTCCTATCCCTGAAAGTACGGGGGATATATTACTTCATAAACAAACTAGAGAATGAGGGCCAGTCAAGGTGGTGCATCGTTTGGTGGAATCAACATGCTTGACCGGCCACCACATTTTGGAGTTTCCCTTGAAACTGAGAAATCAACGAACTTAAACACAAAAACGTTCTAACTTACCCATTTCTTGGTAGTAGGCTCATGACAAGTCAACCAGAAAATCGGAAGCATCCTCAGATTTCCACACTTGAAGACAGGAGGTGTCAATTTAAAAGAACTACTAAAAGTTCATGCTGATATCGTCTTATAGGCCCAGTAGTAGTCCAGACATGAAACTGTGCCTATGTCCAGTGAGGCGTCATAATAATGAGGAAGCCTAGTGGCTGAATGTTGTACTCTTGAAACCGGAGGAGGTGTTGGTGACAGAAAAACCCTTGGGGTGGCCTGACCCTGAGCAGACAACCACTAAGATAAGCGAGAACCTGATGATCATCTCTGGGGTAGGTTGTAGGTGGCATGTACCATTCCCGTACTGTTCATTCTCCCCATCCTACCTTCATACACTTTCGGTCGGTGGAGGCAGGTCAACGCCTGCACCGATGGGCTAGGTGCGGTCCTCTCCCCTCTAGAGGGACGTCCTCCCACGACCTCTACCGCGGCATTTGCCACCTGTTGCACTCGAGCTACAGCCCCAGTGGCTGGCTCAGACATGCATCTCGTCTTTGCTGATGTTGATGTGGCGTAGTACGTTTGCTCTAGTTCTAACCCATATGCGAAATAGAGTGAAGATGGTCAGATAACATTTGTATCACATAGATACCAATTGGATCCAAGTAATAGCACGAAAGAAAGAAAGAAAGATTGGAATTTTCCTAAAGTAGTTATCCTGTGTCAAAGAAAAGTAAAGGCGTCCCCCTACCGTTCTTTAAGACTCTACTAGACATGTGTTCTTCGTGTGAGGGACAAGAACTAAGGCTTGATACCCAGTTTGTCACGACCCAAAACTCGAGCCGGACTGTGGCACCACATTTACCTTGCTATGTGAGCGAACCACCCATCTAAACTTACCATTTCAATTTATATCAACATAAAGCAATGCGGAAGACTTAGACTCCCTCATAATTAAAATGACAATTCATCTTCTAAAATTCAACTTTCCTATTAAATTCCCAAAAATCTGGAAGTATCAACCACAAGAACATCAGATTAAATTTACTAAACTAAGAGTCTTCTAAGATCGCTTAAAACAAATAAAAGCTAGTCGATGCCTGAAACATCAAGCCATCAAGACATGAGGGAGGAGATCCAGTCCAAGCTAGAAGCATTAGCTAACCCTGAGATCCGGCTATGTGACGAAGACTGGCTTTGTGAAATCTGTTGAGTCGAAGATGATGGCAGTTGCGGCAATCCACAATAATAAACACAAAAGGAAAACATAAAGTAGGGGGTCAGTCAACCACAAGTACTGATGAAGTTACTGGTATCCTCGGCCAACTCAAAAAGAAACAGTATATATCAAATAAAACATCATAAAATCACCTAATGTCATTAGCATGCAGGCATTACATTACCAAGTCCTGGTACAAACACCAAGCAAATCAATGGAGGACTCAAAGCTCCTACATACTCGTTTGGGAACAATCGTTCTGTTAGATGAGTAGATTACGTATCTCAAGATTCATTATATTATTCTACTTCGTGTCGATACGTGCACTCCATCCGCATTCTACTTTCCGGGTACCGGAACGTGGCTACCCGATCCAATAATATCTGGCTGTCGGAACGTGAAACTCCGATCCTCCTCTTCTATCCTGGTGCCAAACCGTGGCACCCGATCCATATAATATCCTGTGGTGTGGAACGTGACACTCCGATCTCTATTCTATCCTTGGTACCGGAACGTGGCACCCGATCCATATACTATCCTGGTGTCGGAACGTGAACTCCGATCATCATATTCTATCCTTGGTGTCAGAACGTGACATTCGATCTTCATAATTCTATTCCTGGTACAGGGAAAGTGGCACCCGGATCCCCCAATCTCACCTACTTTGTTCATTAAGCCTTCTTGTATACCAAGGCATCATCATTAAACAAAAGTAGATTGGGTTTCTTCACAGATTTAAGATTCATAGCTTCATCATGCGGATCTTATCAACAAAACATATATATATTAGATCACATCCTGCATACACGCAATTAGCATATAGAAGACTTCATAATAACTAATAAAAACACATATCATTCGCTCTATAAGAGTTTTTATAGAATAGTGAAAAAAGTAAAAACCAAACCTACCTCCAACGAAGATTTAGTGATAAGAAGAAATTTCCAAACTTGTTTCTCTTCGTTTCCTCTCTTTCGGTACGACTTCTCTCTCCTTCTCTGTTCTTTCTCTTTTCTTTATTTCCAACCCTCTTTCTTTACCCTATTATTATATAATTAAGTTTTTTAAAGATCAGGCACTTAATATCCACTAATTAATTAAGGTTACCTCTTTAACCCCACGTAATTAGACTATTAACATTAACACTATAACTTATAATTACCGAGGAATATTCCAAAAACGTCCCTTTAAAACGATAAGAAAATCTGACACACACCGAACCTGGGATCATTGGTAGGCCCGTGACGGGCGTCGGCCTGCGACTGTCGTAATGCTAGTCGCGAATTGTACAGAGACGTTTTGTAGGGCGCAATGGCCTCGGCTGGCTGGTGTGCGGGAAAACGGCGCGACTGCGACGGTATGTACTTGCAAATTCCTCACGACGTTTAGTTAGAAGAGGCAATTTCCAGACCCAAGTCAGACTTTTCTAAGTGTTTGAAACGAAACATCAACGAATGTCGTCGTGACCCGTGACGGTAGTCGTGGCCTACGCACCTATTTGCCACCAGTTTTTCCAGAATAAAATCTGTTTGCTCAAACGATCACTAAACAGGGCGTCGTTACCTTTCTAAACGAGGGTTATTAGAAATATACAACATAATAAACATTACAATCACAAGAGATATCAGGAATAAAGTAATTTACTCACTCATAAATTGTAAATGTGTTATAACCCTGGTTTTGTAGATTTGTTGTTTCAAGATTTTGTCTCCATATCTTATTTGTTTTATCTGCTTGATACAATTTGGGAGGGTGGGTTGCGATTTGGGTGTGACATGGGGATTGCAGAGAAAAATATGAAGAAGAAGAGATGACTTATGGGAAGTAGTATGACCCATATATTTGTCAGTTTTGATTATATCAAGTGTGTTAAATGTAAACATTTGAACAACGTAGTTAATACTAGTCTCCCTTCTTTCTTTTGTTGGAATGAATGCCTTTACCTTTTTAGTATCCACCATTTTACCTATGGGTATCTGTTCTTACAAAAATTTATTTGGCTAAAACCATATATGTTCAAAAAATGCTAATAAATTAGTTATAACGGCGAATAATTTTCTATTTATTTCCATTTCACTTTTGTGCCTTACCAGAAGATACTTGTGAATAAATATCTACAAGGTGTCTTTTTTTCGTTTATACTATATTTTAAAAAAATCTACCTTATGTTTTGATAATTGTTTAAAGTAAATTTTGACATATTTCGTATATGTGCTTATCGTATTGTGAAATAGATTCAACTCTTTTTTAGTTGCTATTAATGGTGTTAAATGCTCTGCATTTTGGTATTACTCTTTACCTGATTTACTAAGCTAGAAAGGATCGTATTTATGGTGTTGGATCTATATGTTCATAAAAGGGTGATATTTTTTTGTAATATATGGTTTGCAGTTTTATTCCATTTTATCTATTTGTATTCCTAGAAAATTATATTGTGGTTCATAATTTCTGCTTTCTTTACTTAAGAGCTTAACCTGCCAGGGGTCATTATATTATATAATTTTTTTAATCAACTGATAGGGATCTTGTGTTCTAGAATATAAAAAATATATCATCATATAGGAAATTGGCATTTTTCCAGTGATTGAATGGTTATCCATAAAATGTTGCAATTACCTGGGTGCATTTTTATATCCAAATGGTAAAAATTCACATTCATAAAAGTCTTGTGTACAAGGTAAAGATGTTAGTTGTTTAGATTCTTTCTAGTTTTAGTGCTTAAAATCCCTGATGTACAGTCAAATTTACTAAAATAGTTATATCCTTTGTATTGTGTCTCTTTTTGTAGTATTTGAGTTGGGATGGCATAATTGTATGTTTAGTTGTGACATTAGATACGATAATTATACATTCACTTACCACTTTTTTGTTCCCTATGTGTTATAATTTAGTAAATGTTGGCGTATATTTCTTTGCTTTCTGGTATGGAATTATTTTATAAGAGTTCTTCTATATGTATTGGTATTCTTTTAAATTCAGCCAAAGTTAATTTAAGAGTCTCCGGGTTATATCTATTTCATCTTTATTAAATTTGTACTTTTGTCTTAATTTTTCCCATCTTGTAAGGCCTATTTCATTGTATAATTATTTCTAGTTGTTAATTAATTATTCTACTTTGTCTATGTAAATGTGATAATTATAAATGGTGTTTTGTGTACTTATTTATATTTTCCAGTTCTCGTGTTTATTTTTTTCAATTCTTCTACCATCATAGATTTCGGTTGTTTATTTTACTTTTTTTGCTCCTATCTTGTTTCCGCATGGTGTAGTAAAACACCAATGTATTTTTGTTATTATATGTGGATAAAATCTACTAAAAATGGCATTCCTAATAACATCTTTTGTTGTAAATTCAAAATTGTACATTTCTTCTATTGGTTAATATTTTATACCATATTTGTATTTTTATATATTTTGCTTTGTATTAATCATACTTCCTTCATTTTAAATCTTGTTATTACCATTGGTTTTTTTAATTTTTCCCATTTATCTTCTGGTAAAACAATATATTTACAATGTTTGCTCTGCTCCTGTAATCTATCATAGGGGTATAATATGTTGTGGTATCTTTCTATAATAATTTTTGCAAGTATGTTTATTTTCATTATTCATTTGATCTTTTAATAATTATTTTCTTATTTTGGCAGGTTATATTAATTGTTCATTTTCTGTGTTGTATGGTTTAACTTTTTCTAACCATTTATTCCTATGTAATATTTGATTTCCTTGGTAATTTTAATGGTATAATTAGCGGTATCCTCTAAATTACTTCTTTTTCTGTTATTTCTTTCATTTGTATTTACTATCCTGCTAGGTAGTCCGGGGCATATCTGTCCTGTTTTTATAATTTCTGTTTCTAATACTAACTCTCTTGTTATGTAATTTTCTTCTTGTCGTGTATTTATTAAAATTTTATACCTTCTTTGGTCTATTATTATTTTTATAAAGTAATGGTATGGTGTTATTTCTTCTTTATCTAATAAATTTTGTGGGATTTCATAGTTTCTTCTAGATGTACTCATTCTTGATGAGGTAGCTCTTGTTAATGTATTTGGTACGCTTGAAGTACTTAATCTTTAGTTTACAATTTCTAAGTCTTCTTCTCTGTCAATTTCCTTATAGCTATAGTCATTATTGTCTATTACAGTAATTATTTTTTCAATGGGATTTTCTACTTTTATTTTATCAATTTTATTTTTCGCTGTTACTTTGTGTTTTGTCGTAAATATATATAAGTTTTTACATCTTGCTATAAATATTTTACTTCCTGGTGCTAACTCTATTCCAGACATCTTCCAATATAATACTAGTGACTTGTCTATATTTCTATCTGTTAAAGCTACTGAATAGTTGGCACTTATATAAATTTAAATTTTTGGTATTTCAATTTTCTCTACTGCACTGAACATCGCTTTTTCTATAGGGTGTATGATTCTATCATCTGCTAAATATAGTTCAATAGGTGTATCTATCCTTCTCTAAAACAAGCTTTTATTAGTATTTATGTTACTCCTAAATGTACATATTTTATAGGTGTTTTAGCTTTTATATCTTGTATTTCTTTATTAATTATCCTCTTATTTAGTATAGGTATTTGTGCTTTTCCTCTTGTATATTTACAATCTATGATGTGTTATTTCTGGCTAACTACATAGTATTTATCTTTTTGTCTTTTAAACCAATTTCTTATTATAGGTACTTCAAGTATTTTTTCGACACTTAGGTCTAATTCTTTTCCTTTTATTTGTTCAAAAATTGAATTATCAAATATAATTTTTTGTTCTGATAATTCTTCATTTTGATAATCTTCTTTAGATATTATTTTTATATCATCTTCAGACATTATATTTCTTCATCTATTTCATCATTATCTAGATTAATATTTTCTCTTCATTTCAGTTTCTATATCTGATACTTCATATATACTACTCGTTTTCACTTAATTCATAGTCTATATATTCTATTTGCATATATTCATCATCGTCTATGATTACTTCTGCATTTGTTTCTTTTTGGATCTTTAGGTAATTTACAATCTCTAGATAAATGTCCTATCTTCCGCAATTGTAACAAGTACATTGTGATATTTTTATTTTTGGTCTATATGGTCTTTTTATTTTATAATTTTTTACATAATACCTTTGTCTTGGTTTTTTGTATTTATATCTAGTCTTACTCTTTCTATAATTTTTATATCGCCTAGGTTTTTGCTTTTTATAATATTTATTTGTACATCCGAACTGTGGTGCTGTTTTATCTTTACAACAAGCTAAATTTTTAATTAGTACTTTTTTCATTTTTATTTTTTCTTTTTGGTTTTCACATAGTTGTATAATTCCTAGAGATGAAATGAATCGCTTTGTGACGGGACTGTCGGATGACTTGCAAAAGTAATGTCATTCGGCTATGATACATGACAATATGAACATTTTTGGTCTCATAGGTCATGCTCAACCAGTGGAAGAGGCAAGGTATAAGAGAAAGAGTAGAGATGCCAAAAGGGCTAGATATTTTGATAGTGTTTTTTCAAAGGTAGGCTTAATACACAAGACAAGCCTAAGTTCAAGAAAAGGATTTCTAACAAAGTTCCTTCCAAATTCCCTAATTCTAGAGATGAAAGAATGTCTAACCCTAAGCCTAGGAAGGGAAAGGATACTAGCTCAAAATCCAAAAAGCCAACTAGTGAAAAGTGTGGGAATAAACATTATGGTGATTGTCTCGGGGGAACGAATAATTGTTTTTGTTGTTGCAAGAGTGGTCACAAGGTTAGGTATTGACCTAATGTGAAGGGTCAAAACAAGGTTCACTACAAGAAAGTGGAGATACAACGACATTTTCTAAATGTCGTATTAACATGATTAAATGTCACAAATTTGATTACCGAAATTTATTTTACATGTGGTTCGAATGTCGTATATTTTAATGTCGGGGATTTTATTTACATTTAGGTGATTGTTGGGAAGAATTTGCGACTTTTAATTTGTGACATTTAGGTAATTGTTGAAAAGAACCTGCGTCATTTACTGTAACGACCTGTTTAGTCATTTTGAGCAGCAGATTTTATTTCTGGAAAAACTGGCTGAGTCGACGGATCCCACGACGAACCGTCATGGGCACGACGGATCGTCGTGGGGGTCTCGTTCCAAAACACTTAGAATTTAGAAATTTGGGTACTGAGATCGACTCTGAACGTCACGACGGGGTGGCAGGACGGACCGTCTCAGGCATGACGGACCGTCACAGATTCATTAATGAATTGGAGTCTCTAAACTTTGTGACGGAAGCAGCAGGACGGACCGTCGCAGGCACGACGGGCCGTCACAGGATGCGTGACCCTGACTGGGTCGAATTTCTGTTAAATATTTTAAGGGGTGTTTTGGACTATTCTTGCTTATAATTATAAAGTGAGTGGTTTAATGTTTATAATTTATTTACTTGGGGGTTAAAAGGGAGAACCTTGAAACAAGTAGTGGGGTATCTTTATGATCTTTTATACTTAATTATAAGACAATTAGGGTAAAAGAAAAAGGGTTTTGAATAAGAAAAATAGAAAGAACAGAGAGAGAGAGGGAGAAACGAGCGAGAGAAGAGAGGACGAAGAGGAAAGAAAAGACTTTGAAGAGTAGCTTGCTTGATCACGAATTCTTCAGTGGAGGTAGGTTATGTATTATGCTATTCGTAGTAAACTCTTAATAGCGAATGATATGTATTGGGTAGTATTGTAAACCCTTCTATATGCTTAATTGTATGCTTTTATGAATGTGATTATATATCTGTGATAAAATAAGCATGAGGAAGCTATTGAATCCTAAATCTTGAAAAACCCTAATTTGCCTTGTTAATGAGAGTAATGATGTCTTGGCATAAAAGAAGGCTTGATGAACTAAAGTGATGAGAGTAGTGGAACGGGTTTCACGAACCAACACGTAGAATTAGTGGAACGGGTGTAACGAACCGACACGTAGAATTAGTGGAACGGGTGTCACGAACCCACACGTAGAATTAGGGGATCGGGTGTCACGAACCGACACGTAGAATTAGGGGATCGGGTGTCACGAACCGACATGTAGAATTAGGGGATCGGAGTGTCACGTACCGACACAAGAGAAATAAACATAATGAATCTTGAAAGACGTTAATATACTCAATCTAATGAACCTAATTCCCAAATGGGTATGGCATTGAGGCTTGAGTCCTCATGGGTGAACTTGGCGGTGCTTATTAATGATTATAGAACTTGTTGTTGCTACATGTTGAGTATTATAGTTGATTTATGATATTATTTGATATATACTGTTTTCTATTTTGAGTTGGCCGATGATACCTACTCAGTACTTGTGTTTTGTACTGACCCCTACTTGTATGTTCTCTCTTTGTCATTTGTGGAGTGCAGCAAACGTGTCATCGTCTTCAATTCAGCCGCAACTCTAGCCAGTCTTCATCAAGCCAGATTTCAGGGTGAGCTATTGCTTCTAGCTTGGACTGGATCTTCCTCGTCATGTCTTGATGCCTTGAGATTCCGGCATGGACTATCTTTTTACTTATTTTAGTTTCTTAGATACTCTTAGATTAGTAATTTGATGATAGATGTTCTTGTGGTGATGACTTCCAGGTTTTGGGAATAAATAGTATTGAGTTTTTATAAGTTATTTAATCGATTTTCATTAATGAGTTTTAAGGCATTATATTTTGTTATTTATGGTTGAAACGTTGGAAATTGGATTGGTTGGTTCGCTCACATAGTAGGATAAGTGTGGGTGCCAGTCGCGGCCCGTTTTGGGTCGTGACATTTACTTTGCAACATATATGTAAATGTTGATAAGATTATTACGACATTTATTTTTTGACATTTATGTGAATGTCGATAAGTAATATATGAGATTTATTTTTGACATTTAGCTGAATGTAAGTATGGGATATATCACACTTATTTTTTATATTTAGGTAAATGTCAGTATGAGATATATGACATTTATTTTGAATATTTAGGTAATATATATATATATATATATATATATATATATATATATATATATAATATATATATATATATATATATGTATGACTTTTATTTTTTATATTTACGTAAATGTCGGTGTGAAATATATGACATTTATTTTTGACATTTAATTAAATGTCAATATGAGATATATGACATTTATTTTTTCGACATCTATGACATGTCACTTTAACTTTCTGACATTATACAAATTTTCGGTACAAGTAAACAATGTCAAAACAAATCCTGTTTTCTATCTCAAGTAAAATTGAGATCTAACTAAATGTAGTAATCTCAACATAAAACCAACTAATTAACTCCTAATTCAAATGAAATTAAAATCACCAGCAGATTTTCAAGAAATCTTTACAAAACCATCAATACAAAAGTCGACGAGCATGTTGAAGTACATATTTGACGTCAATTTCCTTAAAAATCTGCAGAAATGCACATAAGAAAATCTATAACGATATAATAATAAAAATCAGACCATCATTAACTAAAAAAAATAAGGATATCAAAAATGAGTAATTGAAATTAATACTCCACAGTAATCTAGAAGGACTTTCAAAAGTAAAAATACAAAATCTCATCACGAAATTCACTTTACCCAGCTCAATGGTTTTCTCCATTTAAGATTAAGTAGAATAAATTAGATTAACTACTTTTTCAAATTAGACAGCCAATGCAGTAACAAACCTTTTTCTTGAAACAATAGAATAATAAATTGTTAGGTTAGTTTATTTTTATTTGATAACATTGTTATTGTCAGACATACTAAACAAATACCTTTTTATCTTACTTCATCTATATTTTATGACTATAGCATTATAGGTGGTATCCCTCTACTTGTTGAGTTGATTGAATTTGTTCATCCAGAGGTGAAGGGAGTAGCTGCAGAATGCGTACAAACATTAGAATTTAAGAATGGTGAAAACTAGAGTAAAGGGGTCAGCAAAACTAGAGCAAAATCGGACATCACTTAGCTACTTGCAGATTATCGGACTAATGGTATATTGAGCATCATGGATGTCGGTACTATCTAAAGAATAATAAACCTTTAAATCCTATAAAAAGTTGTAGCATGGATAACACAAGTCGTGTGAGATCAAGGAGGAGAGGAAATTATATGACTAAGGCAGGAAGCTAAAACAACAAATCATTTTCTCTCTTTATGAAAAAGAAAAATGAAGATAGAATATTCTACCTAGAGGTCCAACTTTTTTCTTCAATTTTTTTTTGTTTTTAATGAAGGGGTGACAGAGATGAGATGAGAGATAGTCACAACTTCAGTTTGTGATTCATAAGTTGATATAGATACTCATAGAATCATGAAACAGGAACATAAAACTAATGGAGCATTATAGTGAATCCAATCATGATCATGTATAGCTATAATAATATTGGCATTTAAATAAATTAAACAACCCGTCAATATCGAAACTCAAACATTTAACCAAGCATCCAAGTAAGAGGCAACAATTGTTTAGACTAGGAAATATTAATGATCAGATAACTAGATTCTCTTGGGGGAAAACTGATCTTAGCTACTAATCTAGGCTCAAATGCGACTGTTATAATTTAAAGACATCACATATTTGCAACCAAAGTAATGGTACTTGGGATGGGAGAAAAATATGATTACAATAACGAGAACTCCAACCAAACAAGTTGTCATGACCCAAATCGGATCGCGACTGGCACCCACACTTGTACTCCTATGTGAGCTAACCAACCAATCTAAACCTTAACATTTCAATGTAATATCAACAGAAAGTAATGCGGAAGACTTAAATTCATTAAATAAAACCGATTCAATAACTTCTAAAATTCAACATCTATTATTATCCCCAAAATCTGGAAGTCATCACCACAAAAACATCTATGATCAAATTACTAAACTAAGAGTATTCTAAGAACTAAAATAAACAAAAGCTAGTCCATGCCGGAACTTCAAGGCATCAAGACATGAGGAAGAAGATCCAGTCCAAGCTAGAAGCGTTAGCTCACCCTGAAATTCGGTGTAATGAAGACTGGCTAGAGTTGCGGTTGAGTTGAAGACGACGGTACGTTTGCTGCACTCCACAATAACAAATAAGAAAACATAAAAGTAGGGGGTCAGTACAAACACAAGTACTGAGTAGGTATCATCGGCCAACTCAAAATAGAAAACAGTATATATCAAGTAACATCATAAAATCAACTAATATCCTTACCATGCAACATTTACAATTACCATAATCCTTGGTTACAACACCAAGCACATCAATGAGGACTCACGCCTCCTCATCATACTCATTTGGGAATTAGGTTCATTATATTGAGTATATTAACATCTTTCAAGATTCATTATATTATTTACTCTCGTGTCGGTACGTGACACTCCGCTCCTCATTCTATCCTGGTACCGGAATGTGGCACCCGATCCATATACTATCCTGGTGTCGGAACGTGACACTCCGATCCTCATATTCTATCCTTGTACCGGAATGTGGCACCCGATCCATATACTATCCTGGTGTCGGAACGTGACACTCCGACTCTCATATTCTATCCTGGTACCAGAACGTGGCACCCGATCCATATACTATCCTGGTGTCGAAACGTGACACTCCGATCCTCATATTCTATCCTGGTACCGGAACGTGGCACCCGATCCCCTAATCTCACTACTTTCGTTCATTAAGCCTTCTTTTATACCAAGGCATTATCATTAACAAAGTAGATTAGGGTTTCTTCAAGATTTAAGATTCAATAGCTTCATCATGCTTATTTTATCACAATCATATATATATATATATATATATATATATATATATATATATATATATTATATATATATAAAATCAATCATGCATACTCAAAATTAAGCATATAGAAGAGTTAATAATACTACCCAACACATATCATTCGCTATTAAGAGTTTACTACGAATAGTGTGAAAACCATAACCTACCTCCACCAAAGATTCGTGATCAAGCAAGCAAATTCCTCAAATTCTTGTTGTCCCTTCGTTTTCTCTCTCTCTTGCTCGATTTTCCCTCTCTTGTTCTTTCTATTTTTCTTATTCAAACCCTCTTTCTTTTACCCTAATAATCATATAATTAAGTATAAAAGATGGCACTAATAACCCACTAATTAACTTAAGGTTACCTCTTTTAACCCCCAAGTAATTAGACTTATTAACATTAACCCACCACTTTATAATTAAAGCAGAAAATAGTCCAAAATGCCCCTTAAATAAATTTACAGAAATCCGACCCAGCCTGGGATTGCGCAGCCTGTGACGGGCCGTCGTGCCTGCGACGGTCCGTCCTGCTATCCGTCACATGCTACAGAAACTCAATTTTAAGTGAATGGCCTGTGACGGGCCGTCGAGCCTGAGACGGTCCGTCCTGCCACTCCGTCGCGAAGTTCAGAGAATCGATTTCAGTACCTAAAATTCAGAATTCTAAGTGTTCTGGGACGGGACCTCCACGACGGTCCGTCGTGGCATCCGTTGCCTCTGCCAGTTTTTCCAGAATTAAAATCTGCTACTCAAAATGACTAAACAGGTCGTTACACAAGTACGAATAACTCCAAATGCAAGTAGCAACTAAAACTAAACAAACTTATATAAGATAGGAGAATCAAAATGAAGTTCAAACAATACTTGGAACTAAAATACTAAACAAAACTCTCAATCGTTATGTTTAAAGAGCAGTAAGTAAGTTGAGATCTAAAAGACATAAAAATCCGACCCACTTGTTGTGTTAACATTGAGCTAAAAAGGTCATTTATGTTAACCACAATGCGTAAAACACGTTGAGACAAGGAAACACGAACTATAACAACATTTAATCATGAAAGGCCCATGAAACAGTAGTAACGAAATGTAAGAAATGAATAAGACAATGAACTCAGTCTGCGATTTTACACTTTTAGTGTCTTGCTGGTGCAAAATTTATATAAATCAATTGAAAATAGAATTGAATAAATCACGGGGAATGATTGAAATGTAATACAATGACATGTTCTTCTTAACTTCTAGTAGAGAAAGATCGCGAAACAAACATAAATAAAGTAGTTAAGAACTCTAATTCACTTAGTCACAATTGTTTATCTAGAAGAAGAAAAAACTAATTGAATTTACACTACATTATGATCAATGTCCGCCATCCTTAGTACCAAAGGAACTAATATTGGCCGATCACCCGAAATTTGTTTTCTATAAGCATGGTTTTGATATTCTCCTGAATCACTAAGCATGGCCAAAAAGTATGTTACAAGACACCGACTCTGACAATATTTTAAAAGGAAAAAAAAACCAGAAGTTGAGGGGATGATAATTTTGAATATGGAAGTGTAAAATTGCAGCAAGATATACCTGTATTTTCAGAAGTTTTCTCAACAATATCCATTGATTTTAGAGAATCTTCTAGCTTGTCTGAATCTAAAGATACTTCGTCCGAACTAAAATTTTTAGGATAAAATCTTTATCATAAATTATTATCATATGAAAGGAGAAAGTGTAACAATCTAGGAAAAAAAATTTAAATAATAGGTACATAAGGTGATTTAATTATTAATTAAAATTCTAAAATTTTAAGGTCATAATGGTCCTTTTACGTTTAATTAAAATAAATCAGATTTGTATTAATCTAATTTAAATACTATTTGACTAAGTCTTGAATTTAGTCTCCTAATCTTAATAAAACTCTCTCTCTCTCTCTCATGTTCTCCATATCTCTCTCTCACGTTGGTTTCGTCCAAAAATAATTTCAAGAACTAAAAAATACATCAATGGTTAATCACACTTGAAGAACTCACAAGAATTTTTAAGTAAAAGAAAGAGTAATCAAAACTTCAAGGCTAAGAGAGGTTCGTCGAGTGAGGTGTACGTTGAGGTAAATTGGGAGTGGTTTCGAGGAGTTTTCCGAGCATCAATATCAACGTTTGAACATAGATTAAGGTATGTGTTTCTTCTCTCTTGGCTCCTTTCCCAAGATTACCCTTATGATTCAAACTATTCATCTCGAAACTAAGGTCGTTCCACGTTGGATGCCCCTGTCACAAGCTCCCTATTATCTTAGGTTGGGTATTCTTGTTAGTAGAATTTAGGGATACTTGTTTGTGATGATGATCTCGTTTCGAGTATGTTTTTATATTTTGTGTCTTTTGGGAATATGTATGTAATTACGTATGTATTTGTGCAAGATTGTGATCATGATTTTGAGTTTTTCTTTAGAATGTTAATAGCATAGAGGTTATTCGTTTTTTATGTGCAATTAGAGATTCTGAAAATCGTAAAATTTACACGGTTGAAATGCTCTAAATTCTACTTAAAACAAATGATCAAATCATCCCTCTAAAATTTTCTTAAGAACTTTAACGAATGTATAAAAAACAAATGCTAAATTAAACGGTAAAAATGATTTACAAAATTGTGGAGTAATGTTCCAAAACCTAGAAACAAGTTGTAGATGAATTCTAGAAATTTTGAACAAAAAACAATAAAAAAAATAGGTGAGGTCTGCAGGGATCAAACCCAAGACCTCACCAAAATATGCCCAAATAAATAAATAAAACGAATGTGCCAGTCGGGGCTTGAACTGGGGGTTGGGGGCCGGCATAACAAAAGGGAAAAATAAGATGTCGTTGTAGGGTTTCGATCCCACGACGCGGAAGACCCTTAGCGACTGCAACAATTGAGAAAAAAGGGAGGGGTCCTGGGGAATCGATCCCCCGCCCCTCGCGCCTGGAAAAAAAAAGGAGTATGGGGTAGTGGGGAATCGATCCCACGCCCTTTAGTTAGCTGAAACAGGCTCATAGGATAAAGGAAAATGAAAGAAAAAGGATTGTGTAGTGTGGGAATCGAACCCACGACCTCCCAGACAGATTCAAGGCAAAAACAAAAGAGAATAAAATAGAAGAGGTTGTGGGGGTTCGAACCCACAACCCTTCGGCCAACCTAAGAGTTCTAATTAAAATAGATAATTTATTCCTTCATGTAAATTTTGAGATTTAATTTTGAATTCTAATTAAAATAGAAAATTAATTATTTCATGAAAAAATGTTAAGATTTAATTTAGAGTTCTAATGTTATAAATATTAGAAATAAAATCAATTAAAATATATAAATGATATCCAAGTGATTCAAGAAATGGGTTCCTATGCCCAAAAACCTCGGTATTGATACATAAGTCATACGTGAGTAAAATATTCAAGAATAATGCCATCTAGTTAGATAAAAAATCAAGATTTTGGCATATATGCAAGATACATAAGTCTTGCAATACATAATCTTATGAAAGTAAGAATCACTTAGCGAACTATGAATGAAGCCTCATGGCTTGTATGTATAGACACATAAGTATAACATACGTTCAAAAATTAAGTGAACCTAAGATGTACTTAATGAAATTATGAATCTTAGGAGGGTTAAGTATGAATGTAATTTACACTAAATGGTCAAGTGCATTGGCATATGATGAGATGAACTATGAAATGAAGAAATGAACATTCACGTAATAAGAGGTAAGTAACTATGAAAAACAAAGGTGCTAATGATGAAGAATGTGGTGACAATCATGATGTGAGGCTAATATATATGATGAGAGCAATCTCAAATGAGCCTAAGTAAATGTTACTAATACGTACTCACCAATGAGAGTGTAAGATAATGAAGAGACCAGTCTCTATGAACACTTCAATTAAAATATTGAGTTCAAAACACTTAATACTAATGATGAGATGAGAAATCATCTATTGAGCTATGATATCCTCATACTAGTAGTCAACTTCCATGATGTATGATTTGAATGTAATGGAACTTTATTCTGAGCACCTATAGGATAGCTATCAGCGGTGATGCCTTCTTTCGGGAAGGGCGGAGGTTCACGTAACTCTCATGAGATGAGACTTTCCGTCTTCCGGGTATGGGTCTCCATACATCTGCTAGTCTTTGAACCTATATTGCCACTATAGGGATCTCGCGGGGTTAAATTCCCATATACCCTAGCATGTTATTGAATTGCTTTGGCCGGTGATTCCACCACTTTTCGATGTGGGGGAGACACTGGATTTCATGATGCTCACATGATCTATGTCGGTTAAAGTTAAAGTTTCCAATGAATGAATGAAGTCAGCCTCAAATGAATCATATAAAGAAATGAATGATACCGAAGGTGTTAGGATAGAATAATCAAGAGGTGAGCTAGATTCAGGTAATGACATTAGGTTATTCCTAATCATTGCACAGCAAACCCGATGATAGTGTTAAACTACACCCTAAGTATAGCTGGTGTGTGCACTGGCCTATGAATGAATTGAAATGAAATACGTATGAAGGAATGAAGCAGAATCTGTGTTTGCTAAAGAAGGCTCCCTAGTTGAGGTCCCGTATGTTGAGCCCTCATTTTTGGAAAGTCTTAAGGTCAAGTCCATGATAACAAGGTCTCATAATATATTAATGAATAATGTGAAAGAAACTATGTATTCTATGTTATGTTCTATATTAAGATGTTATGTCTTATGTACCATACGATAATTATAATGATGCATGTCACTCTCATGGCATAACTTTCCCAATCTCAATTTAGCAAGTCCACTAACCTGACTTTCAAAAATCATGTTTTTAGGAAAGAGCTATTCTTCCTCATGCATGTCGCTGGTTTGTGCTTGCATATACCCATACTTAGCACAAGTGTGTACTAATTCCATAAAAATATCTACTTTTAGGTGCAGGCACTGGTGGACGGTAGAGCTTCAGGTTCGTTGTTGCAGCTATCCGGACGTCAGCATTCATCCGGAGTTTGGTAGGTCCTCATGCTTTCGGGGATGCTACTGTTTTACATTCTAGCGTAGTATTAGAGTTGAGCTAGTGGAGCATGTTCCACTAGCGTTTCTTTTCTATTTTGGTTCAGACTGTGTTTTGGTGTTATTTTGGCGGATATACAATTAATATTTAATGAATTATTTCTTTCAATCGCTTATCTCTTAATTATTAGATGGTTAATGGTGAACGATTTCGAAATATAAAGAATGTTTAGCAAGTACGATTAAAGAATCAAAAATTTCAAATTTTCTAAAATTAACCTATGTAAAGTAAGAATGACGCAAGTAGGCTTGTTTGCGATGTAACGACCTGTTTAGTCGTTTTGAGCAGCACATTTTATTTCTGGAAAACTGGCTGAGACGACGGACCCCACGACGGACCGTCATGGTAACGACGGACCGTCGCAGGGTCTCGTTTCAAAACACTTAGAAATTCTGAAATAGGGTACTGAAAATTGACTCTCTGAACTTCGTGACGGAATGGCAGGACAGACCGTCACAGGCGTGACGGACCGTCACAGACTCTTTGGTGGAAATTGAGTCTCTGAACCTTGCGACGACCTACAGTACGGACCGTCACAGGCACGACGGCCCGTCACAGGTTGCGTAATCCCAGTCTGGGTCGGATTTCTTTACACGTTTTAAGGGACGTTTTGGACTATTCCTACTTTAATTATAAAGTTAGAGGGTTAAGGTTAATAAGTCTAATTACTTGGGGGTTAAAAGAGGTAACCTTAAGTTAATTAGTGGGTTATTATTGCCATCTTTCATTCTTAATTTATACTAATTAGGGTAAAAGAAAGAGGGTTTGAATAAGAAAAAGAAAAAAGAACAGAAAGAGAGGGAAATCGAGCAAGAGAGAGAGAAAACGAAGAGACAACATGGATTTGAGGAATTTGCTTGCTTGATCACGAATCTTCGGTAGAGGTAGGTTATGGTTTTTATGCTACTCGTAGTAAACTCTTAATAGCGAATGATATGTGTTGGGTAGTATTATAAAGTCTTCTATATGCTTAATTGTGTGTATGCATGATGTGATTTTGTATATATGATTGTAATGAAACAAGAATGATGAAGCTATTGAATCCCAAATCTTGATAAAAACCTAATCTCTTGTAAATGATGATGCCTTGGTATAAAAGAAGGCTTGATGAACTAAAAGTAATGAGATGATGATGCCTTGGTATAAAAGAACCAGGTATGGGAATTACGAATTTGTAGTGATGTCTTTTGATCTTACGAATGCCCCTGTTGCGTTCATGAGTTTGATGAACGGGATTTTTAAGTCATATTTGGATCTCTTTGTGATCGTATTTATTGATGATATACTGATATACTCTAAAAGTTAGGAGCAACATGAGGAGCATTTGAGAATGGTATTGGAAATGTTGAGGGAGAAAAAGCTTTATGCCAAATTCTCCAAGTGTGAGTTTTGGCTAGATTCAGTGTCCTTCTTGGGGAACGTGGTTTCCAAGGATGGAGTGATGGTGGATCCTTCTAAGATCGAAGTAGTGAAGAATTGGGTAAGACCTACTAATGTGTCAGAAATAAGAAGCTTTGTTGGTTTAGCCAGTTATTACCGTCGATTTGTCAAGGGATTCTCTTCTATTTCTTCCCAACTGACGAACTTGACTAAGCAAAATGTTCCATTTGTATGGTGGGATGAGTGTGAGGAAAGCTTTCAGAAGCTCAAGACTCTGTTGACTACTGCACCAATTCTCACCTTGCTAGTGGAAGGTAAGAATTTCATTGTCTATTGTGATGCATCCAATTCGGGTTTGGGTGCGGTGCTAATGCAAGAGAAGAATGTGATTGCTTATGCTTCAAGACAATTAAAAGTGCATGAACGTAACTATCCAACTCATGATTTGGAATTGGCCGCGGTAGTGTTTGCATTAAAGCATTGGAGACACTATTTATATGGGGTTAAGTGTGAGGTCTATACGGATCATCGTAGTCTACAGTATGTCTTTACTCAAAGAGTTTTGAATTTGAGACAGATGAGGTGGATGGAACTACTGAAGGATTATGACGTTACTATCTTGTATCATCCGGGAAAGGCTAATGTTGTAGCAGATGCTTTAAGTAGAAAAGCAGGGAGCATGGGTAGTTTAGCCCACATACAAGTTTCTAGACGCCCATTGGCTAGAGAGGTTCAGACTCTGGCTAACGACCTTATGAGGTTAGAAGTAAATGAGAAAGGAGGATTCTTAGCCAGTGTGGAGGCGAGATTTTCTTTTCTTGACAAGATCAAGGGAAAACAATTTGATGATGAGAAACTAAGCCGAATTCGGGATATGATGTTACGAGGAGAGGCTAAAGAAGCAATAATGGACGAAGAAGGTGTTTTGAGAATTAAAGGAAGGGTATGTGTGCCCCGTGTTGATGATTTGATCCACACTATTCTTACTGAGGCTCATAGTTCCGGATATTCTATACATCCTGGCGCAACCAAGATGTACCGTGACCTAAGGCAACATTTTTGGTGGAGTCAAATGAAGCGTGACATTGTTGAGTTTGTTACCAAATGTCCAAATTGTCAACAAGTAAAGTATGAACACCAGAGGCCCGGAGAAACACTTCAGAGAATGCCCATTCCTGAATGGAAGTGGGAGAGAATTGCAATGGACTTCGTGGTTGGTCTTCCAAAGACATTGGGCAAGTTCGACTCTATTTGGGTGATTGTGGACAGATTAACTAAGTCTGCTCATTTCATTCTGGTTAAGGTAACTTACAATGCAGAGAAGTTAGCCAAACTTTACATCTCAGAAGTTGTTCGATTGCATGGAGTTCCACTGTCCATTATATCAGATAGAGGTACGCAGTTTACTTCTAAGTTTTGGAGAACATTGCATGCTGAATTAGGTACTAGGTTGGACCTTAGTACTGCATTCCACCCTCAGACCGATGGACAGTCTGAGCGAACGATTCAAGTGTTGGAGGATATGCTTCGTGCATGCGTGATAGAATTTGGTGGCCATTGGGATAGCTTCTTACCCTTAGCGAAGTTTTAATACAATAATAGCTATCACTCAAGTATTGACATGGCCCCATTTGAAGCATTGTATGGTAGGAGATGTAGGTCTCCGATTGGTTAGTTTGATGCATTCGAGGTTAGACCTTGGGGTACTGACCTTTTGAGGGAGTCTTTAGAAAAGGTGAAATCCATTCAAGAAAAGCTTTTAGCGGCTCAAAGTAGGCAAAAGGAGTATGCAGATCGAAGGGTTAGGGATTTGGAGTTTATGGAAGGTGTACAGGTTTTGCTGAAGGTTTCACCCATGAAGGGTGTGATGCGATTTGGTAAAAGAGCTAAGCTTAGTCCTAGGTATATTGGTCCATTTGAAGTTCTGAAGCGAGTAGGGGAGGTGGATTATGAATTAGCTTTGCCTCCCGCACTCTCCGGAGTACATCCGGTATTCCATGTGTCGATGTTGAAAAGATACCATGGGGATGGAAACTACATTATCCGTTGGGATTCAGTTTTGCTTGATGAGAATTTGTCTGATGAGGAGGAGCCTGTTGCTATTTTAGATAGAGAAGTTCGCAAGTTGAGGTCAAGGGAGACTGCATCCATCAAAGTGCAATGGAAGAATCGACCGGTTGAAGAAGCCACTTGGGAGAAGGAGGCAGATATGCAAGAAAGATACCCACACCTGTTTACAGATTCAGGTACTTCTTTGCACTCTTGTTTTTCTTCTTGTGATCATTCGAGGACGAACGATGGGTAAATTGGTATCTATTGTAACGACCTGTTTAGTCGTTTTGAGCAGCAGATTTTATTTCTGGAAAACTGGCTGAGACGACGGACCCCACGACGGACCGTCATGGTAATGACGGACCGTCGCAGGGTCTCGTTTCAAAACACTTAGAAATTCTAAAATTGGGTACTGAAAATCGACTCTCTGAACTTCTAGACGGAATGGCAGGACGGACCGTCACAGACTCTTTGGTGGAAATTGAGTCTCTGAACCTTGCGACGACCTGCAGGACGGACCGTCGCAGGCACGACGGCCCGTCATAGGTTGCGTAATCCCAGTCAGGGTCGGATTTCTTTACACGTTTTAAGGGACGTTTTGGACTATTCCTACTTTAATTATAAAGTTAGAGGGTTAAGGTTAATAAGTCTAATTACTTGGGGGTTAAAAGAGGTAACCTTAAGTTAATTAGTGGGTTATTATTGCCATCTTTCATTCTTAATTATATACTAATTAGGGTAAAAGAAAGAGGGTTTGAATAAGAAAAAGAAAAAAGAACAGAAAGAGAGGTAAATCGAGCAAGAGAGAGAGAAAACGAAGAACAACAAGGATTGAGGAATTGGCTTGCTTGATCACGATCTTCGGTGGAGGTAGGTTATGGTTTTTATGCTACTCGTAGTAAACTCTTAATAGCGAATGATATGTGTTGGGTAGTATTATAAAGTCTTCTATATGCTTAATTGTGTGTATGCATGATGTGATTTTGTATATATGATTGTGATGAAACAAGCATGATGAAGCTATTGAATCCCAAATCTTGATAAAAACCTAATCTCTTGTAAATGATGATGCCTTGGTATAAAAGAAGGCTTGATGAACTAAAAGTAATGAGATGATGATGCCTTGGTATAAAAGAAGGCTTGATTTACTAATAGAATGAGATTAGTGGGGCGGGTGTCACGAACCGACACGTAGAATTAGTGGGACGGGTGTCACGAACCGACACGTAGATTTAGGGGATCGGGTGTCACGAACCGACACATCGATTTAGGGGATCGTGTGTCACGAACCGACACGTAGATTTAGGGGATCGGGTGTCACGAACCGACACGTAGATTTAGGGGATCGGGTGTCACGAACTGACACGTAGATTTAGGGGATCGGAGTGTCACGTTCTGACACATAGTAGTAGGGGATCGGAGTGTCACGTACCGACACAAGAGGAATAAAGACTAACGAGGGATCGGAGTGTCACGTACCGACACAAGAGAAATATAGATAATGAATCTTGATAGATGCTAATATACTCAATCTAAAGAACATGTTTCCCAAAAGAGTATGGTGTGGAGGCTTGAGTCCTCATAGATATGATCGGTGATATTATAAATGATGTGTATACTTGTTGCTATCACCTGTTAAGAATATTAGTTGATTTTATGATGTTATCTGAGATATATTGCTTTTTATTTTGAGTTGGCCGATGATACCTACTCAGTACTTGTGTTTGTACTGACCCCCTACTTTTATGTTTTCTTCTTGTTTATTTGTGGAGTGCAGCAAACGTGCCGTCATCTTCGACTCAACAGTAACTCTAGCCAGTCTTCATTACTCCGAATATCAGGGTGAGCTAATGCTTCTAGCTTGGACTGGATCTTCTTACTCATGTCTTGATGCCTTGAAGTTCCGGCATGGACTAGCTTTTGTTATTTTAGCTTTTTAGAATACTCTTAGTTTAGTAATTTGATCATAGATGTTCTTGTGGTGATGACTTCCAGATTTTGGGGATAATAATAAATGTTGAATTTTAAAAGTTATTAAATTGGTTTTTATTAATGAGTTTAAGTCTTCCGCATTACTTTCTGTTGATATTACATTGAAATGTTAAGGTTTAGATTGGTTGGTTCGCTCATATAGAAGGATAAATGTGGGTTCCAGTTGCGATCCGATTTGGGTCGTGACATGCGACCTCTGAGAGGTCAACGACGCCGTTCTCATCTGGGGTCTAGATTCCAGTCATGACAAAGTTGGTATCAGAACGCTAGGTTAAATTCCTAGAATAATGAGTTCACATCAACCACATTGAGTAGTTTCTAAGTCATGGTAGTGAAGTGCACCACTATCCTGTATTAGAGACAACATGATGCGTAGGAAAAACTTCCCTTCTTCTGATCTTATCGTGCTTTTCCTAATGTTTGAATTCTTGGTGTAATGAACGTGTCAAACATCAATCCGTGTTGTTTTCAGAGAATGAGCACTTAGAGAACTAAGGGTCTGAGGATGGGAGCAGCAACAACTAGGGGTAATCAAAATCCACCCCAGGCTCCAACTGAAGGAATGGTCATGCCTATTAACCCAGCTATATTGACTGATGTTGAGGTGATGGCATCTCTAGACCATATGGCACAAGCCATCACGATTCAGGCTCAAGCTATGACTGCCCAAGTCAACCGACAGGATGTTCAGATTGAGAACCCATCGGTTCGCAGCATGGCTGACAGACTGCGAGATTTCACGATGATGAATCCTCATATGTTCATAGGGGATAAGACTTCAGAGGATCCTCAGGAGTTTATAGACGAGGTACTTAAGATCCTGGTGGCCATGCGGGCCACTGATATTGAGAAGGCTGAACTGGCTTCCTACGAACTCAAGGATGTTTCCCAGATTTGGTGAAAGATGTAGCAACATAGCCGTGTCCTAGGTGGAGAGCCAGTCACATGAGAGTTGTTGAAGACAACATTTCTTGAAATATTCTTCCCAGAGAGATGAGAAAGGCCAAGGTTGAGGAGTTCATCAACCTTAAACAAGGATCCATGACGGTCAGGGAGTATTTCCTGAAGTTTGTGAAACTATCAAGGTATACCACTTCTCTTGTGTCTAACAACAGAGACGAGATGGGTAGATTCTTGACAAGAATTGCTGAGGATCTCGAAGAGGAGTGTAGGGCAGCTATGCTACATGACAGCACAGACCTTTCCAGGCTTATGGTCCATGTCCACCAAGTGGAGGAAAGCAGAAAGAGGAAACACACTAAGGTAGGGAACAAGTCAAGGCAAGCTGATGAGGATTTATTTTTCAAGGAAGAGGTACTAAAATTCAGGATAAGCCCAGGTTTAAAAAGGGACTATCCCACCAAGGGGAGTCAAGTTCATCCAAGGGTCTCCATGATAGAAATTCTGAGTCCAGAGTTAAGAGAAACAATGAAGTAGATACACCTCAGGAGAGACCACCTTGCAGGAAGTGTGGCAAACTAAATGGAGGAGAGTGTATAAGGGGCACTAATGCTTGTTATAGTTTTGGAAAACCCGGTCACGTGGTAAACTATTGTCCGATTAGGAGAAGTCAAGAACAAGGGAAGGAAAGAGTTCAGTCTAATGGTCTAAGTGAAGAGGCTCCAAGGAGGCAACGATTCTTCGCACTCAAGTCTAGGGGTGCAGAGGAAGGAACTTCTGGTGAAGTCACGGGTGAGTAGACTTAATTAGTCCTTCATGTATTTGACTGTGTGTGGTGTGTATGCCCTAGTATGAGGTTATACTTTCTACTCGTAAGGCTATAGTTCCTTATCTCTTCGTATGTCGTTGTTATTGGCTAAGTGTGCATAGCGATTATTTAATGATCGGATTGGCATTACGATGTGTAATGGTAGAGTCATTCGGGGACGAATCTTCCGAAGGAGGGGATAGGTTAATAATCTAGATTTTTTTTTTAAATAATAGGTACTTAAGGTGATTCAATTATTAATTAAAAATCTGAAATTTTAAGCGCATAATGGTCCTTTTACGTATTAATTAAAATAAATCAGATTTGTATTAATCTAATTTAAATCCTATTTGACTAAGTCTTGAATTTAGTCTCCTACCTCGAATAAAACTCTCTCTCTCTCACGTTCTCTATATCTCTCTCACACGTTGGTGTCTTCCAAAATAATTTGAAGAACTGAAAAATACATCAAGAGTTAATCACACTTGAAAAACTCATAAGAATTTTTAAGTAAAAGCAAAAGTAATCAAAACGTCAAGGCTAAAAGAGGTTCGTCGAGTGAGGTGTACATTGAAGTAAATTGGGAATGGTTTGGAGGAGTTTTCCGTGCAGCAACGTCAACGTTTGAACATCGATTAAAGTATGGGTTTCTTCTCTCTTGGATCCTTTCCAAAGAGGCCCCTTACGATTCAAACTATTCATCTCGAAACTAAGGTTGTTCCCCGTTGCATGCCCCTGTCACTAGCTCCCTATGATCTTAGGTTGGGTATTCTTGTTGGTAGAACTTAGGGATACTTGTTTGTGATGATGATCTCGTTTCGAGTATGTTTTTATATTTTGTGTCTTTTGGGAATATGTATGTAAATACGTATGTATTTCTGCAAGATTGTGATCATGATTTTGAGTTTTTCTTTAGCATGTTAATAGCATAGAGGTTATTCGTGTTTTATGTGCAATTAGAGGCTCTTAAAATTGTAATATTTGCACGGTTGAAATGCTATAAATTCTAGTTAAAACAAATGATCAAATTATCCCTCTAAACTTGTCTTAAGAACTTTAACGAATGTATTAGAAACAAATGCTAAATTAACCCGTAAAAATGATGCACAAAATTGTGGAGTAATGTTCCAGAACCTGGAAACAAGTTGTAGATGAATTTTTGAAATTTTAAACAAAAAAATTAATAAAAATAGGTGAGGTCTGCAGGGATCGAACCCTAGACCTCACCAAAGTATGCCCAAATAAATAAATAAAAAGAATGTGCAAGGCGGGGCTCAAACTGGGGGCTGGGGGCCGGCAGAACAAAAGGGAAAAATAAGATGTTGTTGTGGGGTTTCGATCCCACGACGCGGAAGACCCTTAGCGACTGCAGCAGTTGAGAAAAAAGGGAGGGGTCGTGGGGAATCGATCCCCCTCCCCTTGCGCCTGAAAAAAAAAAGAAAAAAAAAGGGACTATGGGGTCGTGGGGAATCAATCCCACTCCCCTCAGTTAGCTGAAACAGACTCAACGGATAAAGGAAAATGAATGAAAAAGGGTTGTGAGGCGTGGGAATCGAACCCACGACCACCAAGACAGATTCAAGGCAAAAAGAAAAGAATAAAATAGAAGAGGTTGTGGGGGTTCGAACCCAAAACCCTTCGGCTAATCTAAGAGTTCTAATTGAAAAAGAAAATTATTCCTCATGTAAATATTGAGATTTAATTTAGAATTCTAATTAAAATATAAAATTAATTATTTCATGAAAAAGTGTTGAGAATTAATTTAGAGTTCTAATGTTATGAGTATTAGGAAAAAAATCAATGAAAATATATAAATGGCATCCAAGTGATTCAAGATTTAGGTTCCCATGCCCAAAAACCTCCGTATTGATACTTAAGTTATACGTGAGTAAAATATTCAAGAATAATGCCATCTACTCAGATAAAAAATCAATATCTTGGCAAATATGCAAGATACATAAGTCTTGCAATATATAATCTTATTAAAGTAAGAATCACTTAGCGAACTATGAATGAAGCCCCATGGCTTGTATGTATAGACACATAAGTATAACATACGTTCAAAAATTAAGTGAACCTAAGAAGTACATAATGAAATGATGAATCTTATGAGGGTTAAGTATGAATGTAGGATACGCTAAATGGTCAAGTGCATTGGCATATGATGAGATGAACTATGAAATGAAGAAATGAACATTCACGTAATAAGAGGTAAGTAACTATGAAAAACAAAGGTGTTAATAATGAAGAATGTGGTGACAATCATGATGTGAGGCTAATATATATGATGAGAGCAATCTCAAATGAGCCTAAGCAAATGTTACCACTACGTACTCACCAATGAGAGTGTAAGATAATGAAGAGACCAGTCTCTATGAACACTCTAATGAAAATATTGAGTTTAAAACACTTAATACTAATGATGAGATGAGAAATCATATATTGAGATATGATGTCCTCATACTAGTAGTCAGCTTCCATGATGTATGAGTTGAATGTAATGGAACTTTATACTGAGCACCGATAGGCTAGCTATGAGCGGTGATGCCTTCTTTTGGGAAGGGCAGAGGTTCACGTAACTCTCATGAGATGTGACTGTCCGGCTTGCCGGGTATGGGTCTCCATACATCTCCTAGTCTTTGAACCTATATTGCCACTATAGGGATCTGGCGGGGTTAAATTCCCATATACGCTAGCATGTTATTGAATTGCTTTGGCCGGGGATTCCACCTCTTTTCGGTGTGGAGGAGACACTGGATTTCATGATGCTCACATGATCTATGTCGGTTAAAGTTAAAGTTTCCAATGAATGAATGAGGTCAGCCTCAAATGAATCATATAGAGAAATGAATGATACCGAAGGTGTTAGGATAGGATAATCAAGAGGTGAGCTAGATTCAGGTAATGACATTAGGTTATTCCTAATCATTGCACAACAAACCGATGAAAGTCTTAAAATACACCCTAGGTATAGCTGGTGTCCGCACTAGCCTATGAATGAATTGAAATGAAATACGTATGAAGGAATGAAGCAGACTCTGTGTTTGCTAAAGAAGGCTCCCTAGTTGAGGTCCCATATGTTGAGCCCTCATTTTTTGAAAGTCTTAAGGTCAAGTCCATGATAACAAGGTCTCATAAAATATGAATGAATAATGTGAAAGAAACTCTGTATTCTATGTTATGTGCTATATGAAGATGTTATGTGTTGTGTACCATATGATAATTATAATGATGCACGTCACTCTCATGGAATAACTTTCCCAATCTCAATTTAGCAAGTCCACTGACTTGACTTCCAAAAATCATGTTGTTAGGAAAGAGCTATTCTTCCTCATGCATGTCCCTGGTGTGTTCTTGCATATACCCATACTTAGTGAAAGTGTGTACTAATTTCATATAAACATCTACTTTTCAGTGCAGGCATAGGTGGACGGTAGATCTTTAGGTTCGTTGTTGTATCTATCCGAACGTTAGCATTCATCCGGAGTTTGGTAGGTCCTCATGCTCTCGGGGATGCTATTTTTTACATTCTAGCATAGTTTAAGAGTTGAACTAGTGGAGCATGTTCCACTATAGTTTCTTTTCTATTTTGGTTCAGACTTTGTATTGGTTTAATTTTGGCCGATATACAATTAATATTTAATAAATTATTTCTTTCAGTTGCTTATCTCTTAATTGTTATATGGTTGATGATAAACGATTTCAAAATATAAAGAATGTTTAGCAAGTATGATTTAAGAATAAAAAATTTCAAATTTTTCGCTAAAATTAACCTATGTAAAGTAAGAATGACGTAAGTAGGTCTTTTTGCGACCTCTGAGAGGTCAACGACGCTGGTCTCGTCTGGGTTCTAGATTCCAGTCGTGAGAGAAAGATCCATTAGAATAAGGAAAAATGAACTAAATGTTTTTACTGATTATCATTATTATTCTAATGCAACTTATCTCACTCTGTTATAAAAATAAGGTACTGAACTGTCCGTTATATACCTTCCCTATGTGAAATAGCCGAGAAAAAGCTCTCCGGCAAAGCTATTTTTATTGAAAAGCCTCTGTTATTCTGCGAAAAACAGTAGCTTGTGGCTGTCTAAACTAATTCCCTTGTATAAACAAAACGAACCTACTATATTTAGTATTTTTCACATCCAGGTACAATATATAACAAAACAATGAGGAAGATGAAGAATTAAACAGATTGGAGGAACAAGAATACTAGGCATTGAGGACATTATTAAATAACGTGACATTTATCTCAAGAAAAATTAGGGACTATTCCTATGAAAGAAGCACAAGCAAGATGAGAAAATTATAGAAATACCCATAGATATATGGCTATCGGCAATATTGAGGAAATAGGAGGCCCAAATAGTATAGCAATGCTTTTGTTTTGAATAAAGTCACGAGAAAAAATAAAGCTTAACATAAATAACAAGATTACAAGAAAAACAGATCGAAACGGACTGTTATAACTCTCTGGTGCATACAAAATTACACATGGTGAAACTTGTTGGGCCAGCCTAATAATTCAATAGGTTTTGGTCATGGAACATGACTAGTTTTGCTATAAGTATCGGGGTGAGTAGTTTTATGCAGTAAGTCACGTCCTTGATGTCAAGAAGAAGTGATTACCTAATGTTTCATTGACTACTACGTCATATTTTGCCTCAGAATTAGAAGCTATTCATATTTTGCCTCAGAAAAGTAAAAGTGAACATGAAGAATAAACCTAAATGCAAAAATAAATACAGTAGACCGATTTCATCACTGGCAGCGAAATCAATCGTCTAAAAAATTCATGCAAGAGCTTCATACACACAGATGTGAGATGCGATCGGCTGTAGAGCTTACAAAGTCAAATCTGAATTTTGAGACACTCCAATGATGCTGGAGAATACAAATTTAGAAAGAAATCAATTGATTTAATAATCCTAGCCCTTTTTGAGGAAAAAATTATGATCATAATACAAATCTTGAAACATTCTAGAACAAATCAAAGTTGGAAAGAAAAACCCAAGCTGATTCACAGATTGAAAATGCATGAAGACGTGGTAGAGAGAACTCACAACTCTGGTAGCTCATCTTCTAGGATTTCTATATCTAATTTAGGGAGAAATCATAAAATTAAGAGAAATGAGAAGGGAAGTACGGATGCAGAACATTCGCGATTTTATCATGGATAAAGATGTTAACAAGAACGAAAATTGCATAGAAGACAGTTACTCCATGGATCTGCATTAGAAACCTACGATAAGCTTCTCTTGGCTAGGGAAGTCAAATATAGAACACATGGATAAACTTACCGTATAACAAATCGTTATCGCTGCCTCATCTCTTCCTTCCTTCTCTGACAACTCTACCGTGGAAGAAGACAGTGGTAGGTAGCTCCGTCACCATGGATAACGGATGAAGTTAGTAATATTAACAATTAGACTTTTTTTTGGTTTGGGAAAAAAGAATGCGCATTAACTTTAAAGTAACTCTATGATATTATACAATCTTACTATTTAGGGTGGCTGAGGCCCAGTAATTGTATCAATATTACAGTGATTGATTAATCCTCTGTAATTTAATGAAATTAATTGGGATGAGTTGCCCTCACTTTCGTTAATTTTTTTTTAGTGTTTGAGGATTAAATTTAGGGTTCTTGTTTTTTTAGGAATTGGGAGGAATAGAAACTGTGGAGGGAGCTTATTAATTTTGCCAAAATTGTAATATATCTGTAGTAGTACTTTGGGTAAAATATTTATATGGAAGAAACTAGTTATTGAAGCTAATTTTTAATGTTTATTTATAAAGCACACTTATGAAGTGTTGTTTTTAGAATTATAAAGATAACACTTTTTAAAGTGTTGTTATATATATAAATAAGCGTTTCAACTGTTTTATGATGTGTAAGTTGTAACCTATAATTTTAAAAGGCACACATTAGAAGTGTTGTAAAAGTTTATGTGATCAAAAGCTCGAAATAAATGTCAAGAAGTGAAAGTGTGCTCTTAGATAATTTAGGCAACACCTTTTAAGTGTTGTCTAGAATTAGTGTAGCCATAGGCCAAATTTTCTGTAGTGATATAAAGTAAAAAACTTCATAGAACTTACATTTGACAGTAATTGACAATGTTCTATTGTTTATTTTATAAAACGAGATAAGACATTGAAGGTTATGCATACAAATGATTAAACATTAATTGTAAATATAAAATATTATTAATTGTTATCATAATATTTCTACGAGTATTATCTCACATGTCATATTCGAATGGATTATAAGATAGCTCTTCACCTCTACATCATTACATGAGATATTAAGTTCATGATTTGACGACAAACTCGTAGAATTTGTACATTACTCCAGTAATATAAGTAAAATCATCTTCTAATTCATATCAGCGTAGTTTCATACTTTAAATATGAAATATTTCTTTGTTTATTTTACTTATCTAACTTTTTATTATAAAAGTTCACAAAATTGTTACACTTTTTGAACAATTAATTGTATGTGTAAAATGAAATTTTAGTAATATGCACAATAGCAAAATTATGATTAATATAAATATTTTAAACAAACCGACCTCCTTATGTCGCTTTTATTAAAAGTAATTATATGAAATAAAAATATTGACCTCATGAATTCTATATTTTATATTAATTTACTTTTTAACTAATGTAAAACCGTTATTCGGTGGGCGGATTATTTAAAATTGATTGAAAATATTAATTTATTAATTTCATGAAGTCACTATATAAATATTTTAATGAAAGCTAATATAATTACATACTATTTAATTTTATTGACTTTCGAAAGTCTGTGTTATAATTTCTTTGTTTTTTAATTTTACACAATATTGTCCTCTAGAATAAAATTAATTCAAAATATTTCTAAATTTTATTTTTTTATATTTAATTGAGAAAAAAATATTTTTATTTATTTATAACATCGACATCAAGAGGTCAATTTTTATTGTAATTTGTGTTTTCTGAGACAAAATTTCAACATCATAAGGTCGAATTTGGATTTCCCGCTTTATTTTGCATAATAACCGACTAATTGTAGTATGTTTTTCATATTAATGTAGGTTCATACTCTAAATATGTATTATTGATATAACTTTTTATTTATAAAAGTATAAAAAATTGTTACACTTTTTTGAACAATTAATTGTAGGTGTAAAATAAAATTTTAGTATTATGCTACAAAAATTATAATTAATAGGAACATTTTAAACAAATAGACCTCCGAATGTCGCTTTTGTTAAAAGTAACTAGATGAAATAAAAATACTGACATCATGAGGTCGGTATTTTATATTAATTTATTTTTAAAACATATATAAAACGTCATCCGGAGGATGAATTATTTAAAGTTAACTGAAATATTAATTTATTAATTTTTTTGAAGTCACTATATAAATATTTGAATGAAAATTAATTTAGTTACATACTGTTTAATTTTACCAACATCCAAAATTCGGTATTATAACATTTTTTTGTTTTTGATTTTACACAAAACCATCTTCCAAATTTTTTTTTAAATAAAATAAAATATTTCTCAATTTTATCTTTTATATTTAATTGAGAAAAATAAAATATTTTTATATATTTATTCATTTAATACCGTCATCAAGAGGTTGGTTTTTATTATAATTATTTTTTTGGGAAAAATTCAACCTCTTGAGGTTGGAATTTTTTTTTTTCTCATTATATTGCATTAAAAATGATTTTTTTGCTTAAAAAAATTATTCCTCTTAACAATACCGACGTCGAAGGTCGGAAATTATGGACCTCTATTTAAGTTTGATATTTTTTAGGTTAGTATTCACTAATTCTTAGTAGTATATGTATTATAATAAAGATGTATTATAAAGATTTATTAAATTTTTTTAATTAATCTTAATGTAGAGTTTGTGGAAATGTATGACCACTTGAGTCAGCGCAAAATCATCTTTTGCAAAATCAAAGATTACCAGGTCATATGTTATTGTGTATATAAATTTATATATATAAGTAAAAATATATTCAATTAACATCACGAACTTTATGTAGTGATATATTTTATTTTTTAATTAGGTAATGTTAAATAACTCTCAACTTTGTATTGATTTGTATTAGATTTATTTGGTAACAAACAACTCTCTCTAAATAATTTGTAAGCTAATTTATTTAAATAAATTACTAGTACAAATATAAAACATAAAAGCAAGAAAATAAAAAAAAATAATCAAAATAATTTAGGGATATTGTTGTCTTTACATAGACTTATCCCATGGTATTATATCCTATATGTTACTATTACCTCCAAATGGACGGTATTAGTAATACATCCTATAAAGTCATGTAGGATGTATAACTAATACATGAATTAGTTATACATAGATCCAAATTCCTACTAAATACAATAATAAATAATACAATACATAATACATGGACTATTTCTTGTAATGCGGCTTACCAAACAACCCCTTAATTTATGTTTGGTTGCAAAGGTAGGGAAAACTTATCTAGGATTAACAATTAGTGCATAAATAAGTTATACTGGATAAGATGGGTAAATTCACAAAAATAGCCCCTTAAACTCTCTTTTATACACCACTTTTACGTTCAACATATTAACATAATTTTTAAGAATATTTATAATAACGTTCACAACCTTAATTATTCATTATTTTTGTAACAACCTGTTTAGTCGGTTCGAGCAGTAGAATTATTTTGAAAATAACTGACTAGGTCGACGGATCAGGAGACGTACCATCATGGTCACGACGGACCGTCGAGGGTCTTCGTTCCAAAACACTTCAACTCTGAAATCTGGGTATTGAGATCGACACTCTGAACTTCACGACGGAACTGCAGCACGGACCGTCGTAGATACAACGGACCGTCACAAACCCCTTTACTGAATTTAACTCTCTGAACTTTGTGACGGACCTGCAGGACGGACCATCATAGACACGAAGGGCCGTCACAGGTCGCGTAACCTCAACTGGGTTGGATTTCTGCTAAAGGTTTTAAAGGGGTGTTTTGGACTATTCATGACAAACTTTATGAAATTAGTGGGGTAAGTTTAATAATTTATTTACTTGGGGTTAAAGGAGATAACTTTAAAATAAATAATGGGTTACTTTTATCATAATGAATTATATGATAATTAGGGTAAAAGAAAAAGAATCTGGAGAAGAAAAATAAAAAGAAGCAGAGAGGGAGAACGAGCGAGAAAGAGAGAACGAAGAGGAAAGCAAAAGGCATTGGGGAGATAGCTTGCTCGATCACGATTCTTCGATGGAGGTAGGTTATGGTTTATTTCTATGTGATAGATAAACTCTAAATAGCGATTGATATGTATTGAGTAGTATTGTAAAGTCTTATATATTGCTTGCTATTTTGAGTTGGCCGATGATACCTACTCAGTACGTGTTCCTTGTACTGACCCCTGATTTTATTTCCTTCTTGTTGTTTGTGGAGTGCAGCTAGTGCACCATTGACTTCGACTCGTCCTCAACTCTAGCCAGTCTTCGGCACGTCAGATTTCAGGGTGAGCTATTATTCCTAGCTCGGGCTGGATTCTCTTCTTCACGTCTTGATGTCTTTAAAGTTCGGACATGGACCATCTTTCAACTTATTTTAGTTCTTAATTACTCTTAGACTTAGTAATTTGAGGATAGATGTTCTTGATGTGATGACTTCCAGATTTTGGGGATGATAAGTATTATACTTTAGAAGCTTATTTAATTGATTTCGTTAATGAGTTTTGGATCTTCCGCATTGTATTTACTAATTAAAATTTATATACTGATAAAAGTTGGGGTTTAGATTGTTGGTTCGCTCACCTAGTAAGATAAGTGTGGGTGCCACTCGCGACTCATTTTGGGTCGTGACAAACTTGGTATCAGAGTTTTCGGTTCGTTGGTCTCATCACACAAGAACGAGTCTAGTAGAGTCTTGAGGAACGGTAGGGGGACGCCCTTACTTTTCTTTGAGAGGCTATAGGACTTTAGGAAAACTTCATTCTTTCTTCCTTTCGTGCTATTACTTGGATCCAATTGGTATCTAGGTAATACAAATTGGTATCTGACATCCTCACTCTATCTCGCAGATGGTTAAAACTAGAGCAACAACTGTGTCAACACCAGCACCGATAGGAGAGGGTGCGTCTGAGCCAAACATTGGGACCGTAGCTCGAGGATGAGCAGTGGCAAGAGGCCGTGGTAGATGTCTCAGGAGGACGCCCTCTAGAGGTAGAGGACAAACACCTGGTCCAACTAGTGATAGGGCGGTGACTCCTCCACCGACTGATGAAGTAGTAAGAGGGGGTGAAGAAGGGGAAAATGAGCAGGATCAAGATGAGAAACTACCACCCCAGCCTACCCCAGAGATGATTAACCAGGTTCTTACCTGTCTTAGCGGGTTATCTGATCAGGGCCAAACACCTCCAGTGTTTTCTGCACCAGCACCTCAGGTTCAGAGAGTACAACATGCAGCCGCTGTGGCTCCCCGCATGGATTCCTCATTGGAAGTAGGCACATTTCCTGGATTGACTACAGGGTCCATAATGACAAGTGACCAGCATGAACTTTTCACTAAATTCTTAAAGTTAAAACCTCCAGTATTCAAGGGTGCTGAATCTGAAGATGCCTACGATTTTCTGGTTGATTGTCATGAGCTGCTACATAAGATGGACATAGTAGAACGATTCGGTGTGGAGTTTGTGACCTATCAGTTTCAGGGGGATGCCAAAAGGTGGTGGCGGTCGTATGTTGAGTGTCAACCAACACAGGCACCACCTATGACTTGGGCATCATTCTCTAGCTTATTTTTGGAGAAGTATATACCCTGGACCTTGAGGGATAGGAGGAGAGATGAATTCCTGAGCCAAGATCAAGGAAGGATGTCTGTTGCTGCTTATGAGGCTAAATTTCGTGCACTATCTAGGTATGCCACTCAACTTTGTTTCAGTCCAAAAGAGCGGATTCTCCATTTTGTTAAGGGATTGAGGTCAGATTTGCGGATCCCAGCCTTACAGGTAGCTGCTGCAGCAAAATCCTTTCAGGCAGTGGTTGATTTTGTGATAGAATTGGAGGGGGTGAAGCCAGACGACTTCACCATGGCGTCGACATCTAAGAAGTTCCGTAAGGGAGGTGAGTTTAGCGGTTTTTACTCAAGAGGGCAGAGTTCAGGAGGTTACCAAAACCGCCCTATTCAGTCTGCCCTGCAGGCTTTAGCTGGGGGTCCATCGCAGCCCAGTCAGCCTTTTTCTGAGTTTGGAGGTTATCCCCAGACTTCGTCACTTTCACAAAGACCTATGCTTGACTCCAGGAATTGTTATGGATATGGGGAGACTTGACATAATTGAGGTATTGTCCAAAACTGAGTTACAGACCCCCAATAGTCAGAGGTAGAGGTGGTCATGGGAGAGGCCGCCATTCTGGAGGACGTGGGGGACAAGGTAATGGTGGTAGCCAAATCAACCGGGGTGGCGGGCAAGCTGGAACTGCTGCAGCGCAACATGATAGGGGCAATGGACAGACAGGTGATAGGGCCCATTGTTATGTTTTCCCCGGGAGGTCTGAAGCAGAGACATCTGATGTTGTTATTACAGGTAATCTTTTGGTCTGTAATTGCATGGCTTCTGTATTATTTGATCCTGGATCCACATTTTCATATGTATCTTCCTCATTTGCTACCGGTCTTGATTTACATTGCGATTTGCTTGACATGCCTATTAGTGTCTCTACTCCTGTAGGTAAGTCTGTGATTGTTGAGAATGTGTATAGGTCTTTCCTTGTGACTTTTGTAGGGAGCAATACCTATGTAGATTTGATTATTCTAGAAATTGTTTATTTTGATGTAATTTTGGGTATGACTTGGCTTTCCCCAAATTTTGCAATCTTAGATTGTAATGCTAAAACTGTGACATTGGCAAAGCCTGAGACAGATCCGCTAGTGTGGGAGGGTGACTACATTTCCACCCCAGTCCGTATTATCTCTTTTCTTCGCGCTAAGAGGATGGTTAGTAAAGGTTGTTTAGCCTTCTTGGCACATCTCAGGGATGATACTTCCAAAGTACCTTCGATTGAGTCTGTTTTGATAGTCTGTGAGTTTCTGGATGTGTTTCCTGCAGACCTTCCTGGTATGCCACCACATAGGGATATTGATTTTTGTATTGATCTGGAGCCGGGTACTCGCCCCATTTCCATCCCCCCTTATAGAATGGCTCCATCTGAGTTAAGGTAATTAAAGGCCCAACTTCAGGAGTTGTTAGGTAAAGGTTTTAGTATACCAAGTGCATCCCCTTGGGGCGCTCCTGTTTTATTTGTGAAAAAGAAGGATGGAAGCCTTCGGATGTGCATAAACTACAGGCAGCTGAATAAGGTAACTATAAAGAACAAGTATCCCATTCCTCGAACTGATGATTTGTTCGATCAGTTACAAGGTGCTTGTGTTTTCTCTAAAATTGACCTGAGATCCGGTTATCATCAATTGAAAATACGGGCAGCAGATGTGCCAAAGACTGCTTTTCGAACCAGGTATGGGCATTATGAATTCTTAGTAATGTCTTTTGGGCTTACGAATGCCCCTACTGCTTTCATGAGTCTGATGAACGGGATTTTTAAGCCATATCTGGATCTCTTTGTTATTGTATTCATTGATGATATACTGATATACTCAAAGAGCAGGAAAGAACATGAGGAGCATTTGAGAATTGAAATGGATTTGTTGAGGGAGAAAAGACTTTATGCCAAATTCTCCAAGTGTGAGTTTCGGCTAGATACAGTGTCCTTCTTGGGGCACGTGGTTTCTAAGGATGGAGTGATGGTGGATCCTTCTAAGATTGAAGCAGTGAAGAGTTGGGTATGACCTACTAATGTTACATAGGTAAGGAGCTTTGTTGGTTTAGCTAGCTACTACCGTCGATTTGTCAAGGGATTTTCCTCTATTGCTTCGCAGCTAACAAATTTGACTAAGAAGAATGTTCCCTTTGTATGGTCGGATGAATGTGAAGAAAGTTTTCAGAAACTCAAGACTTTGTTGACTACTTCACCAATCCTTACCTTGCCAGTGGAAGGTAAGAATTTCATTGTCTATTATGATGCATCTTATTCTTGTTTGGGTGCAGTGCTAATGCAAGAGAGAAATGTAATTGCTTATGCTTCGAGGCAATGAAAAGTGCATGAACGTAACTATCCGACCCATGATTTGGAGTTGGCTGCAGTAATATTTGCATTAAAGCAATGGAGACATTATCTATATGGGGTCAACTATGAAATTTATACAGATCATCGTAGTTTACAGTACGTCTTTACTCAGAAAGATTTGAATTTGAGGCAGAGGAGGTGGATGGAACTATTGAAGGACTATGATATTACTATATTGTATAACCCAGGAAAAGCTAATGTTGTGGCAGATGCTTTAAGTAGAAAAGCAGGGAGCATGGGTAGCTTAGCCCACTTACAGGTTTCTAGACGCCCATTGGCTAGAGAGGTTCAGACGTTGGCTAATGACTTCATGAGGTTGGAAGTAATAGAGAATGGAGGATTTTTGGCCTGTGTGGAGGCAAGATCTTCTTTCCTTGACAAGATTAAGGGAAAACAATTTACTGACGAGAAACTGATCCGAATTCGAGACATGGTATTACGAGGAGAGGCTAAAGAGACAATAATTGATGAGGAAGGCGTTATGAGAATTAAGGGAAGGGTATGTGTGCCTAGTGTGGATGATTTGATTCACACTATTCTTACAGAAGCTCATAGTTCAAGGTATTCTATACATCCTGGTGCAACCAAGATGTATCGTGACCTAAATTAACATTTTTGGTTGAGTAGGATGAAGCATGACATTGTTGATTTTGTTGCCCAATGCCCGAATTGTCAGCAGGTAAAGTATGAACACCAGAGGCCCGGAGGAACACTTCAGAAAATGCCCATTCCTGAATGGAAAAGGGAAAGAATTGCAATGGATTTTGTGGTTGGTCTTCCAAAGAAATTGGGTAAGTTTGATTCCAGTTGGGTAATTGTTGAAAGATTAACTAAGTCTTCTCACTTCATTCCGGTCAAGGTGACTTACAATGCAGAGAAGTTAGCCAAACTCTATATCTCAGAAATTGTTCGATTGCATGGAGTCCCACTTTCCATCATATCAGATAGGGGTACGCAATTTACTTCTAAGTTTTGGAGAACATTGCATGCTGAATTAGGTACTAGGTTGGATCTTAGTACCGCATTTCACCCTCAGACCGATGGTCAGTCTGAGTGAACGATTCAGGTGTTGGAGGATATGCTTCGTGCATGTGTGATAGATTTTGGTGGTCATTGGGATAACTTCTTGCCCTTAGAAGAGTTTTCATACAATAATAGCTATCACTCAAGTATTGATATGGCCCCATTTGAGGCACTGTATGGGAGGAGATGTAGGTCTCCCATTGGGTGGTTTGATGCATTTGAGGTGAGACCATGGGGTACCTATCTTTTGAGGGAATTGTTAGATAGAGTAAAATTCATTCAGGAGAAGCTTCTAGTAGCTCAGAACAGGAAGAAAGAATATGCAGATCGAAAGGTTAGGGACTTGGATTTTATGGAGGGTGAGCAAGTCTTGCTGAAGGTTTCGCCCATGAAAGGGGTGATGCGGTTTGGTAAGCGAGGTAAGCTTAGCCCAAGGTATCTTGGTCCATTTAATGTTTTGAAGCGTGTGGGGGAGGTGGCTTATGAATTGGCATTGCCTCCAGGACTCTCAGGAGTGCACCCGGTATTTCATGTGTCTATGCTGAAAAAATACCATGGGGATGGAAACTACATTATTCGTTGGGATTCAGTCCTTCTGGATGAGAATTTGTCTTATGAGGAGGAGCCTGTTGCTATTTTAGATAGAGAAGTCCACAAGTTTATATCAAAGGAGATTGCATCCATCAAGGTTCAGTGGAAGATTCGTCCAGTTGAAGAGTCCACTTGGGAGAATGAGGCTGATATACTATCCACATCTTTTTACAGATTCAGGTACACTTTCTCTCCGTTGTTTTTTTTCTATCTGTGATCGTTCGGGGACGAACGATGGGTAAATTGGTATCTATTGTAACAACCTTTTTAGTAGGTTCGAGTAGTAGAATTATTTTAAAAATAACTGACTAGGTCGACGGATCAGGCGACGTACCGTCATGGTCACGACGGACCGTCGAGGGTCTTCGTTCCAAAACACTTCAACTCTGAAATCTGGGTACTGAGATCGACACTCTGAACTTCACGACGGAACTGCAGCACGGACCGTCGTAGATACGACGGACCGTCACAAATCCCTTTACTGAATTTAACTCTCTGAACTTTGTGACGGACCTGCAGGACGGACCGTCATAGACACGATGGGCCGTCACAGGTCGCGTAACCCCAACTGGGTCGGATTTATGCTAAAGGTTTTAAAGGGGTGTTTTGGACTATTCATGACAAACTTTATGAAATTAGTGGGGTAAGTTTAATAATTTATTTACTTGGGGGTTAAAGGAGATAACTTTAAAATAAATAATGGGTTACTTTTATAATAATGAATTTTATGATAATTAGGGTAAAAGAAAAAGAATCTGGAGAAGAAAAGTAAAAAGAAGCAGAGAGGGAGAACGAGCGAGAAATAGAGAACGAAGAGGAAAGCAAAAGGCATTGGGGAGATAGCTTGATCGATTACGATTCTTCGGTGGAGGTAGGTTATGGTTTATTTCTATGTGATAGATAAACTTTAAATAGCGATTGATATGTATTGGGTAGTATTGTAAAGTCTTATATATTGCTTGCTATTTTGAGTTAGCCGATGATACCTACTCAGTACGTGTTCCTTGTACTGACCCCTACTTTTATTTCCTTCTTGTTGTTTGTGGAGTGCAGCTAGTGCACCATTGACTTCGACTCGTCCTCAACTCTAGCCAGTCTTCGGCACGTCAGATTTCAGGGTGAGCTATTATTCCTACCTCGGGATGGATTCTCTTCTTCACGTCTTGATGTCTTTGAAGTTAGGACATGGACCATCTTTCTACTTATTTTATTTCTTAAATACTCTTAGACTTAGTAATTTGAGGATAGATGTTCTTGATGTGATGACTTCCAGATTTTGGGGATGATAAGTATTATACTTTAGAAGCTTATTTAATTGATTTCGTTAATGAGTTTTGCATCTTCCGCATTTTATTTACTATTCAAAATTTATATACTGATAAACGTTGGGGTTTAGATTGTTGATTCTCTCACCTAGTAAGATAAGTGTGGGTGCCACTCGCGGCTCGTTTTGGGTCGTGACAGTTTTTATGATAAATATATTTTTCTATTAAAAATTTATGTTTGATAATTACAATTTTTATTTATGAATACATTATAAGTTGAATTTATTTGCGTAATTATTAGGTTTATTTATATTTTTATTTCTCTTAAAAATTTTACTCCACTACTAAGTTACATATTTTTCATTATATAGTTTATTACTAACTAAAAATTATATTTTATCTATAACTAAAATGTAGATAACTTTAATAATGCATTATCTTTTACATTAAAATACTTAAAATGAAAGTCTTAATTTTTAAGCTAAATAAGATGAAAGTTTTACTTTTAAACTAAATAAGATGAAAGTTTTGTTTTTAAACTAAATAAGATGAAAATCTAATTTTAAGCTAAATAAGAAGAACATTTTGTTTTAAAGCTAAATAAGATGAAAGTATAATTTTTAAAGCATACGACACAATCATGAAAATACACACCGAAAAATATTTAGAATAAATAAAATGGAAAATAACTAATGCTTGCAAAGAAAATGTAAAAAAAACAAAACTAATGCTTGCAAAGAAAATGTAAAAAAAACAAAACTAAATAAGGTAAGGATATTTTTGTTAACAAACCACTTATTCTAAAAAATTATACAATGAATATTGATTTAAATATGAAAAACCAAACATTCAATAGAAACTTATTCAAGTATAACTTATCTCGACATAGCTGATATTCAAACCAAACGACCCTCAAAAATTGATCATTTCTTTTGTAACAGAAATTTTTAATGCCTTTATTTATAGGAAATAATATGGAATTTGAAATAATAAATAAACATGCACTTTAATATGATTTAGGAGTTACGATTATCAAAAATCATGTGAGTAATGAAAATAAAAATAATTAAAATATTTATATGAAAGAATATGAATAAATGGGTTGGTAATTTTCACATTCATTTTTTACATTATTAAAAAAAAAATTGTCATAAAAATGAGAAAAAAAAAAGATAATAGAAACATTGACCAATGAGAGGTACCTAGTAGTATTCATTTATGTAACTTTATATTACACGAAGGAGAGGTTCAATTGACAAATATGTTGATCTTTCAAGATCTTTTAACTTCCCAAAATAGCAAGAAAATGTTATTTCTTCTTCCACAACTGGTATTGTGACGAACACAAGTTACATTTTCTCCTAAAAATTAATTGAGTCATTTAAATAATAACAAGGGTAAGAACGAAATATTTTTATCATAACGTAATTTTTTAAAATCATATAATCCGGGGAGCAAATTTGCTCGCACTTTATCCATATATATTGATAAATATTATTTAAGAAAATATTTTTTTTAAAAAAAATTAGGTGTATATAAGTGTAATTAGTGGGTAATAAAATATTTAATCAGTGACTGACCCTGATTTTTTTTGTTTAGCAGGTTCAAAAAATAAAAGTATAAACATCTAAATAAGCCTTTTGAAATTGGAACCTTTAATTCTTTTGGGTCTAAGATCATGCTTTAGCACACTTTTAAAAGTGAAAACAAAAACTAAAAAGAACTTGAACAGAACTGAAAAAAAATGAAAAAAACTAAAGTAAAAATAGAAAGATAAAATGCTTACATAGAGGCTCGAACCATTAACACACAATCTAATTTCAAGGGGACTTGCCACTACGCCACCATTTTTTGTTTGTTATTGAGGGGGTTCAAAATATATAAATATCTATAAAGATGCAGAAAATTTACCTTATATATAGTGTGTAGTTTTTATCGATGGGGTTCACAAACCCACGTGAGTCTACTCCTAGATTTAATAGTACTTTTCATCATATTTTATAAATATCAATGACATTTTTCAACATATAATATAATATATTTGATATTTGTATAACATTTTCACTGTTTTACCAACAATTTCACTATATGTCGATCGATTTAACGACATTCCCCAACAAATGTCATAATGCATTCGATAATTGTATTAAATTTCGCTATTATGGCAACATTTTTGCTAGAAGTCACTAAAATTAATGATATTTTACAATAAATGTCACTATTTTAGTGACATTTTTCCTAAAATCAATGATATTTTGTAGTAGATGTCATTATATATTCGACATTTAAGTTAAATGTTACTATTTAAGCAATATTTTTTCTAAGTGTCACTAAAATCAATGATATTTTGTAATAAATGTAATATTATATTCGACATTTGTGGCAAATGTCATCATTTATATGACATTTTCCCTAAATGTCGCTAAAACAATGACATTTTGAAATAAATGTCATTATTATATTCGATATTTGTAGCAAATATCATCATGTGTATGAAATTTTCGCTAAATGTCACTAAAAATAACAACTTTTTTAAATAAATGTCATAATCATAGTGACATTTTTTATAAAATGCCATTATTTTTACGATATTTGATATCAAATGTCATTATTTTTATGACATTTGACACCAAATGTCATTGTTTTATAATATATTTTTTAAACGTCGTAAAGTTTTTTATTTTTCAACATTTGTTTGAAATGTCATTAAATTAATGTCGTTGTATGTACATTTTCTTGTAGTGGTTAGTGGTCAAGATCAAGCAAGTGGTTGTAATGATACTCCTAAGAAGAATGACTTTTATGCACTTTTCTCAAGGGGAGAGCAAGAGACTTCTCCTAACTTGGTGAGTGTTATGTTAAATGTCTTTTACATTGATGTACATACTTTATTTGATCCTGGCGTTACATTATATTTCGTTACTCCCCTGATAGCTAAGAATTTTGAGATTTTGCCCGACATTCTGTAACGATCTGTTTAGTCGTCTTGAGCAGCAGATTTTATTTCTTGAAAAACTGGGTGAGTCGACGGACCCCACGACTAACCGTCATGGGCACGACGGACCGTCGTGGGGGTCTCGTTCAAAAACACTTAGAATTTAGAAATTTGGGTACTGAGAGCGACTCTCTGAACGTCACGACGAAATGGTAGGACGGACCGTCGCAGGAACGACGGCCCGTCACAGAACTTTTACAAAAATCAAGTCTCTGAACTCTGTGACGGAGCAGCAGGACGGACCGTCGCAGGCGCGACGGGCCGTCACAGGCTGCGTAATCCCAGGCTGGGTCGGATTTCTGTTAAGTAATTTAAGGGGCGTTTTGGACTATTTCCTGCTTAATTATAAAGTAGTGGGTTAATGTTAATAAGTCTAATTACTTGGGGGTTAAAAGAGGTAACCTTGAGTTAATTAGTGGGTTATTATTGCCATCTTTTATACTTAATTATATGCTAATTAGGGTAAAAGAAAGAGGGTTTGAATAAGAAAAATAGAAAGAACAAAGAGAGAGAGAGAATCGAACGAGAAAGGGGAGAAACGAAGAGGAAACAAAGCTTTAGGGAATTTGCTTGCTTGATCACAATTCTACGGTGGAGGTAGGTTATGGTTTTGATGCTATTCGTAGTAAACTCTTAATAGCGAATGATATGTATTGGGTAGTATTGTAAACCCTTCTATATGCTTAATTGTATGCTTTTATGTATGTGATTATATAATTGTGATAAAATAAGCATGATGAAGCTATTGAATTTTTAATCTTGAAAATCTCTTGTTAATGATGATGCCTTAGTATAAAAGAAGGCTTGATGAACTGAAATAATGAGGTTAGAGGATCGGGTGTCACGTTCCGACACCAGGATAAAATATGGATCGGGTGTCACGTTCCGACACCAGGATAGAATATGGATCGGGTGTCACGAACCGACACGTAGAATTAAGGGATCGGGTGTCACGTTCCGACACCAGGATAGTATATGGAGCGGAGTGTCACGTACCGACACGAGAGAAATAAAGATAATGAACCTTGAAAGATGTTAATATACTCAATCTAATGAACCTAGTTTCCAATGGGTATGGTGTTGAAGCTTGAGTCCTCATGAGTGAACTTTGGGGTGCTTATTGATGATTTTAGAACTTTTTGTTGCTACATGTTGAGTATTATAGTTGATTTATGATATTATCTGATATATACTGTTTTCTATTTTGAGTTGGCCGATGATACCTACTCAGTACTTGTGTTTTGTACTGACCCCTACTTGTATGTTTCTTTCTTTGTTATATGTGGAGTGCAGCAAACATACCGTCGTCTTCAAATCAACCGCAACTCTAGCCATTCTTCAATACACCGGATTTCAGGGTGAGCTAATGCTTCTAGCTTGGACTGGATCTTCTTCCTCATGTCTTGATACCTTGAAGTTCCGGCATGGACTAGCTTTTGTTTATTTTAGCTTCTTAGAATACTCTTAGTTTAGTAATTTGATCATAGATGTTCTTTTGGTGATGACTTCCAGATTTTGGGGAAATAATAGATGTTGAATTTTAGAAGTTATTGAATTGGTTTTCATTAATGAGTTTTAAGTCTTCCGCATAATATTTTTTATTTATGGTTGAAACGTTGGGAATTGGATTGGTTGGTTCGCTCACATAGTAGGATAAGTGTGGGTGCCAGTCGCGGCCCGTTTTGGGTCGTGACACATTCTAAATGAACCCTTCAAAAAAACTACCCCGGTGGGTGAGTCGGTTGTCGTAAATAGGGTGTACAGAAATTGTCCTATAGTGTTGTCCAACAGAGTTACTCATGTTGCACTAGTAGAACTTGTCCTATAGTGTTGTCCAACAGAGTTACTCGTGTCTACTTTGTTCGTTATCTTGTGCTTTCTCTTTTCCTTTACCGCTATTTTTTTTTCTAGAACTCATACTTAATTATATATATATATATATATATATATATATGTATAAATATATATATATATGTATATATATATATATATATATATATGTATATATATATATATATATGTATATATATATATATAAAGTGTAATATAAAAATAATAATAACACAAAACTAAAGACGAATAATAAAATATAAATATTATGAAACGAATGTACCAAACGTCTGCGTTAATAGCAGACGTTAAAACCGATGTTGAAGCTTGTGATTTGTTGTAACTTGTAATTTGTAAGTCCAAGCCAATACTTGGTAACAAATATGAGATAATATAATTATATTTATTGATATAATATGAAAATTTTGAATTGAAAATTGAAATATATGGATTCTAATAATATGAGAATTAAAATTGAATTGATATTAAGATTGAAACTTGAGAGTTGAGAGTTGATAGAATATAGAAAATATATGAGAGAAATGAGAATAGATGATTTTGTAAGAAAGAGTAGAGGTGTATTTATAGTATTAAAAATGGGTTAAAATGTAATTATAATAACTTGAGGGTTTAAAATAATTTTTTAAAAGTAGGGGGGTGATAGGGGGTGGTAGGGGGTGTTTGGAAAGTCAAAAATAGGCATAAATCCGTTGGGGGGGCCCACTAGCCGTTACCCCAATGGATAGTAACGGCTACATTTTTAACCGGTCGGTTCAACGGGGCCGGGACCGAGCCAGGTCGACCGGGACGCAGGGGTGAACCGGCCCCTGACCGGTCCCCTCAACCCCCATCCCGTAATCCCCTTAAACCCTGGGGGATGGGCAGGACGCGGGCCGGGTCGGGACGGGACGTGGGCCGGGGCGGAATGACCCGGTCCCCCTGCCAGCCTTAGTAGAGGGTAAGAACTTCATTGTGTATTGTGATGCATCCTATTCTGGTTTGGGTGCAGTGCTAATGCAAGAGAAGAACGTAATCGCTTATGATTCGAGACAATTAAAGGTACATGAACGTAATTATCCGACCCACGATTTAGAGTTGGCTGTTGTGGTGTTTGCATTAAAGCAATGGAGACACTATCTATATGGGGTTAAGTGTGAAGTCTATACGGATCATCGTAGTTTACAATATGTCTTTACTCAGAGAGATTTGAATTTGAGACAGAGGAGGTGGATGGAACTACAGAAGGATTATAATGTTACCATCTTGTATCACCCGGGAAAGGGTAATGTTGTGGCAGACGCCTTAAGTAGAAAAGCAGGGAGCATGGGTAGTTTAGCCCACTTACAAGTTTCTAGATGCCCATTGGCTAGAGAGGTTCAGACTCTGGCTAATGACCTTATGAGGTTGGAAGTAAATGAGAAGGGGGGATTTTTGGCCAGTGTGGAGGCAAGATATTCCTTTCTTGACAAAATTAAGGGAAAGCAATTTACTGATGGGAAACTGAGTCGGATCCGAGATAAGGTGTTGCGAGGAGAGGCTAAAGAAGCAATAATGGATGAGGAAGGTGTTTTGAGAATTAAGGGAAGGGTATGTGTGCCCTGTGTTGATGATTTGATCCACACTATTCTTACAGAGGCTCATAGTTCCGGATATTCTATACATCCTGGGGCAACCAAGATGTACCGTGACCTAAGGCAACATTTTTGGTGGAGTAGAATGAAGCGCGACATTGTTGAGTTTGTTGCCAAATGTCCAAATTGTCAGCAAGTAAAGTATGAACACCAGAGGCCCGGAGGAACACTTCAGAGAATGCCTATTCCTGAATGGAAGTGGGAGAGAATTGCAATGGACTTCGTGGTTGGTCTTCCAAAGACATTGGGAAAGTTTGATTCTATTTGGGTAATTGTGGACAGATTAACTAAGTCTGCTCATTTCATTCCGGTTAAGGTGACTTCCAATGCAGAGAAGTTAGTCAGACTCTACATCTAAGAAATTTTTCGGTTGCATGGAGTTCCACTTTCCATCATATCAGAGAGAGGTACGCAGTTTACTTCCAAGTTTTGGAGAACATTGCACGCAGAATTAGGTACTAGGTTGGACCTTAGTACTGCATTTCACCCTCAGACCGATGGACAGTCTGAGCGAATGATTCAAGTATTGGAAGATATGCTTCGAGCATGTGTGATATAATTCGGTGGTCATTGGGATAACTTCTTACCCTTAGCGGAGTTTTCATACAATAATAGCTATCACTCAAGTATTGATATGGCTCCTTTCGAAGCATTGTATGGGAGGAGATGTAGGTCTCCCATTGGTTTGTTTGATGCATTCGAGGTTAGACCTTGGGGTACTGACCTTTTGAGGGATTCGTTAGAAAAGGTGAAATGTATTCAAGAAAAGCTTTTAGCGGCTCAAAGTAGGCAAAAGGAGTATGCAGATCGAAAGGTTAGGGACTTGGAGTTCATGGAGGGTGAGCAAGTCTTGCTGAAGGTTTCACCCATTAAGGGTGTGATGCGGTTTGGTAAAAGAGGTAATCTTAGTACGAGGTATATTGGTCCATTTGAAGTTCCGAAGCGAGTAGGGGAGGTGGCTTATGAATTAGCCTTGCCTCCAGGGCTGTCAGGAGTGCACCCGGTATGTCATGTGTCCATGTTGAAAAGGTACCATGGGGATGGAAACTACATCATTCGTTGAGATTCAGTTCTGCTTGATGAGAATTTGTCCAATGAGGAGGAGCCTATTGCCATTTTAGATAGAGAAGTCCGAAAGTTGAGATCGAGGGAGATTACATCCATTAAGGTGCAATGGAAGAATCGACCAGTTGAAGAATCCACTTGGGAGAAGGAGGCTGATATGCAAGAAAGATACCCACACCTGTTTACAGATTCAGGTACTTCTTTTTACTCTTGTTTTTCTTCTTGTGATCGTTCGAGGACGAACGATGGGTAAATTGGTATCTATTGTAACGACCTGTTTAGTCGTTTTGAGCAGCAGATTTTATTTCTGGAAAACTGGCTGAGTCGACGGACCCCATGATGAACCATCATGGGCACGACGGACCGTCGTTGGGGTCTCGTTCCAAAACACTTAGAATTTAGAAATTTGGGTACTGAGAGCGACTCTCTGAATGTCATGAAGAAATGGTTGGACGGACCGTCGCAGGCACGACGGCCCGTCACAGAACTTTTACAAAAATCAAGTCTCTGAACTCTGTGACGGAGCAGCAGGACGGACCATCGCAGGCGCGACGGGCCGTCACAGGATGCGTAATCCCAGGCTGGGTCAGATTTCTGTTAAGTAATTTAAGGGGCGTTTTGGACTATTTCCTGCTTAATATAAAGTAGTGGGTTAATGTTAATAAGTCTAATTACTTGGGGGTTAAATGAGGTAACCTTGAGTTAATTAGTGGGTTATTATTGCCATCTTTTATACTTAATTATATGCTAATTAGGGTAAAGGAAAGAGGGTTTGAATAATAAAAATAGTAAGAACAAAGAGAGAGAGAGAATCGAACGAGAAAGGGGAGAAACGAAGAGGAAACAAAGCTTTGGGGAATTTGCTTGCTTGATCACAATTCTTCGGTGGAGGTAGGTTATGGTTTTTACTCTATTCGTAGTAAACTCTTAATAGCGAATGATATGTATTGGGTAGTATTGTAAACCCTTTTATATGCTTAATTGTATGCTTGTATGTATGTGATTATATAATTGTGATAAAATAAGCATGATGAAGCTATTGAATTTTTAATCTTGAAAACCTCTTGTTAATGATGATGCCTTAGTATAAAAGAAGGCTTGATGAACTAAAAGAATGAGGTTAGAGGATCGGGTGTCACGTTCCGACACCAGGGTAGTAATAGGGGATCGGGTGTCATGTTCCGACACCAGGATAGAATATGGATCGGGTGTCACGTTCCGACACCAGGATAGAATATGGATCGGGTGTCACGTTCCGACACCAGGATAGAATATGGATCGGGTGTAACGAACCGACACGTAGAATTAAGGGATCGGGTGTCACGTTCCGACACCAGGATAGTATATGGAGCGGAGTGTCACGTACCGACACGAGAGAAATAAATATAATGAACCTTGAAAGATGTTAATATACTCAATCTAATGAACCTAGTTCCCAATGGGTATGGTGTTGAAGCTTGAGTCCTCATGAGTGATCTTTGGGGTGCTTATTGATGATTTTAGAACTTGTTGTTGCTACATGTTGAGTATTATAGTTGATTTATGATATTATCTGATATATACTGTTTTCTATTTTGAGTTGGCCGATGATACCTACTCAGTACTTGTGTTTTGTACTGAACCCTACTTGTATGTTTCTTTCTTTGTTATATGTGGAGTGCTGCAAACATACCGTCGTCTTCAACTCAACCGCAACTCTAGCCAGTCTTCAATACACCGGATTTTAGGGTGAGCTAATGCTTCTAGCTTGGACTGGATTTTCTTCCTCATGTCTTGATGTCTTGAAGTTCCGGCATGGACTAGCTTTTGTTTATTTTAGCTTCTTAGAATACTCTTAGTTTAGTAATTTGATCATAGATGTTCTTGTGGTGATGACTTCCAGATTTTGGGGAAATAATAGATGTTGAATTTTAGAAGTTATTGTATTGGTTTTCATTAATGAGTTTTAAGTCTTCCGCATTATATTTTTTATTTATGGTTGAAACGTTGGGAATTGGATTGGTTGGTTCGCTCACATAGTAGGATAAGTGTGGGTGCCAGTCGCGGCCCGTTTTGGGTCGTGACACATTCTAAATGAACCCTTCACAAAAACTACCCCGGTGGGTGAGTCGGTTGTCGTAAAGAGGGTGTACAGAAATTGTCCTATAGTGTTGTCCAACAGAGTTACTCATGTTGCACTAGTAGAACTTGGTATAATTTATTTTGATGTCATATTGGGGAATGGATTGGTTGTATGCTTGCTTTGTCTCTACTGATTGTAGAACAAGGGTGGTGAAGTTTAACTTTCCAAATAAGCCCGTTTAGAGTGGAAGGACGGAAATTTTATTCCTATAAGTCCTTTCATCTCTTGTTTGAAAGTTTTTAGGGTGATTTCTAAAGGGTGTTCATACCATATAGTAGGAGTCCAAGATTAGACTCCGAAATTCCTCCTATTGAGTCGGTTCCCGTAGTGAGAGCATTTCCGTAGGTCTTTCCTAACGATCTTCCCGGTGTTCCACCCGAACGGGAAATTGATTTTGGTATTGACTTATTACCGGATACAAATCCCATTTGAATTCGTCCTTATCGTATGGTTCCGGCCGAATAGAAAGAGTTTAAATCTCAACTCAAATATTTACTAGAAAAAAGCTTTATTAGACCTTGTATTTCTCGATGGGGTGCTCCGATTTTATTTATGAAAAAGAAGGATGATTCCCTTATAATGTGCATCAATTATCGCCAACTAAAAAAAGTCACTGTTAATAACAAGTATCCTCTCCCTCAAATTGATGACTTTTTTGATCAACTCCAAGGGGCAAGCTACTTTTCTATGATTGACTTGAGGTCCGGTATCACCAACATAGGGTGAGAGGTGAGGATATACAAAAAATAGCATTTCGGACAAAATATCGTAACTATGAGTTATTAGTAATGTCTTTTTGTCTCACTAATTCCCCGACAACTTTTATGGATCTTATGAATAGAGTTTTTCTAAGTTACTTGGATTCGGTTGTCAGTGTCTTCATTGACGATATCTTGGTATATTCGAGAAATGAGGGTGATCACATGGACCATTTGAGGGTGGTGTTACAAGCGCTTAAGGAGAACCAATTATTGTCCAAGTATAACAAATGTGAGTTTTGTTTGAGGTTGGTGGAATTTCTTGGTCATATCATCTTTAGACGATTGACTCCAACCGACATTAGGAGTTTCTTGGGTCGAGAGGGTTATTATTGGAGTTTTGTGGATGGTTTTACGCCCCTTCCATCTCCCTTGACTACTTTGACCCAAAAGAGTACGAAATTTGAGTGGTCGGAAGCATGTGAGGGAAGCTTCATTTGTGCCCAAAAAATAAAGAGACTAGGATTACTATGTGTTGATATAATGGTGAAACTAACCAACCTGGGCCATGTTATCACAAGTAGTGATAAACCTGAATATTATATTAGTTGAAGCAAAATTCCGATCATCAATTTCTCGCGATTATCAATTCCTTAGATAGAACAATGAGGATGTCAAACAGCTTTTATTATATGAGGCAATATAGCTTAATCTTCTTATAAGAAGAAAAAAATTAGTGAAGTACTAATAACTAATCATAAGAAAATTCATTATAAGAACATAAACTTTAATGTAATGATAACTTTTACTCTAGTAAATCAAATAAAAATATTGAGTGCTATTAATTCAAGATTGTTAGGATAAAATAATATAACCAAAGAAAGATAAAGGTTCAAAACAGGATGAGTGCAGTTTGGCTTTTGGAGTGTTAACTATACTACTTTATGGAACTAAAATTTGCACCTTCACAAATAATGGTAAAGTTTAACTGTAATGAGTTCATGAAATTTTTCCCTTACTTGACATCATACTGCATTCTTACCTCCATTTTACCATTCATCAACTTTGGAAGAATAGACAAAAGAAATTTACTACAAGTCGTTGTCTATAAGAAAAATCGAGGTTCTAATGGGAGACTCCATTTAATGTTTATTGTGTATCATTTCTGCTATTTTAATTAACTAGGATTCTTCAATTCTATAGTCAATTAGATGATCCATGAATATAACACATAAGGATTGGCCACAACTTTATGAAAGAAATTACCTTGGTTTAACATTTCACTACTGGATATCCAAGTCATATTGGTGTCTTATGTAGTAAATATCATAGTTATGATAATATTCAGTAGAAACGTAGAGAATAGCCAAAAAAGAATCGAGCAAATGTTACTTGATGTATATCATAGTTATGATAATATTCAGTAGAAGGGTCTATGTATACTCGATGTATATCTTATTATGTGTATGTAGAGGTCTATGTAAACCTCCAAGTAGAAGTAATAAATTTTTTTAAATTTTTCGCTAAATTCGACTTATGAATGTGATGATGTAATCTAAGAGAATAGTCATAGTCCTATGGGGGGACGACGATGCTAGTTATGTTTAAAGGTAAACCCAGATGTGAAAAACTTGGTATTAGAGAAAGATGTTGAATTATCGTAGAGGTTATGTCTCTCTCTCTACCACGTCTATGTAAGTTCGTCATCATAATTGTGAAGTGCATTACACTTATGTATGGGAACCTACACGATGCCTAGGAAATCTCATTTTCTTGGAAATCTTATATCATGCTATAAGAGTATATTTATGGTGTGCTTTTGCATCTATTTTTATTGTTTTGCTTATAGGAAGAATAAACACAAAAAAGGAACGTTCCTCCACTTGGAGACGATGCTAAAATGGAGCAAGAACCAGGCAATCATCCTCCTTTGACAGATGAATATATAAGGACTTCTCTTCTTCAAATGGCCCAAGCTATCACAACCCAAGCACAAGCGGCCATGGCTCAATCCCAAGCTATCACGACACGCACAAATCGGAGCTTGTAACCCATCCTCATCAACAAGTCACTATTATGGCTTACCGTCTAAAGGACTTCAATCGAACGAACCCTCCTACTTTCTATGTGTCTAAGTTTAAGGAAGACCCTTAAGAATTCATCGATGAGGTCTATAAGATACTATTGGCTATGGGGTTGTCTACAAGTGAAAAGGATGAGTTGTCCACTTACCAATTCAAGGACGTGGCACAAGCATGGTTTGTAAAATGGAAGGATATTAGGACTTTGGGAGGTGTTCATTTGACTTGGGAGATTTTCAAGAAGGCTTGTCTAGATCGGTTCGTTCCTCGAGAGATGAGGGAGGATAAAGTGGTGGAGTTCATGAACCTTCGCCAAGGAGGTATGAGTGTTTATGTATATTCTTTAAAATTCACAAAGTTGTCGAAATATGCTTCTTCTTTGGTTTCTTATCCTGGAGATGAAATGAGCCATTTTGTGATGGGAGTGTCGGATGATTTACCAGAGGAGTGTCATTCGGCTATTCTACACGAGAGAATGAACATTTATCGTGTTATGGTGAATACCAAGCATGTGGATGAGGCAAGTGATAGGAAGAAAATTAGAGATGTTAGGAGGGCACAATCGTTTGATGGAGGATCTTCAAAGAATAGGATTGAGATACAAGACAAGCCTAGATTTAAGAAGAGGGTTTCAATTCAAGTCCCTTCTAAGTTCCCTAAGGCTAGTGGCGATAGGGTATCTAACTCTAAGTTCAAGAAGGGAAAAGGTATTAATTCACCAACTTAGAATCGAAGTTGTGGAAAGTGTGGAAAGAAGCACTATGGTAATTGCCTTAAGCAGACAGATACTCTTTTTGGTTGTGGCAAGAGTGGCACTAGGTTACAGATTTCTCAAATGTGAGGAGTCAACATAAGAGTAGTGGTAAACTTCAAGAAGGTGGTTCTACTTAGGCTCCCAAGAAGAATAACTTCTAAGCTCTCCGCTCTAGGGGTGAGCAAGAGACTTCTCCCGATATGGTGACCATATGTTGAAAGTATTCTCTATTTATGAATATTCCTTAATTTAGAGAGGTGCTACTTCATACTTTGTTACTCTTCTAGTAGCAAAAATTCTTGATATCTTACCCAATATTTTTCATGAACTTTTTATAGTATCTACTCCGGTGGGTGAGTAGGTTGTTGCAAAGAGGGTTTACAAAAATTTTCCTATAATGTTGCCTAATAGAGTTTCTCATGTTGGACTAGTAGAACTCGATATGCTTGATTTTGATATTATATTTTGTATGTATTGGTTGCATGCTTGTTTTGCTTCTTTTGGTTGTGAGACAAGGGTGGTGAAGTTGAACTTTCCATATGAACCCGTTGTATAATGGAACGGGGGAAACTCTATTCCTAGAGGTCGTATAATCTATTGTCTAAAAGCATGCAAAATGATCTCTAAAGGTTTTCTATACCATATTTTAAGAGTCCAAGATCTACACTCCCAAGTTCCAGACATTAAGTCGGTCCCCATAGTGAGTGAATTTCCAGAGGTTTTTCCTAATTACCTTCCCGATATTCTCCTGAACGGGAAATTGATTTTGGTATCCATTTTCTACCGGATATAAATCCCATTTCAATTCCTCATTATGGGAAGGCTCCGACGGAATTGAAATAGTTGAAATCTCAACTCAAAGATTTACTAGACAAAGGCTTCATAAGACCTAGTATTTCTCCATGGGGTGCTCCAGTTTTTGTTGTGAAAAAGAAGGATGGGTCCTTAAGAATGTGTATTGACTACCGCCAACTCAATCAAGTCATAATTAAGAACAAGTATTCTTTCCCTGAGATTAATGACTTGCTTGACTAACTTGAAGGGCCAAGCTACTCTTCAAAATTTGACTTAAGGTCAGTGTATAACCAATTTAGGTTGAGAGGTGAGAATATATAAAAATCGGCATTTTGAACTAGATATGGTCATTATGAGTTCTTAGTAATGTGTTTTGGTCTCACTAATGCTTCAACAAATTTTATGGACCTAATGAATAGAGTGTTTAGAAATTACCTAGATTCATTTTTCATTGTCTTCATTGACGACATCTTTGTATATTCGAGAATGAGGGTGATCATATGGGTCATTTGAAGGTGGTATTACAAGCCCTTAAAGAACATCAATTGTGTACCAAATAAATGTATTGTGAGTTTTGGTTGAGGTCGGTGACATTTCTTGGTCATATCATCTCTAGTGAAGAAGTTGAGGTTGATCCGAGGAAAATGGAGGCGGTGAAAAATTGGCCTAGACTTTTGACTCCAATAGATATTAGGAGTTTCTTGGGTTTACCAGGTTATTATCGGAGGTTTGTTGATGTTTTTAGGTCCATTACATCTTCCTTGACTACTTTAAACCAAAAGAAAAAGAAATTTGAGTGTTCTGAGGCATGTGAGAAAAGTTTCCAATTGTTGAAGGATATGCTTACTTCCGCTCTAGTGTTGACCTTACGGGAGGGTACAAAGGGGTTTGTTGTGTATTGTGACTCATCCTGTGTAGGTTTAGGGTGCATGTTTATGCAAAATGGCAATGTGATAGCCTATTCATTTAGGCAACTTAAGGTACATGAGAGAGATTATCCCACTCATGACCTTGAGTTGGCGGCCGTGGTGTTTGCCTAGAAAATATGGAGGCATTACTTGTATGGTGTTCATGTTGACGTTTTTACCGACCATAAGAGTCTCCAATATGTTTTTACTCAAAAGGAGTTGAACCTTCGACAAAGAGAGCGGTTATAATTGTTTAAAGATTATGACATGAGTGTTCTCTATCACCCCGACAAGGATAATGTTGTTGTGGATGCCCTAAGTCATATGACTATAGGTAGTGTATATCCCATATTAATTGTCATGGCCCGGATTCTTGAATCCGAATTGCAACCGGCGTTGTTGATCTCTTAGAGGTCGCAGAAAAGCCTCTTCTTGCATTCATCACATTTATATAGTTAGTTTTAGAGGAACATTTAAAACTTTTTTTATGGTTGAAGTATATATAGACTTAATATAAATGCATATTTGTAAGGAAGTTTATTTCTCATGTATTAACCATGTAATTATAAGATCATGTCACTTGAAAGAAATCGAATCTCATGTCATAAGTAATACTTGCTAAAACAGCATCATTACAAGCCTCTAAATAAAATGGCAAAGAAACACTAGCGGAACATACTCCACTAGTTCAAACCTACTACTAAGCAAGAAATTTAAAGGCAGGTATCATCGTATACATGAGGACCTACCAAATCTGGATGAAATCTCTCAGTCCGAACAGATGCATTGATACCCTCAACATCCACCTAAACCTACACCTAAAATAGTAATATTGTATGGAATTAATACACACTTCTACTAAGTATGGGTACATGAAACAACACATTACTGTAATGCATTAACAAGAATGGCTCTTCCTAGCCATCATGCTTTCTTAGAAGGTCAAGTCTCTGGACTTTGACTATTTCATAATAGGAAGGTCATACCATGAATATGTCACACATCATACACACATTGGTTCACATAATATACACTTCATGTTTCATATAAAATACATTTCATAACCATGAGACCTTGGAATCATGGACATAGAATTAACACATCTCAAGTGAGGGCCCAACATATGGGATCTCACCATGAGGGTCTCCTCTAGCAAACACAAAGCCTACTTCATTCGTTCATTTGTAATTCACATTATTAATATCATTCATTCATAGGCTGATGTGAACACCGATTATACCTAGGATAAACTTTAAGACTCTCATCGGGATCATGAAGTCCAATGACCAAGAATGAGCTAATCTCATTACTTGAATCCGATTTCACGTCTTGATTGTATTGCATAAAAACGTCCGGTATCATTGATTTTATTGTCCTTAATACTTCGAGTAATATACAACCTTAACTGACATAAATCATGTGAGCATCATGAAATTAGGTGTCTTTCCCACAACGAAAAGAGGTGGAGTCACTGACCAAACTGAAACCAAAACATGCTAGCTTTATGGGTTCGAACAAAGCTAGTTCCCAATGAAGGAAACATAGTTCAAATACTAGGAGATTTAGAGATACCGATACCCACCTTGGTGGACAGTCTAATCTCATGAGATTTGTGTGAACTCCTCCCTTCCTAAAAGAAGGAATCACCACTGATAGCTAGCCTATCGATGCTTAGTTTAAAATTCCTATTTACATTCAACTCATTCATCATCGAATCTTGCTTATTTGCATGAGGTAGTCATAGCTCATTAGATGATTTCTTATCTCTACTTTACGTATTAAGTGTGAATTGTCCTTACACTTACTTATAGAATGTGATTGAGACTTGTCTCTTGTTATTTAACACTCTCTTGGGTGACTACTATTAATGACCTTTACTTAGGCTTGGTTGATACTTGACTCACCATTCATCTTAGCCTCTTATCATGTTGTCACCATTTTCATTAGCATCATAGTCTAACATAATTACTTACCTCATTACGTGAATGCCCATTTATTAATCTTACCATTAACTCATGGTATTACGAATTTTGGGTTACTCATGACTGAGTAAGTGTTTCCTGATAATCTAAGTATATGTTGTGTAAGACATGCATTTTAAACATTCAGCCAAGAGACCCAAGTTCGATCCCTAGTGGCTGCATTTCATCTCATTTTATGTGAGACTTACGTGTCTCACAATCTATTTCAAGGTAACCCATGTTTGAGTCCCTTGGGCAGCACTTTTTATTATTTATTTAGAGTTCTATGTGACTTTATTTATTTGGATAAGAGGATCTGGGATAGAATCCCAGTGGCCTCAATTTTTATTTTTTTATTTTGGTGTGAGATTTATGTATCACACACCCTTGGCCAAGGAGCCGAGTTCGAACCCCCCTCTCTAACACTATTTTGTTTCATTTTAATTGAAGGATTCTTCTCTTAGTGTTAGGATCTTACGGTTTTGAGATACACCCTAAATGGAAGCATCTATTTCTCTTCAATTATACTAGTGACTATCAAAAACAATGTTTAATTATCATATAATTTTAATTCACTTTCTTACATTTAGCCTAGGGGTTTAGCTCATAGTTAACATATACTTTTCACCATTTCGTTAAGGACTTTACTTTCACTTTCTTTTTCATGAACATCACGATTTCTTTTTGCATGTTAAATACACAACATTACAAAACACACGATTCACCATTTTCTTCAAGTAAACCGTAACAATACAATTACGAAAATAAACATGTTTTGTGGAAATATGATATTCAACAATGGAACATACCTAACAAGTCATAAAGACCTTAAACACACATTGCACTCAATCATAATCATTTCAAAAATAATCTACCAGAAGTCATACCGACGAATGCATCAATTCGTATATCGGATCTAATGACAGGGGCATGCAATGGGGGACAACCATAGTTTTTCAATTGGACGTAAACATAACCTTAGGGGACTCTTGCGAAAGGGACCAATATAGAAGAAATATCATACCTTTTCAGCCTTGACAACCAGCCACAACTACACGTCCCCACCCACCCACAAACCTTTTTTTTCGAGCTTTGTTTCTTGTTCCCAAGTGATGTTCTTTACTTAAAACACTTATGCGTACAAATTCTCCCTATTAATTTTTTATGTATACAAAAAATAATACTTTTACAATAGTGAGTATAAGTTTATTTTCTGTTTTTGAATTAAGAGGTAAAGCTGAAAATGTTTTAATGAGTAATATAATGAATTAAGAGTGGGCATGAAGCACACTCCCAGTGGGAGTCATGCGTCCCTTTTGTAGGAATTTTTGTTGACATATTAACACAATTAAAATGGTAAAAATTTCAGATTATAAATATATATTATGTTATTATAAATATATTTTTTGTCATTTAATTGAGCCCCCCTAATTACTCCATCTCGGCTCGAACCCCAGTGTGGAGGACCGGTCAAACTCGGGTTTGACCATCGAGATTTGACCCATTTTGACTAATTAATAACCTTATTTAATTAATTAAATATCATCCTAGGGTAATTACTATACTACCCCTAGCCCTGAAATTACCTTTATAACAGTAGAAACATTCAAACCTAGGACTAACCCTCTATGAACAGTTAAGACTCATCCGGATGAATCCTAGTATTCAGTTCCCCTAACAAGGCTGGAACCAACCTTGCCTAGCTCAACTAACTCACCAAGTTTGTTGGCTTTTCTGGTGCATAGGTTCAGAGGCCTGGTTCCATGCGCATTAATCCGTGTGACCCGGTCCAACCAAGGCATTTTATCAACGTTTAGGAGTTACACAACATAGTAATTTTCAGGTGGTCACATTATCCCCCCCCCCCCTTAGGAACATTCGTCCCTGAATGACACTACTATCATTTAAACAAAGAGGGTGATTTACAAATTTACTTCATCATACTTAAATGTTTCTAGTTTGGGAACCTTTGATGCACATTTATTTGGGTGGGGCATATCATGCAAGCTTATCTAAGGCTTCATTCTTGAGATCGATGAATTTCCTTCTCAATCACACTTAACTTAATGCACAACACAATTCATGCAACACAAAAATCATGCCTATGCTACACAAAAACAGCAATATAGATTGCAAACATTACTTCATTGTAACTCATATAGTGTTATTTCAAAACATATGATTAGTGACATATTACACCAAGTTGACTATAACACTTAGAACGTAGAGTTTCTTAAACATGAATCAAACTTTAGGAAAATAATATCTAACCTTAAGAACTTAACAAATGTGGATAGCGAGATCGCATAAAACATTCTAGAAAATTTATGTCTAGTGCAGAGACCAATTGGTCTTTAATAATCCGCATTGGGGATAGATAAGAATTCCAATGCCAATATTGAAAATATTGGGCATAGTATAGAAAAATGGCTAACGGGTGTTACCCAATTTTTATATAATGCCCAAATAAGCAAAATACCACGTCACATGATCAATTAAAATGCCCTAAACTAAAATTCTTTTTCCTTTAACTCACAAAAAGGTATGAGGCATCTCAGTGTCAAGCCTAAATATCATGTCACATGATCAATTAAAATGATCATGTTGAGTAAGCAGTGACCAAGGATATAGTGAGAATCCTTGGGAGAATAAGTAAAAATTCCCAAACGAACCATAAATAAAGTTAGTTAGGAAAGTAAATCCATGTGCAAACACATGTGCAAGACATGTGAAGAAGCACCAAAGGACGGGACCACCCTAACTATATTCGGTTAGGGTAGTTAAGGGGACAAAAACTTGCATAAGGGACCACTCCATGTAGGGACTAACTTACTAACAAATTTTAGAATCTAACCTACTGCCCCAAATAGATAAATAACCTAGGAGTAACCTTAATGGACCCACTAGTGCACCAGACAACCTAGGACCAAAAACAGGTTGACACTAACCTAGTACTAGATAAAGAGACAACCTAGTACCTAACCTAGGATGGTCCAAAGAGTTAGTTAAGGTCCTAACAACTTAGGGATAATTTAGTAAGTACCCTAGGATACTTAATTAATTAATTTAGCAGCTTAATTAATTAATATAAAGGGTCAAAATCTAAATCACAATGGAGTTTCAAGATTTCGGTTCAGACAAGAAAAAGACAACATAGTATTTAACTTAGGATGGTCCAAAGGACTAGTTATTGTTATAACAACTTAAGGGTACTATAGTAATTACCCTAGGTTACTTAATTAATTAAATTATCCATTTAATTAATTAAATTAAAGGGGTCAAACCAAAATATTTATGCTAACCTAGTATAATGCAAGAGACATCCTAGTACTTAACCTAGCATGCTCCTAAAGGGTTGATTATGGTTCCAATGACTTAGGGGTACTTTAGTACTAACCCTAGGTACCTAAATTAATTATATTAAGGATTTAATTAATTGATAAAAAGTCAAAATGTTTACCCAAATGATAGTCAACACTAAAATTTATGATTTTAGGTCAAGTCAACATTCTCCTATATTTAATCAACTTAGGAGGTTTTTATAGTAATTAGTTAATTAATTTATTAAACCCTAAGTTTAATAACTCAAGGTCAGTTTCTAAACCTAAAAACCACGTTCAAACTCAAACAAATACACGACTAGAACCAAAAAACAAGCATTAAGAAATACAGTAAACAAAGCGCAAGAAAAAAAACAGATAAATTTCTTTGACGATTTTCAAGGTTTCATCAAGGTTCATTCAAGGTGGTCTTTGTAGATTATGTTCTACTTAATGTATGGGCTTTTATCCTTGACATCTTTCTCCACGAGAAATTTCTTTCGAACGATTCAAAGATCATGAAAACTAGTTTTGTTTTCCATTGTTCTTGTCGAACTCCTTTCCCTAGTATGCTTGTTACAATTTCAATGTTGAATAGGTTATAAATAATGTTGTTAATATGTGGTGCTTTCTGTTCTTAACATGTATTGTTATTAAATTATGAGTATCAAATGAACTTATGAACATGTAATAGCGTAAATTTAATCTTATCATGATATTTAAGGATCGATTATATATTAAGTTAAGTCCGTGATGGGTTAAGTGATTATGTGTCTTTGGCTGAATGTTGACTTGCTGTTTTTGTGATGTTATGATGATGTTAAATACATAAAATTTTTATATAATGCTGTCCAATATGTTCTTAATATGTTACACAAAAAATCCAAAAAACTAAGAATTGGCTCAAGACATCTATGAAATCATATCTTGAATAAATTTGATATGTGGTTCTAATAAATTGGATAACTCTATCTGGTCAAAGAGAATATATGATAATGGATAGGAATTTATGTAAATAATTAAAAGACTGGCTAGAGGTTCATTCATATGGCAATTTAAATATGAACATACGTAGAAGTTGGCTTATGCCAAAAAGAATTAATTTGCTAGTCTAACATCCCAAATCTTGAGTCAATACTAATCATATGCCAATTCCTGCGTAGTAAGAGTATCAAATGTATATGAAGAAATTCTAAAGTAATATAAATGAAACCATAACCAAGGGCATGACATTCATTTGGACAACTCCCGACATGCTCCACAAAAATGAACTATAAACACATGAAACTCATTGAATGCAGTGCTCATCGTCCATAAACGGTGATATTAGTCTACTATACAACAGTAAGTAACGTGAGTTATAACATAATTAAAGGGTTCTAAATGAATTATGTTACCATAATGGGTGTTTAAGGAAGTGAGACAAGTCTTACTTACACCAAAGTAATATGTTAAAAGAATAATCACGAATGAAGGTGTTAGAATGTGTGCAACTAGTCTCATTAACACCTAAGGATGATATGTAAGGACAATTCACATTAATCAGTGTAAATTAAGGATGATATGAAAGAATAATTCAGATTTAATCAATATAAAATAAGGATTGCCAGTCATCAATAGAGTAAATTGATTTCAATCTAGAAGCAAGCCTCCATCCATAATGCTTTAGTCAAAAATAAAAAAATGATGAAATGAACATTCACATAAAATGTATGAGTAATTATTAAAAGCAAATGTGCTAATGCTAATGAATGTAGTAAAAATATTATAAGATCCTAATGTAAAAGATGATAGCAATCTCAAATGAGCCTAAGTAAATGCAACCAAAACGTACTCACCTATGAGAGTGTAAAGCTAATGAAGAGAACAATCTCTATGTAGACTCTAATGAAAGTATTGAGACTGATTTATACTTATTACCAATGATGAAATGATAAATCATCTATTAAGCTATGATGTCCTCATACTAGAAGCCAGCTTCCATGAAGTATTACTTGAATGAAATGGAACATTATACAGAGCATTGATAGTCTATCTATGAGCGGTGATGCCTTATTTTGGGAAGGGTGGAAGTTCACGTAACTTTCATGAAATGAGACTGTTCGTCATGCCGGGTATGGGTCTACTTATATCTCCTAGTCTTTGAACCTATACTACCAATATAGGGATCTGGCGGGGTTCAATTCCCATGTATGCTAGCATGTTTTGGGTCACTTTGGCCGGTAATTCCACCTCTTTTCGGTGTGTCGTACAAACTAGATTTCATGATGCTCACATAATCTATGTCGGTTAAGGTTGGAGTTCCTCAAAGTATGAAAGATAATGAAATGAACAATACTGAAGGTATTTGTGCAAGACAATCAGGAGATGAATTCAGATTCAAGTAATGACATTACATCATTCTTGGTCATTGCACTTCATGATCCCGATGAGAGTCTTAAAATGCATCCTAGGTACAGACAGTGTTTACATCAGCGTACGAATGAATGAAATGTATAATGTGAAGTACAAATGAATGAATGAAGCAGACTCTGTGTTTGCTAAAGAAGGCCCTCGGGTTGAGGTACCATATGTTGCGCTCTCACTTGAGATATCTTATGCTACATTTATGTTTCCAAATTCTCGTGTATATTAATTTTTTTTTATATAAAACATGAAAGTATCAAATAAATAGCATGATCAATAGATAATTGCTTTTGAAAGGTTGTTAATATATAGTTTAATGAATTACTCACTATAAATTAGGGAAATCATTCCTTAGTCTTAAGATTACTTACATCGATTCATTGTGGGTATGAGACTACAATGAATCATTTCACTTGTAAGTAAAACATATGACCAAAAGAATTATTGAACTACACAACAACAAGAATAAAAAGACTTAAAAATAATCTAAGTTTACAAAGTGGAGCTCTCGTCCTTAGAGGATCAAAATCTTAAATATTTGCCCGAGTTGTTCCAAAATTATGTCGATGATAATAATATTTTGTAATCATATAGAAAAAGAGTTTTGTGCTTTGAATTTATTACAGTACATCGTATTCATACCGTAATTCACATCTAGCGATTTAGCAAAGTCTATTCATTAGTATTTTTAGAAAAAACATGTTATTTAGGAAAAGCTTTCATTGATCATGCATAGCTTTATGTGTATGTGTGCATACACCTATACTTTATAAAAGTGGTGTACTAACCATTACTATTTACAATTTTATAGACGCAGGTTAATGATAGATTGACGATAGTTGTAAAAGTTTGGACATCAGTGTTTCTCGAGACCATTTGGTAGGTCCTCTTAATTTTGAGGATGCTACAGTTTTAGTCTAGCCTTAGTTTTAGACATAGCTAGTGGATATTGTCCCTAGAATTTAATTCATACATTTATTCGAAGCTTTGTTATAAGGCATTTTGGCAAACTACTATGATATGATATTCTTTGATTTGAATTGATTCCGCAATTTTTTTGTTTGTTGTATCTTAATGTTGAGCTTAGTACATAATGAATTCGTGAAATAAGTATATGAAGTCTATGTATACTTCATGTTTTTAAAAGTTTTAAATTTTTCGCTAAAATTAACCATAAGAATGTGATGAATGTAAGATAAAGCTTGTCTGAGACCTGTGAGAGGTCAACGACGCTAGTTGCGATTCGGATTTGAAAATTCGGGTCGTGACAAACTTTGTATCATAACATGTGGTTAAATTACCTAGGAACTAAATCGTAACACAACCATGTTACGTATTTTCTAGCTTATGGTTGTGAAGCGCGCCACAATCATGACTTAGAGACTATGCGATGATTGTAAATTCTCCCTTCTTCTACTCTTTATCGTGCTATCTAGAGATTTTGCACTTTCTATCATTCTAAATATCTATTGTGTGAGCACGTATAGGCATACACACAAGAATTCATATGGCCAAGTGGTCTAAGGCTCCAAAATCGATATCTATCCTTCCCAAGAAAGGTCCATAATGGAAATGCCCAACGTGGACGAAAGACGTGTGTTGAATATGGTTGTAAACATAGAGGTGAATGCATGGTAATGTCTAAAAGGCTTCTATGAGTATTAATGAGGAGGATAAGGATACATTATCTGCATACCAACTCAAGAATATGTCTTAGACATGGATTTGCTTCTTAAGTTTTTTGCTATAATAGACCATAGAAATAGGGTAGTAAGGCTTCTGTTTCCAAATAGGTTGAATTAATGTGAGAAGGGCATGGTTCAAATCCATCGGGTAAAGGAAGATGCTCAGCCTCGACCATATATTGTAGCCGAACCCCCCAAAGAAACCGATTCTATGCATTAAAAGGAAGAGAGAAACAAGAGAATTATGTGGATGTGGATAATGGTAACTTGCATGTCATATCCTTTCATGTTTATGCATTATTAGATCTATGATCTAACTTTTCTATGGTTACTCCTTTGTTGGCCAATTAATTTGACTTACTTCCTGAGATCTTACATGAATCGTTTCTAGTTACTACTCCATTAGGAGATAGTGTTATGGCCGAAGGGGTATGTATAGAAGTTGATGGAATAGTGGCAAGTATCTTTTATAATTAAGTTTGGTGTCATTAGGTTCAAATCTTAAGGTCAACCACATGTTATTTAAGAGGTTAGATAAACTCTTCCTAATTGTGGTTTATTTGTAAAAAAAATCTAAGTTTAAGTGCTTTACTGGATTTGTTGTGGTATGTTCCTAATATTATGTCTTATATTAGAACCATGGGAATTAAAACAAAGTTATTTTGCATTTTATTATTGCTGTGTTATTGTAGCATAGGCATGTTTTTCTGTGTTGCATTATTTGTGATGTGCATTAAGTTAAGTGTGATTGAGAAGGACGTCCCTCGATCTTAAATATGAAGTTTAAGATAAGCTTGAATGTTATACATCATCCATATAAGTATGATTCAGATATTCACAAATAGTAAATCTTCAAGCATGTAAAAGTCCTTTCGAAAATCACTCTCTTTAGATTATGAATGATGTGTAGTGTCATTCGGGGACGAATGCTCCCAAGGGGGGGTAATGTAACATTCCGGAAAGTTTTATGTCTAGTGAAGAGCCCAATAGGTCTTTAAGAATGTGTATTAGGGATACATAGGCATTCCAATACAACTATTGAAAATATTGGGCATAGTATCGAAAAATGTCTAAGGGCTGTTAGCCTATTTCTATATAATACCCAAATAAGCAAAATATTGGCATATTAGAAAATATCGGCTTAAAGAGTGTAAGCCATGTATCTAAGTATTAATGAGATTTTTAAAGAATTGTACCTGCAATGAAGACCCTAAACTTAAATGGTTTTTCCTTTAACTCACAAAAAGGTATGAGGTATCCAAGTGTCAAGCGTAGACACCATGTCACATAATCAATTAAAATGATCATGTAGAGTAAGAACTGCCCAAGGACATAGTGAGGATCCTTAGGAAATTAAGTAAAATTTCCCAAATGAACCATAAATAATATTTATTAAGAAATTACAACCAACCCATGTTAAAGCACATGTGCAAGACATGTGAAGATGCACCAAAGGAGGGGACAACCCTAACCGAATTAAGTTAGAGTAGTTAAGGGGACAAAAACGGGCATATGGGGCCATTCCATGTGGGGCCTAACTTCCTAACAAATTTTAGAATCTAACCTAATGCTCCAAATAGCTACCTAAACAAGGACTAACCTTAATTGACCCACTAGTGCACCCGAAAACCTTGGACCAAAATCGGGTTGACTAACCTATTATTAGTTGAAGAGACAACCTAGTACCTAATCTAGGATTGTCCAAAGAGTTAGTTAAGGTCCTAAAAACATAGGGATACTTTAGTAAGTACCCTAGTATACTTAATTAATTAATTTAGAAGCTTAATTAAATAATTTAAAGGGTAAAAACCGAAATCACAAAGAAGTTTCGAGATTTCGGTTGACAGAAGAAAGACAACCTAGTATTTAACTTAACATGGTCCAAAGGATCAGTTATGGTTATAACGACTTAAGGGTACTTTAGTAATTATACTAGGTTACTTAATTAATTAAATTATCTATTTAATTAATTATATTAATGGGGTCAAACCGAAATTCTCATTAGGGTTGTTTCCCGTCTTTCTTGTCGAACACCTTTCCCTAGTATCCTTGTTACAATTTCAAAGTTGAATATGTAAGAAATCATGTTGTTGGTATGTGGTGATGGTTGTTATTAACATGTATTGTTCTTAAATGATGAGTATCGAATGAACTTATGAACTTGTAATTGCGTAAAGTTAATGTTATCATGATATTTAAGGATTGATATTATGCTAAGTTAAGTCTGTGATGTGTTAAGTGAATATGTGTCTTTTGATTAATGTTGACTTTGTGTTGTTGTGATATTATGAAAATGTTAAAGCCATCAAATGTTAATATAGTTCTGTCCAATATGTTCTTAAAATGTTACACTAAAAATCCATAAACTAAGAATTGGCTCAAAGATATCTAAGAAATCATTTCTTGAATCAATTGGCTATCTGGTTCCAATAAAGTTGGTAAACTCTGTGTGGTCAAAATGAATATATGCTAATGCATAGAAACTTAGGTAATTGATTAAAAGATTTGCTAAGGGTTCATACATATGGCAATTTAAATATGAACATACGTAAAAATCGGATTATGCCAAAAAGAATGAATTTGCTAGTCTAACATCCCATATCTTGAGCCAAAACTAATCATATGCCAATTCTTGTGTAGTAAGAGTATCAAATATATATTAAGCACTTGTAATGTAATATCAAAGAATCCATAACCAAGGGCATGACATTTATTGGAACAACATCAAACATGCTCCACAAGAATGAACTAGGAACACATGACACTCATTGAATGAAGTCTTCATCGTCCATAAATGGTGATATGAAGCTACTTCATCAATGTAAGTAAATAACATGAGTTATAACATAATTAAAGGTGTCTAAATTAAGTTAGTTACTAGAATGGGGTGTTAAAGTAAATGAGACAAGTCTTACTTACACCTAAGCTAATTTGTTAAAAGAATGCTCACGAATGAAGGTGTTAGAATGTGTGAAACTATTCTCATTATCTCTAAGGATGATATGTAAGGACAATTATAGTGAGTAAATGTACCAATTATAGTGACTACCCCGGCAGGTGAGTTGGTGGTCGCAAAAAGGGTGAATAGAAATTTTGTTATAATGTTGCCCTATAGAGTTTCTCATGTTAAATTAGTAGGTCTTTATGAATGTATTTTGTTGTCATTTTGCGTATTGATTATTTGCATGCTTTTTTTTCTTCCATTGACTGTACGACAAGAGTGGTCATGTTTAATTTTCCTAATGAACCCGTCTTAGAGTAGAAGGGGGGAAGTTCTATTGCGAGAGGGCGTATCATTTCTTCTCTAAAGGATTGTAAGATGATCTGTAAAGGGTGTCTACACCATATCGTCAGATTCAAAGATTTAGACTTCGAAGTTCCTCCCATTAAGTTAGTTCCCTCGGTGAGGAAATTTCTTAAAGTCTTTCCTAATGATCTTCCCGGTATTTATTCTGAATGGGAGATTGATTCTGGTATTGAATTTAAAATTGATTCAAATCCCATTTCATTCCTTCTTATCGGATGGCACAAGCCAAATTTAAAGAGTTGAAGGGTCAAATCAAGGATTTACTAGACAAAGGCTGCATTCAACCTAGTATTTCCCCATGGGGTGGTGTGGTTCTATTTGTGAAAAAGAAGTATGGGTCACTTAGGATGTGTGGCTACCAACAACTCAATAAACTGAACATGGAGAATAAGTATCATGTCCCTTAATTCACGACTTGTTTGATAAACTCCAAGGGGCAAGTTACTTTTCCAAAATTGACTTGAGGTCGGGATATAACAAACTTAGGGTTACAGATGAAGATATTCCCAAAACAACCTTTTGAACAAGATATGGTCATTCTGAGTTTAGGGTGATGTCTTTTAGGTTTACTAATGCCTTGAAGTTATTGATGGACGTAATAAATAGGGTGTTTCAAAATATTGAGATTTTTGTGTAATTGTATTAATATATGATACTTTTGTGTATTCAAAGCATGACAATGATCATATGGGCAATTTAAGACTTGTTTTACAACTCTTTAAGAAACATCAATTATTTGCCAAGCATAGAAAGTGTGAGTTTTTGTTAAGGTTAGTGGTGTTTCTTGGTCATATCATGTCTATTGATTGCGTAAAGGTTGATCCAAAGAAAACTGAGGCAGTTATTAATTTTCCTAGACCTTTGTCTCCAAATGACAAAACACGTTTTTTTGTGTCTAGCTGGGTACTATAGGAGGTTTGTGGATTGTTTTGCCTCCATTGCATCTCCTTTGACTACATTGTCCGAAAAGAATGTGAAATTTGAGTGGTCGGAGGCCTGTCAAAGAAGCTTCCAATCTTGAAAGGCATTCTTACCACCGCTCAAATGTTGACATTATTGGAAGGTACCAAGGGTTTTTTGGTATACCCTGATCTATCCCATGGGGGATTAGGTTGCGTCCTTATGCAACACAGGAAGACTATAGCCTATACATCTAGTCCACTCAAGGTCTTTGAGAAGAACTATCTAACACATGATCTTGAGTTAGGGTCCATGATGTTCACCTTGAAAATATTGAGGTATTACCTATATGGTTTTCATTTTAATGTGTATATCGACCACAAGAGTCTATAAAATGTGTTTAATAAAAAAGAGTTAAATCTTTGACAACGAAGGTGGTTGGAACATTTGAAAGATTACGACATGAGTGTTTTCTACAACCTCGACAAGGAAAATGTGGGTGCGCATATTCTATGTCATATTACTAGGTAGTGTGTCTCATATGGATGAAGGCTAGAAAGACCCAGTGAATAATGTCCTATGTTGGCTCGTTTTGGTTTTCGATTGGAAGATTCTCCTAATGGTGGTTTTATGGTCCATCATAACTCTGAATCATATTTAGTGGTTGAAGTGAAGTCTAAGAAACACCTTGATCAATCATTTATAGAGTTAAAAGAATCGATTCTTGGAAAGCTTAATGAATCATTATCCTTGGGGGGGGATGGTTTTTTAAGTTACCAAGAGAGGTTATGTGTTTTAATGTGGATAGTTTGAGAAATTAGATCGTAGAGAAAGCTCATGGTTCACGTTATTCGATTTATATGGGTTTTATAAAGATGTATCATGACCTTAGAGAAGTATTTTGTGGATTGGCTTGAAAAGGGACATAGCAAAATATGTTGCGAAATGACCAAATAGACAACAAGTGAAAGTGGAGCACTAAAAGCCGGGTCGCTTACTTCAACATATAAAAGTTCCTTCTTGGAAGTGGGAAAAATTAATATGGACATAGTGGGTTTGCCTTGGACACGAAGGCAAAGTGACTCTATATGGGTGGTTGTGAATAAGTTGTCTAAATCGGCGCAGTTTATCCCGTTAAGTCTACATATTCAGCAGAAGAGTATGCAAGGATATATATTAACGAGATTGTGAGTATTCATATGATCCCTTTATCCATTATTTCAAATAGAGGTGCCCAATTATGTCTCGATTTTAGAGGTCGTTAAAAAAAGGATTAGTTACACAAGTAAACCTGAGCACCAATTTTCATTCCCAAACGGATAGTCAACAGGAGAATACTATTCAAACCCTTGAAGATATGCAGAGAGGTTGTGTATTTGATTTCAAGGGATGTTTGGATGAACACGATCCTTTGGTTTATTTCTTTTATAACAATAGTTACCATTCGACTATATTCATGGGTCCTTTTGTAGACATGTATAGTAGGAGATGTAGATCTCTTATTGGGTTGTTTCAAGTTGGCGTGTCTTCACTCTTTTGTCCCGATTTGATCTATTAAACTTTGAAAAAATGTTCATATCATAAGAAATTGATTAAAAGTATCCTATAGCCGGTAAAACACTTCTGCCAACAATAGGAGAAGAGTCTTAGAGTTTAAAGAAGGTGATAAGGTCTATTTGAAAATTTCACCGATGTAAGGGGTGATGTTATTTTGCAAGAAAAGTAAGTAAGTCCTTGATATGTGGGTTCCTATGAGATTGTACTAAGGGTTGGAAAGGTTGCATACTAGTTGAGATTACCTAATGAACGAGCTTTGGTTCATCCTGTATTCAATATATCCATGCTTAAAAAGTGCATTGGTGACGCTGAGTCCATTATTCATATTAGAGGTCTAGATGTTGATGATAATTTCTCCTTTGAAGAGGTTCTAGTGGAAATCCTCAATTGACAAGATAAGAAGTTGAGGATCAAGGAGGTGGCTTTCGTAAGGTTTTTATGGAAGAATCACTTAGTTGAGGGAGAAACATGGGAGGACGAGACTGATAAGAAGTCCCATTATCCTCATTTATTTTCTAACTAAGGTTAGTTGTTCCTATAAATAACTAAAATAATGCGTACAGTTGAATTTTTTCTTTTTTGGAAAGATAAGCATATAAATGCTAAAAGTTTTGTTAAAATAAGATTTCCATGAAAAGGTTCCCTTATGATTAATTTGTTCTTATTTGTTTATTTGGTATCTAGTTTCCTTTATAGAATGATATTGACAATGTTGATGTGTTTTGAAATGAATTTTTGCCTAAAGTTACTCTTTATATGTCGTTGAGATCATATTGATGTTGAGAAGAATATTCCTCATGTTGTGATGTTGAGCTCTTATATGTAGTAAGTGATGTTTTGAGTTTCTATGTGTAAATTTCATGTTTTTATATTATTTTGTGTGTTAACTCATGATTTATTATGTTGCTGATTTGTTGGGCTTCTAGTATTAAGTCTATCCTTTCCCTTTAAAAGATTTTAGTGTCATTCGGGGAGAAATGTTTCCTAAGAGAGTAAGTGTCTTGTATATGTTGTAATGTTGTGAACTCTTATACATGCTTTGTTGTTATATAATGATGTTGGAGATGGCTTGGTTATGTTTTCAAATATGCTATTAAACATGTTTACTTGTTTATACTTAATGATGTTGGTCTTGTGTTGCATATGGCATTGTCTTAAGGAATATGTGATTATTGGATCATAATTGTTCTTGATTGTGCATAAGTCTTCTCAAAGTAACTTCGCATGGTTTTGAACAAATGTCCCTTTTAGCATTATTTCAAATGTTTTATGTGCAAGTTTCCATACTTAGTACAAGTGTGTACTAGCCACTATTTCTATGTTTCTACAATTATGTAGGTTCGAACATTAAGCTTCTAGAAGCGCATTTTAAAGATAACTTGGACTCTTATTCTCCAAGTTTGTTAGGTGTTCACCTTCCGAGGACGATGCCACTTTCTATCTGTTGGTGTTGTTCTAGTTTAAAAACATTTAGTTCTTTCCCTTTCATTTGAAAAAGATTGTTGTATATGTCTATATATGGCTTTTTTTGAAATGAAGTAAGGGTTATGCCCGAATATTGCATTCGATTTAGACGGTTTAAATGTGATACTTATCCTAGATTTCTTATTTGAATATCTTTATATATTATGGATGTGAATTAGAAGTAGAACCCTTTGTAGTGCTTCCTATGATAGAGGTCGATGCAAAATTCAATGTAGAAGTAGATTAAATGATTTTAATTTTTCGTAGTTTAACCTATGAAATGTAATGAGGAATGATAAGAGGTTATACTTAGTCCTCTCTATGGGGGACGATGACTCTAGGGGGTGCTCCCCGGATGTGTCACACATAATATCGGAGGCTTCATCCTAGTGAAGTCCCTCAAGCGAGAAATCTTGATACTAGTATTTTTGTTCACACGGGGTCAAACTTCGTTGTTTGGTTGAGCCGTCATGTCATGAAATTAAGTAGCTACAGCTCATGGTTGAGTAGTAACATATTGATCAAAACATAGAAAATCCGACCTTATCTTTCTATTTGTCATAGCCAGAGGATTGATCGGAGTTTGGTCACCCAAATGAACTTTTTCTTGAGGAGGAACTTCATTGACTTTGGAGGAGCTTTGTTATTTTGTGGAGAAGTTTCCACAGTAACAATATCTTCTTCAACTCTTCTAGCATCTGCCATTCTTGTAGTCATAGCTTATAACCACATAAAAAAGTTTACAACAAAAGAACACATAGAGGTACAACTCTTGAGGCACTACTTTTAAGATTACCAAAGAGGTAAAAATTTTCTAAGTATCACATAGGTTATAATTCATACGTGTGGTGCCTTCACAATTATAAACAAAACTCTACGTGGATGTCGTTTAGTGAGGCATCAATCCTAAGATTACTCAACCTCATACTTTGATACAAAGTTCATCACGACCAGGGAGCACCCCCTAGATATAATTGTCGCCTTCTTCCTCGAAGAGGCTTTATACTAGACCTTAGAATACATCATGGCATATCAATTGAAAGCAAAATGTGGAAAATATTAAACATTTACATAGTGAATTAAACTTAGACTTCTTAATTAATATTTATGGAGTTTACATAGACACCTCACTTATGAAGTTTACATATATCTCATTTAGCAAAAACATTCATTTAAGAGTCTAATATCTTGTATAACATATAACCATCTAAAACAATATTACAAAGTTGGGTATATATCATATACTAGTACGATATGACACATATAGGAATGAAACAATTGTGTTTATACATAACCACAACAACTAAGATAGTATGATGACATCATCCACGAACATTTAGTACTCACCAACAACTTGGGGAAATGTAAAAGTCTACTTGCAAATGGCCTCTAAGAGCCTCAATGGCTCAAACCTCAGTAGGGATATATGAAATAAACCATTTGAAGACATGCAGAACAGGGACGATTTCTTTAGAAATATGGTAAGTCAGTTGAAAAACCTTTATGCACAATCAAGAGAGCATAGATAAGTCAAGGATCACAACAACATACTATATGTTGATAAACAAGAATAACATCGTCATAAATCATATCAACACTCCATGTTCAATAGTGCATATCATTAAGACGTACAAAGACCTTATCAACAATCCCATACCAAGCCTACAAGTGGAATACGCATGTGAGGACCCATAACCCCACAAATTCAAGTAAACAAGGAAAGAGAGCATAAGAAACGTTTTGCTTCATATAACATAACCTCATGTATATTTGTTTTCATATACATAGCAATTTAGACGAATATCATTTTCATCAATGTAACAAACATAATATAACAACAACACAATGAAAAGTCAACATCATACATTTCATGATATCATAAGTGCATAAGAAAAACATCCTAGGACTCCCCTCAAGGTAAACTTGTGCAATGTATAAGTAAAGTCCCATACCCTACTTACACGAAGTAGTACCCTTTGACTCACCCTAGTTAGTGTCCATCTTTATTTACTACATTCATTAATTTTTCTTTCAGAACAATTGCCTTAACCGACAATAAACCATGTGATCTAAAATTGGATCTGCTGTCATGAACCCTACACAAAAGTAAGGTGATCTACTTGCCAAGGTAAAACCTAACATGAACATAACATTCTTGGTGGATCCACTCTGTAGTTTTCCTATGAGGGAAACATAGTTTAAGGAACTAGGAGATATACTATAAACTCATGTGTGCAAATCGCATGATAGTCTCAATCTCATGCAAACATTAGTGAACCTACCTTCCGTCATTGGGAAGGGAAATCTCTCATATCTATTTCGCTTGGTGCTATGCTAAAGTCCTTTGGTTAAATGTCTTTAAACCTTTATTAATCATCAAATATTAACATATGCTATCGGAAACTAACCCCTTGTATAATCATGATCATATCTCATTAGGTTTAGAATGAGAACTTCCTTCCATGACAACCCAACATTAGCGAGATAACATTATAGTCATATTACTAAGGCACACAATAATCACATTCAACCTTGCATCATCATACCCTTAATAAGATCTCATGATTCAACATATTCATAACCTTCTATCATAATCATTATATCCTCATCTTCTTAGTCTAATCACATGATCGTACTTTAATTGAATATCATCATCAACAATAAACCATCATTATTAAATTAAAAAACTACATTATCAATAAACAACCCCAATCATCGACAACTTCAATTCATAGCTAGGGTTAGTTAAAAGGGTTCAACCAGGAATATATCCAATCCTAACAATTCATGGAAATAGGCAGTCCATGAATAAAATATCATAGTTATCTCAAGTCTAACAATCAATACGTTCATCAATTCCAATCAATTCATAAGTAAGATCAAACATTTGGGAAATTGGGGAAAGGACATGGATCACACAAAATTCAATTTAATCAACATCAATATCCTACCAATATACAATCCAATATCCCAAGGTAATCATAATTCATCATAATAAATCATAAATTTCATGTTTAGAAGAAAACCCTTTTGTAGAGAAAAAAACCACTTGAAATTGGGTGATTTATAAATCAACATTAAATGGACCTCTTTGGGAAAGGAATCCAAGAGTTAAAGAATCCATACTTTATAAAGACATAAGCCACAAATTTGAGTTGAAAACTTGGGGAATTTGGTGTTACTGTTAAAGCTTGAATGCTTCTTCAATGGAGGTTTGGTAAAGACAGAAACTAGTGAGAAGTGAGAGTTTTGGAAACACAAACTTCCCTAGCGTCAACAGAATTTTACAGTCCCAGCCCCATCACTTGCTAATGTCCGATCCTACAAGAACATGTATGATCAGAATAGTAAATCACTAGGTCTCTAAATCTGAAGTAAGTGTTTTAGGTAAAAACAAATACCTTACTTTACCTAGGTAATGTAAGAAACATCCGGGGTGAGTGCCTAGCACGTAAGGAAAGATTCTTTTAGTGTATTAAGTCTTGGCATATATTCCAATATTTTCCTTCTATACAAGGTCAAGGAGGAAATAATAGTATAGCTCAATACACACATTCAGCAGCACCGTCAAGTCGCTCGACTCAGCAGGCAACTTATTTGGTACATATTTTGCTCAGTGCAAGAACATGTTGTATGAACTTCAAGTTCACTAATATCAGGAAGGTTCTTCTAATGTAGTCACTAGTAAGTTACGACTCTTTGGCCTTGATGTTCATGCATTGTTAGATATAGGGGCTACTCTCTCCTTCATAACTACTTACATAGAAGTCTAAATAAGTCTTAGTCCAAGAACTCTTTTAGATCCTTTCTCTATCGTTACTCCAGTTTGAGACCTAGTTATAGCTGGACGGATATACAGAAATTGTTTTGTCAGAGCCTCTCCAAAAGTCACCTCAGCAGATCTTATAGAGTTAAAATTGTAGACTTTGATGACATTCTAGGCATGGATTTTTAACATTCCTATTGTTCATTATTCGATTGTAGATCTAGGATTGGTTGTTTTAAGTTTTCATACGAATCAATCTTAGAGTAGGAGGGTAGTAGCTTAACGACTATGGGTAAATTAACTTCTAACCTTAAGACTAAAAAGATGATCATTAAGGGTTATCTCCATCATGTAGTTCAGGTCAATGATTCTAGATTTGAAACTCCAACAATCAAGTCAGTTTAAGTGGTTAATGATTTTCTATAAAAGTTTCAAGAAGATATTCCCGGAGTCCCTCCCGAAAATGAATTTGGAAAAGATCTCCTTCGAGATACCCAACCTGTTTCTAGTACTCCTTATAGAGTGACCAACAAATCTTATGTAAATGAAAGATCAGTTGAAAGACCTTCTAAATAAGGGCTTCATCGGACTTAGTATTTCCCCATGTGTTGCACCATTATTGTTGTAAAGAAAATAGATAGTTCTATAAGATTGTCCATTGACTATAGACAATCAAACAAGGTCTCAATCAAGAATAAGTATACCATTCCCAGGATTAATGACATGTTTGACCAACATCAATGTTCTAGTCATTTCTAAAAGAAAGACCTCAGATCATGTTATAATTAGCTTAAAGTTAAAGATAGTGACATTTAAAAAACAGCCTTCTAAACTTGGTATGGTCATTATGAATTTGTATTTATGTCATTTAAACTACCAATGCTCCTACAACTTTCATGGATTTGATGAACAGTGTGTTCAAGCAGTACTTGGACATGTTCTTTATTGTCTTTATTGATGATATCTACTTTTACCCTAGGAATGAGGAAGAACATGAAAGTATTTTGATATTTGTTCTGAAAACTTTCAAGGATTTCCAGTTATTTGCAAAATTTAACAAGTGCGAGTTTTGGTTACAATAAATTGCTTTTCTTTGGCAAATTGTATCTAGGGAAAGGATTCAAATAGATTAACAAAATATAAGAGTAGTGAAACAGTGGACTAAACCTACCCCTGATACATATCATGAGTTTATTAGGTCTGGCCTGTAATTACAGAAGGTTCATCCAAGGATTTTCATCCATAGCCTCACCATTGAATAAGTTGACTCAAAAGATGGTCATTATTGACTGGTCAAATAATTATGATAAAAACATTGGAGAATTGACAACTAGATTAACAACATCTCATGTCTTGACTCTACTAGAGGGTTCAGATGGTTATGTGGTCTACTATGATGCATCTAGAGTTGTCCTAGGTTGTGTGTCGATGCATCGAAATAAGGTTATAGCTTATTATTTTAAAAAACATAAGGTGCATGAGAAGAACTGTCCAAATCATGAACTCGAGCTTATATCAATGGTGTCTGCACTCAAGATCTGGAGACACTACTTGTATACGGTTCAAGTAGATTTGTTAACAAACAATAAGAGCCTTAGATATGTGTTCACCTAGAAGGAATTTGATCTTCGGTATACAAGATAACATGAGTTTCTTAATCATTATGATATGTGTATGCATTACCATCCTGGTAATGTGAATGTAGTAGCAGATACTTTTAACAAATTTTTTATGGGTAGTGTAGCCCATGTTGAGGATAAAATAAAGAACTAATGAAGGATGTTAATAGACTTGCTTCTTGGGAGTTCGCCTTATGAACATATAAGATAGTGGTGTTTCATTTAAGAATAGAGATGAATATACTTTGGTAGTGGAGGTTAAGCAAAAGCAATACAGTGATCCTGTTATGCTTGAACTTAAGAGTGGAGTCCACAATCAAAGAGTAAAGGTTTTCTCTCAATAGGGAGAGGTGTACGTCACTACCATGGTAGATTTTGTGTTCCTGATGTGGGTGAATTTATAGAACATATTCTCTCATAAGCCCATTAATCTAGATATTATATTCATCTAGGTGCCACTATAATGTACCCGATCTTCATGAAGTCTCTTGGTGGAATGCATGAAGAGGAAAACAACAGATTTTGTGAGTAAGTGCCCAATTGGCTGCATTTGTAGGTAGAGCATCATAAAAAAGGGGGTGTTACTAAAAAGATTGTCAATAATATTTAGAAATGGGAAATTATAAATACATATTTTCTCACAAGATTACCTCGTACTGGAGGACAACATGTCTCCAATTGGTTGATAATTGAGAGGATGACTAAGTCTTCTAGCTTTTTTGAGGTCAAGACTGTAAATTTGGTGGAGATCTATTCGAAGTTTACAATGATGAAATTTTGAGGTTCCATGGGTTTCTTTTGTCTATCATCTGAGATATAGGTCCTCAGTTTAGCATTCTTTATTGGAAGTCATTTCAGAAGGGTGTATGTACTATGGTTAACCTTAACACAACATTTCATCCCCCAACAAATGTTAATATGAATCTTCCCATTCAGAAATTAGTGTATATGTTGAGAGCTATTGTGATCGATTTCAAGGGTAGATAGGATGATCAACTTTCTCTTATTGAATTCGCCTACAATATTAGCTACCTTTCCAACATTCAGATGGCCCCTTAAGAGGCACTATATGGGCGTATGTGTAGATATCATGTTGGTTTGTTTGAAATAGGTGAAGAATATTTAATGGAACCAGATTCAATCTATTATGATATGAATAAAGTTCTATTTCTACCCATAGAGATAGACTTAAGATAACCCAACGTCGGCAAAAATCTTTTATAGATGTAAGGAGAAGGTAACTGGAGATCAATGATTATGATTGGGTTTTCTTAAAATTGTACCTATGAAAGGGGTGATGAGGTTTGCAATGAAAGGAAAGCTCAATCCTAAATGTAAAGGGTTTAAAAGGTGTCATATGATTTAGAGTTGCTTATAGAAATCGAAACAGTGCATCCAGTCTTCCACATCTTGCTCTTGAGGAACTGTGTTGGTGATCCAGCCATTGTAGTGCCATTAGAGAGTGTGGTTGTGAAAGTTAATGTCACACCCGAGTATACACCATGGACATGGCTAGCACAGATTTACCATTGCTAGCCTTGAGCTAACCCTTGACTTTGCTTACTTAACTTAGTGAAATACATAACTTAATCATAAAGCAAGAAAGACATTGTCAAAAGAATTACTTAAATAAAATATATTGGCCAAAATAACACATATGTCTCATGATAAAATATTTGTAATAAAAGAGACTCAACAGAACGAACTGACTAACTAAATCTAAATGAAGCCTTTATATTACTATGATCAATGTTAGAATAAACCTAACAACATTCTATAATAAAAATATCAAAAAACAATAAAAGAGTCTTCAAGAATGCAAGGAGGCTCACCACTGACTTTCAGTTCTCAAACTGGTTCAATGAGGCGCTAGATGTTAATCATAGATACCTTCGTCTGCATCATTACACAATACAAGACAACTATTATCAGTACATTAAAGGTACGAGTATGCAATTTGGAGGGCTACAACAATAATTGATATTTGAAAAGAGTAAGAAGAAACACTTTTCTTGGCTTTACTAATATTATGACACTGAACTTAATATAAAGCAATAAGGGCACATGCAACATACAATAGTAAAAAAACTTGAAACAAATCAACTCGTTAAAGAAAATGTAATAAAAAACACAACCTTACTTACATATGAAAATAATATAGTTTCTGTGGGAGATTCTGTAATCGAAAACCACCATTATTAGCCTAAGTTGTTATACAATTTCTTGCCCACGCTGCCTGAACGTTTCTGTTATTTGTCGTTACATAGAACTTCTTAACTTAGTGAATCCACTAGCTTTACTTATGTTATCATGTAAGGCATATAGGAAGGAATGGAGGAATCAAGAATAAAGAAATCTAATATGAAAGAAAATCCAAAGAAATGAGATAATATCGGATTCTATTTCTTTGGATCTGAGCCCATTAATACCGATAATGACTACATAGTTTACATTGAGACCTGAAGTAAGATGAACTCTTATCCCGACATCCGTTCTCAACACTACTCCCAAAATATTCCTTGGCTTATACTTTGAAAATAATGTCCTTCCTTTTGGTTGAGAGAATTCGCTCAACACTTTAGATTTAAAAACAAAAGCTCTTTCGAGATTAAGGTCCCATTTTATTTGTTCAAATCTCTTTTGTAAATCTTGGTGTCCTCTTTTACTTAAATCCTAAATCATTTATTGACTTTTAGTGAGTATTTAGTCCCCATATAACCTTTTACAAATGAACTCAACTCTCTACTCTTTTCTTGATTTTAAAACATAAGTCTTAATCAACTCTTACGGAATACTTAGTTCCGTTATATTTCACTGAAGAAAAGACTTCAACTTCAAGTGTTCACTTGATCTTGAAACTGGAGACTTAAATGAAGTTAAAACTTTTAATAAAGACTTTGAAACCCATCAGAATGTTGCTTTGACTTAGTTTTAAACTTTAAACTTGACTCTTAACTTCTAAGACTTTGATCTAACGTTCCTTGAATTGGATTATGGATTCAAGGTTGTGATTTGTGTTATTTGATGATTTCTTGATGTTTAGAAATCACTTTGATTAATTACAATCATTGGGAGATGTTAACATACCTCAGCAAGAATTAAAACAGCAAAACTATCAAAACTGGGCGAAAAACACTGATCCAAGCGCACTGCACCATCCTCAATGAACTAAGTCCAATTGTTGACATATTGATGACGGGCTACGCCAGTACTCATTGTCAAAGGACAGTTTCTGGAGCACTGTATGTGTGACGTGCCTGTCCTCCCCAGGTACGTTTCACGGATTTTTCAACTCATTTTTCAATATCTAAACCTATAAACCTCCCTATTTATTTAACCAAACACTTAGGACTATTGAGTACCCTAAATACCTACTGAGTTCAACTCAAAAACAACCAAAAGAAACAAGTATCGACCCACAATAGGTAGCCAATAATTTAATCACCAAGATTTGATATTTTCTTTAAGAACTTCAACCTTTAACATGAAATAAACTCTTATATTTCCTGAATTGAAAAAAATTGGTGTGTGGGTGAACTAAACAAATACAAAATATCTCACATACCTTAATAGGGATCACCCCCATCAAATTCCACTCGCAAATCCTGTATACTCCTGGCGAAACCTTTAACTTTCTCCCTTCTCCAACTTCTCTTCTCTTTTATCCCAATGCCTAAGCGTGAATTGATTTTCCAAAAATAACCTAAGATGGATTTTTACTAAATTAAACCATCAAAACGAATTAGGAAATAATTGGGTAAAAATACTAGTTTCCCTTACTTAAATCCGGATTGTCTTTTCCTTACCTCAATAACCAAACTTTCGAAAGACATATCTCTCTCATATGATATCGAAATTGATATAACTCGGTGTCGTTTGAAAGATATTTCCAAGTAATTTCCAACCATACAATGAGCTGACTTTAATTCATATTGAGCTAGAGTTTATGGTAGTTTGAAAAAGACTTTAAAGTCACTCTCTTAACTTAGAAATTTTTTTCCCTAGACTTTCCCCTTTCTTTCCAAAACTGATTATTCTTAGTTTCTTTGCTTATTCTAGGCAAATACGAGTTATGAGATTCTACAATATCTCCCCCTTTTGGAACATTAGTCCTTGAATGAGGTTTCTGTAACTAAACTTAGAATATTAAAATCATGTCCAACACTTAAATCATAAGTAAGTAAAACATACTTACTCATAGTTTATAAAGGAAATAACAAAAGATTTGGTACCTTGGTCTGCATTTTCTCTATATTCATAGAGATGTGCATGTCTTTACTTCATATCATCTTCAGCTTCCCAAGTTGATTTTTCAACAAATCGGTCCCTCCAAAGAACCTTGATCAATAAAACATCCTTTATTCTAAACTTGTGAACTTGCTGATCTAAAATTTTAATCGGAATCTTTTCATACGATAAACTATCCTTCATCTTAACATTTTTAGTTGGTACAATCAATGAAGGATTTCCCATGCACTTCTTCAACATTGAAACGTGAAATCCTAGATGAACTGCTGCCAATTCTTGTGGTAACTCCACCTGATATGGTACATTGCTAACTTCCTTGGATTTCCTATAAGTTCCAATATATAGGGGACTAACTTTCCCTTAATTACAAAACCTCATAACACCATTTACGGGTGAAACTTATAGAAATACCCAATCATCCACTTCAAACTCCAACGACCTCCTCCTAATATTTGTGTGGGACTTTTGATGGATCTTGTGTCATTTTCACTCTCTCTTGAATCACCTTCACCTTCTCCATGGATTTGTGAACTAAATTTTGTTCTATCAACCCTTATTCACAAACTTCAAACCACCCAATAAGAGATCTACATTTTCTCCCATAAAAAGATTCATATGGACCCATTTATATGCTTGAATGGTAGCTATTTTAACAAAAAAACTCAATGAATGGTGGGTAATCATCCCCATTCCCCTAGAAATTGATCACACAAGCTCTAAATATGTTTTATATGGTCTGGATAGTAGGATTTTACGTCTCCATCAGTCTGAGGATGGAAAGTAGTGCTTAAGCTCACCTTTGAACTCAAACCTTTTCTGGAAGGACTTCAAAAACTGAGTAGTAAATTGTGCACCTCTATATGAACTTATTGAAACATTTACTCCATAAAGCCTCACCAGCGCTTAAATGAATATACTTGTATAATCCTATGCGGAATGAGTGGTTTTTAACGACAAGAAATTACCCAAATCTAATAATGTTGTTTGCGATACCTTGGTAACCTTGTGATATATTCCTCATTAATAATCTCCCACTTCAATTTTGAAAGTTCAATATTCTGAGCCAAACCTCATGTGCTTTGGTGTTATACTCTCACTTGTTGGCAATAAGGGAACTTGGCAACCAATTCATTAATATCATTCTTTTTAACTTCCCACCAGTATACACTCTCAATTCGTTGTACATCTAGGTGGAACCCAAAATAATGGAGTATCTGGAGCTATAAACCTCTTCCGTGATCCTCTTATTGAGTTCATCAACCTAGGTACACATAATATACTTCCATACTTCAGAACAACATCTCCCCTTGTTCAAAAGCTAATAATCTTTCCTTATGAACATTCACCTTCAAATAAAGCAAAATGGGGTTTTGGTCATGCTTTTCTTTCGCATCAGACACTTGTGATGATTCAGCCCTGTTTATCACCACTATCTATCATTTTGTATAATCTGTATGTTTGACTCCTAGGCTTGCGAATATGTGACCATTTTTTTTCTAGCTCTCTCTTTTCTTCCCTAATAAGGATGGTAATCCTTATGGATAACCTGCTTAAACTATCAAGAACCACATTAGCCTTACTTCGATAGTAAATAGTTCTTATAACATAATCCTCGAGTAATTTTATCCACCTTCTTTGTCTGAGATTTAGCTCTTTCTAGGTGAACACATATTGTAGGCACTTGTGATCAATTAATATATAAACCTGAACACCATACATGTATTGATAGCATACCTTCAAGGCGAAAACTATAGCAGCCAATTCTATGTCATGAGTTGTCTAATTATTCTATTGGACCTTCAACTGTATGGAGACACACATTATAAACTTTCCATTATGCATTAACACACAACCCATAACGATACTAGATGCATCACAGTACACAAAAAATCCTTGAGTACCTTTTAGTAAGGTCAACACTGGGCAGTAGTCAACCTCTTCTGAAATTCTTAAAAGCTTTTATCACAAGCTTCTGAAAAGTGGAACTTAAGTTTCTTCTAAGTAAACTTGGTAAATCAAGATGAAATATAAGAAACCCCATCAACAAACCTTCTATAGCAGCCATGAAACCCCCTAGAAACTCCTTATATTAGTTGGAGACGTGGGTCTAGGCTAACTCTTAAATGCTTATAACTTTTTGGTTTCCACTCTAATCCCATCTCCAAAGACTATGTGTCCTAATAATGCCACTGACTTGATACAAAATGTGCACTTGGAGAACTTGGCTTACAACCCCTTATGTTTCAAATATTGAAAGACAATTCAAAGATGATTAGCATGATGTTCTTTATTCCTTGAATAGACTAGTATATCAATGAAAACGATAACAAACATACCTAAATAATTCTTGAAGACTCTGTTCCTAAGATCTATCAATGCTACTGGTGCATTGGTCAACCCAAAAGCCGTAACGGAAACCTCATAATACCCGTACATGTTTCTAAAGGCTGTCTTTAAAATAACACATTCCTAACTCTTAACTAATGGAACCAAGGATATCAATTTCGAGAAATAGTTGGCACCTTGAAGTTCATCAAAAAGATTATCTATCTTTGGGAGAGGATACTCTTTCTTGATGGTAGCGTTATTTAATTGGCAGTAGTCTGCAAAAATTCTAAGTGAACCATCTTTCTTTCTTAGAAACAAGACCGGAGCACCCTCAGGGTGAGATACTTTGTCGAATAAGACCTTTAACTAATAGATATTTCATTTTTTTCATTCAACTCTTTTAACTATGTTGGCCCCATTATATTTGGCAGAATAAAGACAGAACGTGTATTTGGAATGATGTCTATGTCGAAGTCTATTTCTCTCTCAGGTGGAACTCTGGGTAGATCATGAGGAAAGACTTCTGGAAACTCTTTTACTATAGGAAATAACTTAAGGGAAGGTAACTCAGCACTTGAGTAATTAAATCGGTCTAAGTTATAGATACACCCCTTTGAAATAAACTTTCTTTCCTTAAGGTATGAAATTAAATTACCCTTAGGCACTACTGAAATACTACTCCACTCTATGATTGTCTTATTTGGAATTTGAAAATTTAAAAGTAGAGTTCTAAAATCTATTGATGCATAACACGCATGGAGCTAGTCTATACCTAGAATAAAATTAAAATCTACCATGTCTATCTTAAGAAATTCAGCCATGATATTCTTGTAATTTATAGAAATAGGACAATCACGATAGACTCTTTCCTTTAGAATAAACTCTACAACAAGGGTAGAAACACTGAAAGGTTTATAAAGTTTCTAAGGAAGAATGTCAAACTTATTTGCAACATAAGGAGTAACAAAAGATAAACTTTTTGCCTGTTGTAGAAAAGCATAAAAATTAAAAATTAAAGACTTTGATCAAATATGTGACAATATCTTTAGAGATCTCTTGGTTTTAGTGGTTGGTTATTTCATAAAGGTGGTTTTCCCCTCCGCCAGTACCAGAAGTGGCTCCTCTAGGTACATCCCCGTCTTGTGGAGCAACTGATGAATACTAGGATTTGCTACCTGGATTTACACTACCTTGAAAGTTCTTTGGGCACTATATCATGAAGTGACCCTCTTGATCACACATTAAGCAATCTTTATGTCCATACATTATTTTCCTGGGTGGGTTCTACCACACTTAGCACATGCATTAGAACAACTTCCTCTTTGTGCCATACTTCCTTTATACTGTGATGGTCTAGATTTTAAGTTATGCGAATTCGGTCCATGATTTTTACCTTTGTTTATGGGTGCAGGAGCATTAGAACATTATGGATCAGGTCCCTTCTTTATCTGTCGGAACCGTGACTTGTTGGCATTGCTCTTTTACTCCCTAGATTGTTTCCCTATCTTAGTTTTATTGTTCCTATACTCTTCTCTTTCCCATTGCTTGTATTTTTCAACCTAATGCACATAGAAAATCAACCTTTATATGTCTATGTAACCTATCAGCATTGCAACACTTCCCTCTATGCTTGAAGCATGACCTAAGAAAGAAACAAAAAAGCTCATTATACTGCTCATGTCCTTAAACGATTGAGGATCATAATGGGATGTATGAGTGAATTTCAAACCATTTTGGTGTACACTAAATGTGTCCTACTTAAGGTCAAGGAACTCTCGTAACTTTACCTCTTTCAGTTCTTGTGGAAAGAAATGCCCCAAGAAAATTTCTTCAAAGCAAGTGTAACTCGGATGTGGTGCATCCTCATCTTTGCCCTTCTCCTACTGATCGAACCATGTCCTAGACACATTCTTAAGTTTATATGCAACTAGCTCTAATATTTAAGCATCTATGACATGCATCACATCAAAAACCTTATTCAGTTCCTCTACAAAATTCGATGAATCCTCAGTAGATATCGAACCGTTGAAGCTGGGAGAATTCATTCTCAGAAACTCACAAATCATGAGGTGTGACCCTTATCTTCTCTGTCTCCTCTCTGTTACCCGACTTTGTTAGTCACCCCTTTTCTTAACATCTAGATAGCCTCACGAAACTAAGCAGGAACACTTCCCCTTGAGGTTGCGCATTTGGTGCATAAGGTACCTGTGCCTCCTCTACATTCCTTCTTGCTAGATGACCACTTATTGATCTTTGTGGAGGCATGATGATAACATTGAAACACACGTCAGCACAAATTCAAATGAAATTTTTTAGAGATAACTCTAACACACAAAAAGGGATATGAAAGAAGAGAAGAAATTCTAAAATGTTGCATCTTCGTAATCTAGTATATGGCAATCTTCACACCAATGACTATAATTTTACGGACACGACAACCTAGGAATCTTGAAATCTTGGCTCTGATACAAAGTTTGTCATACTATGAGCCTACACCCTGGATATTTCCAGAACCCATTGACCATCTCTAGCCTTGGTCAAACCCTTTCACTGACTAACTAAACTGAGCAGAAGACTTAAATTAATCAGAATGCAAGAAAACATTCTCAAAATAATTACTTTAAAATAATAGTTTGTCCAAATGGCACTTGAGTCTCATGATAAAGTATATATAATAAAAGAGATTCACCTAAACTAACTAAATGACTATTTGTCTATGAAGTCTCTATAATACTAAGATGAATTTTAGATCAAACCCTACAACATTCCATAACAAAAAGACTGTAAAGAACTAACAGGATCCTAAAATATGCAAAGTGGTTCACCATTTACTCTGAGTTCTCAAACTGGATCAACGAGAAGTAGGATGTTGATCCCGGTTACCTAAACCTCCATCACGAGATAATTAACGTCAACTGGCATCAGTACATTGAATGTATGGGTATGAGAGTTGGAATGCATAAACAATAATTTACGTTTAAATAGAGTAAGAAGAAACACTTACCTTTGCTCTACTTTACTCATGACAGTAAACTTTATATAAAGCAATAAGGCCACATGCAATATACATACATATATATATATAAATATATATACCTATATATATATATATATATACATATATATATATAATATATATATATATATATTATACATATATATATATATGTATGTATATATATAAAGCATGTAAAAAACAATGCAAACAACTCAGTTCGTTGAAAAATGCAATAAAAAACTCTACCTTGTTTACATATGAAAGTAATATAGTTTATGTGGGAGATTCTCTAACCAAAAACCTGAAATATAAGCTTATGTTGTCATACAATGTCTTGCCCATGCTTCCAGAACATTCTTATACTTTGTCTTCGCGTAGAACTCCTTATCTTAGTGGATCCACTAGCTTAACTTACATGATCATATAAATAGTATGACCCGTTAGTACCCATGATGTGTGCATGGTTTACATGGACACTTAAGTTAATATGAACTCTTATCCCAACATCGGTGCACAATATAACTTCCAAAATATACTTTACCTCATTCTTTTAACATAACTTCATTTCTTTAGGTTGATATAATTTTCACAAAAAATTTTCTTTAAAAAAAGCTCTCTTGGGATCAATATTCCCTTTTTCTTGTTCAAATCTATTTTGTAAATCCTGGTTTACTCTTTAACTTAAATGTGAAAACATTTATAGACTTTAAGGGAGTACTTAATCCCTTTATAACCTTTGAAAATTAACTCATCTCTCTACTCTTTGCTAAACTTGATTTATTGAGTATGAATCAACAATTAGGGAATACTTAGTTCGCTTATATTTCATTGAAGAAAAGAGCTTAGCTTTTACTCTTCACTTTATCTTGAATTTGGGGCATTAAAACAAAGTTAAAATGTTTAATAGTGACTCTTGGAAACTTTTAAGAACATTGTTTTTACTTATTTCTTAACTTTAGACTTGACTCTAAACATCTTAGACTTTGATCTTAACCTTCCTTGAATTGTATTAGGGATTCAAGGGTTTTATTTGTGTTGTTTTATTATGTCTGTTTGTTTATAAATCAGTTGGATTAATTGGAATCATTTGGATCTGTTAACATACCATAAAAGGATTTAAAGGGAAAAACTCCAAAAATTGGGTGAAAACACTGATCCAGGCGTGTTCAGTGTGTGCAGCGGCTGCCTTAATAGACTGAGGCAAACTCTTGGAATATTAGTGGTGCACCGCGCCATGCCTCAGTGTTAGAGGCCCGTTTCTTGCATACTGCAGGGACGACGTGCATGGCCTCCCTATGTGTGTTTTATTGGTTTTTCAACTTCTTTTTAAATCTCTAAACCCAGCAAACCTCCCTAGTTATTTAATGAAACACTTAGGACTATTGATAACCTAAATACTTACTAAATTCAACACAATAACAACCCGTAGAAACAATATTAATCGACAATAGGCGGTCAATAATTCAATCAACAAGATTCTATATTTTCATCAAGAACTTCAATCTGTAACATGGAATCAACTCATAAATTTACTGATTTGAAAAAAATTATTGTGTGGGTGAACAAATTCAACCAAAAAAAATCTCATTACTCAATAGGGATCACCACCGAAGAATTTCAATTCTAAATCCTTGGCGTTCTTTGAAAAACCTTGATCTCTCTCCCTTATCCTTCTTCTTTTCTCTTTTCTCCAAAGACCTAAGCGTGAATTATTTTTAGTATTATGTTTTACCCAAATTTAACCCTTAAAGCATTAGGAAATAATTGGATGAAAACACTAGTTTTCCCTTACATAAATCTAGATCCTTACCTTAATAGCCCAACTTCTGAAAGGCATATCTCCCTCATACGATATTGAAATAGTGCAAACTCGGTGCCTTTTGAAAGATCATTCCTAGGGATTTCAAAACAAATAAAAAACATACACTAATCATCTTGAGATAGAATTTATGGACGTTTGTGAATGACCAAAAATTATTTTTCTTAACTTAGAATTTTTTTTTCCAGATTTTTCAATATCATTCAAAAAGTGATTATTCTTAGATTCTTTTCTTATTCTTGGCTACTACGATTTATGAGATTTTACATATAATATATATCATATGAATTTAAGAGTTTAGTTTCTTGAATATCGGGTTAGAAGGTTGAGAAACAAAGAAGTTAGTACAATCATGGTTTTAGGCATGAAAACCAAGTTTTGTCACCTCTTTCATTCCAATTCAACTCCAGCTTGAGGTAATAATTTCTATTATTTTTTTCAGTGATTCATGCGTGAATTTAGTCTTAGAATCATTTTCCCTCATATTATACTTCAAATTTCAACGTAATTGCATGTTCTTAGAGCTTAGTTAATTGAGAAATTCAGTTCTCACTGTTTATTGGTAGATATTGAAGCCCTGTCCCTCCCTTTCAACTAGTTTAGTATTCATTCGTAAAAGAATTATCCCAAGGTGATTATAAAGTGACACCCCATATAAAAAATAAACAAAAAATGCAGATTTTCAGAAGTAATAGTTGCCAGTAACGGAGCTAACTACATACAATTAGTCTACTTCGTCGATGGGCCAATTAACTTTAAGTCCTCAGTCATGAATGACAATCGACCAATACGGAACGTTAATAGACTATGTCGATGGTCCAATAAACTTTCAGTCCTCATTAATGAATGGGGTCTACTAGTAGGTCCATAACACGAATTACGATCCGTCAGATGACTCCGTCGATGGCAAGCTGATTTCCGATTCTTAGTCGCGAGCGATGTTCGACTATTATGAAACATCATTTGACTTATGTTCCATCAGTGGACCCCATCTATTTTCCAACTAACTTTCATCTCTCAGTCACATACGACGGTCGACCACTTTGGACCGTCTATAGATTTATGCTCTATTTATGACATCAGAAACTTTTAAGTTAGGGGTCTTTTGGTTTTTTCCTTGTTCCTTTGGCCCATTAGATAGGTCGTTTAGACCCCAAATCATGATGTTTTACTAAATTTAAGGCATAAAACATAACTAGAACTTACCTAAGTTAAAATCGATAATAAACTAAGAAAATTAGAAGCAATAGAAGAGAAAAGGTCAAGAACCCTAGTTCAACAATGCAATGAATTTCCATCAATTCCATCCCTAAAATCAAAAGTTTTATCCATGGAATTTGTCAATAGATATGTGACATTTCACTAGTGGGTTTCTTTCGTTCTTTGGGTCCCTAGAATTAAGTCATTTACTTAATTCTCTCATTATAAATTGACATATTGTTTCTAGAATTACATTAGATCATCTTGAATTAGTTATTAAGATGTTCCAAATAAGATTATCATGGTATTACATCGTTTCTCGCTTAAATTTCAGAACTCTAGCTATATATTTCTTTAGTTATTGAATTACACATGCTAGGTCAAATATATAAGTTACTCAGTTATATATGCCTCAGCTATTTTTCATATTAATTGGTGTACTCTTAGTTTTCTTGTTCAGTTTGAGCTATCAGGTATTTACAGAAACTCACTCATAATCAGTTAACCACTGAATTCATTCAGAGTAGCATAATACCAAGTTGGACTAGGGTTCAGCGTACCTAAATAGTCCCAGAATTACTAGCCAAGTAAGTTTTAATTCCCATCTATGGGTATCAGTTTAGGGATCAAGCGAACATGCCATCGTACCTTTGACAGGATATATTGGGTACTTTCATGGGGCATATACATAGGACTCAACATTTACCTCATGTGGTTTTATTATCGGTTATTACTAGTTTACAGAGTTTAGTAATACTATATTGTATTGACCATATTTACAATTTAGTTAGCATTAAGTATCATCATCTTATATATTCTTCCATTGAATTCAGTTAGCTTATCATTCAGTACATCATGTTCAGAATATTATACTTTCTTTTGTGTTGTTCAGGTATGTATTATTTCAGCTTTAGTCTATCCTACATGCTCAATACATTTCAAATACTCACTCATACGTGCACTAAATCTTCTCATGATGTAGTTTCAGGTCGTACGCCTCAATATCATACTTAGATTTATTATGGATCTCCAATTCAGCACAATCAGTGGTGAGTCCTCATTCTCAAAGGACAATGCTCATGTGGTTTTTTCCAGTATTTTTAGTCCTTTAGTTTAAGTTTTACTAGGCTTAAATGGGGCCTTTCCCAACATTTCAGTAGGTTAGAGTTTTGTTTCAGACATAGTTAGTTTTAACTTAATTTTGAATTTATATCTTATCTATATTAAATTCATAAATTTTCATATATCTCAATTATAAAATATTGATATTACCGATATTTTCATTTTAATTATGATTTATATTCTAGAAAAGTTTATTATATTTAGTATGCTCATTATTATGCCAGAAGGGTTTGCTTTGGATCACTTCTCGTCCTAGGTCCCGTGTCACCGTCTCGAGGGATGGTCAAGGTATGACATATATATTTACAATCTCTAACAATAATACGTTAACTATGGAAGTAATTCTCAAGAACCTAAAATGGTAGTATACATTTATTAACATCAAATGCATATCTTAGTAAACCTAATCATCAAAAATATATAAATAAGTGTCACACCATTCGATCCCGCATTCTCTTATAATCCTTTAGGGGGTCAGAATTTTATGAAATCATATAATCATAAGGAAATCGTAATAATGATACCACACATATATTGATAATAAATAAAACTCATTAATAGTATATTTTGTACCTTGTAAATTTCAATCTTGACGATGATGTGTGAAAACAACATACAATGAGAAAAGAAGAAAAGTTTTACAAATCACAAGAAATTACGAACATATTAGAAAAAGTTTGAATTGTAGTGCTTAGCGGTTAGCTAATTAAGAACTACCAAATTAGAAAATGGAATTAGGTGAGTGGGCACATGGTGAGTCATACATGGAGCCTCTAGGTTTGGGTATTTTGATATAATATTAGTTACCGTTAACAAAGAACTTAACAAAATTTATACGAATATGATTAAAGATTGACTCCAAAGGAATTAAAACGGATTTCTCGAGTGAAAAGTTTTGTATCACAACATGGATACTGTGACTAGTAATTTTACAACAATTTATGTTTTATAATTTGCTTGATTTTCACATTGTTTATAAAATGACTATGTTACCGAATGTTTTTGACCTGCATGTGGGACAAGTCTCTTACTAGATATGATACTGAAAATATTATTTGAGATGATCTAATATTTACAAGATATTATTAGTTTTATTGAAAAAAGGTTTTAAAGTTACTTAAGAAATAATATTTTGATAAGTGATTGGTAAAATTTTAGATGACATGATTTGATAATATTTAAATGATCTATTCGATTTTGAAATGCTTCTACAGATTAAAAGAAAAATATGAATGAGAGTAGACCTTGATGAATCTCATAGCTAACGGGGGCATCGTTAGACCTGGTGCACCTTTTAGTTATGAATTTTTTATAAAGCCCTTGCTAGAGGGAATGTGAAACTACTATACTATTACGTATATCCCTCAAGTCGGTATCACTATTATTGGTTACTTCTTAAAGATAAGGGCACTCTAATTACATGATTCATCCTTGGAAACGTTCCAGATATAAGAGTTGATATGTAAGTGTTTTTTTGAGTTTACAATCATAATATTTGATATGGAAAGGCTACTCTGAATTTACTGTTTATTATTCACATTGTTTTTGTTTATATGAGGCACAAAAAATTTAATGTACTATTATTGAATAAGCATCATTTCATCGCTATGATTATTGTACTAGCATGTTTTCTTACTTGTCCCCCATTAAAATTGTTGTGGTTAGCCCTGCTCTTGTTCGCTCGGATAACAAGATTATTAGTTGTTAAACAAATTTGTTGGAATTGTTAGAGTTGCTATATAGTCATTCCTTTTATTATAAGTTATGAGTATTCTTTTGTATTGTAAATTTATTTCTAGTATGAAACCTCTAATGTTTTGAAGTTGAAATTAGCATATTTACTCTTCAATATTCTGGTGATGAATAAGGAGGAATATTTATGAGAATTATTGGCTGTGTTAATGGTTTTTGATAAAGTTAATTTCAAAATAGGTCCAAAAATTGAGGGTACTCTGCCCTATTTTCTATAGATTTCTGGTTGAGTCTTACTTTGGAATTATTCCTCTTAATGCCGGTCAAAAATCTAAATTGGGTCGTCATAGAAGCGTAGAAGAATTTACCAGTAGTAGGTAATCTTAAACAAAAAGATAAATGCAATTACTTTTTGATCTTTTATCACTAAATACTCTTGATAAAATAGATAAAAACAATATCAATTAAATAAGTAGTAAATCTGGACGTGCAAGGGTAGGTAGGTAGCACTTTTGATATCTCTATATAATAAGAAAATCTGGATCAATTTTGTTGTTATGACCCTCAAATTGAAGTAAGATGAACGAGATCCACACATTGGTTTTAAGAGTTAATAACTTGTTAAAATAATGAAATACAGCCTTTGAAGTCATATTAAAATTTTTTTGAAGTCAAACATGAAAGGATGACCAAGAAGTTCGAAACTAGTCTTTTGTGTGTTCGTGTGTCCTTGTATATTTACCTTGTTTTTATGTATTTTTTGGAGTAAAAAAAAGTGCATGTGACACTATTTTCTTAATAAAAATGTTTAGGGTCAAAACATTTGGGTACAACTTCCTAAGGATCCTCTAAGAGGACTCAAATGATTGGACAAGAAGCTACCTTGGCAGCTTATGGATAGTGACTTGTGGGAGCAACTCCACGTTGCGGACCTGCTCCTCCAAGGAAAAAAACTTTTGTACTTGTCATGGATAAATATATTACCCTAATGTCTAAAAAAATATTTTCAAAAATATTCAGGGAACACCTCCTTAATGCATACTTGTTTCCCGACGATAATTTTGAATATGAAACTTAAGTTTGACTATTTAAAAAAGTTACAATCAATGTAGGGGTGTTTTATGTACTTTATGGGTTGGTTATAAACGGGTTTTAAGTCATATTTACCCCCTTTCCAATATATAAGAAACTATTACCCAATGAGAAATCAAAAATCCAAAAGACTCTTCTCGTTCAAAATTTCTTTTAAAACTCCATTGGATGCCAAACTCAAGCTCAATCTAAAAATATTATTTTAAACTGATTTCTTCTCCATTTTCATTGGTGTTAAATCAGTAAGGTATGTTATTCCTTGATACTTGGATAACCTTCCATCCAAGGAGTTCTATTACAGATTTTCTAATGTGTTCCTAATATCAAATTTCCCAGTTTCCAATCTAAACATGGGTTCATTGTCAAAAGGTTTGACAAGTGATTATATTTATAAATTAATATTTAATTACGGTTTTAAGATGATTATCAAAGTAGTTCCTTGAATAACCAATGATCTCCCTAATCTCCCAATATAGCCTATAAAATGGGTTTTGTAACCTAGACTTGATGTTAATGGAATTATTCATACATTGTGATAAATCGTTGAATGTTATAACTATATTTATCTATTAATTATTTATTTTTGAGGATATATCTATGATGATCATGTCTAGGAGAATCAGTAAGTTTACTTTACTTCTAGTCTATTGTATGTAAATTGATATTATATGGTTTTGTACACTTATGGTGGCAGTGTTTACTTCTTGTCTGTCTATTCATGTTGTGATTATGGACTTGAGGGCAATAGATGTTAATTAAATTGTTATTATGATGATCGAGAGAATGAAATTGTGCCATGAAGGTTATGAGTGTATGTCATGATCCAAAGTACACCCTAGAAGAAACGACATCCTTCAATTCAGAACACAAGGTACTTGATTCTCAGAGGTCTTGTACAAGCCCTTAGACATAATTCATTGCATATATACGAAAAGTAGTGTTAAATCAAAATTTTTCTTTCAAAACATAATGTGGTTTCAATTTTTATAACTTCTAACATATGTCTGAAAAATCATCTAGGATATCATGAGTACAATAGTCTTGGGTCACAACCCATAAAAGTCTTATGTAGAAAATAACATAGAAGACAACATAGGAGTGATCTCCTAGAATTCTATGGGGACTCACCAATCTTAGCATCTTGAGAATCCTTGGAAAATATACCCTTAAAAGAAACTCAATTTCGTCAAGACCCTACATTGTATTAGAATGAAGGAAAAATATGTGTTTGTACGAAATGTACCAAGTATGGGAACTATCATACCAAACATAAAATATCTCAAAGGTATAACCACAATAGATAAAGACATAAGGATAACACGATTATCACAGGCATAATAAAGCCTCATAAAGCATATAAGAGTTAATAGTTAACCCATCGTCCTTCTTACTCAGATGAACTACATCACAAGCATTCTTCAAGTACACTTGTGCAAGACTAAGATAGTATCCCATACAACTACCTAAGCTATGTACCTCTCTTTGGTCATTTTTTATCATAATCCACATTCATAATTAAGACCTAGATTTATCATAACATACGGGCACTATGACCCTAGGACACCTCAATCACCCTCGTGCAATGCATGTGAAGCATCCCATTCTACGTGACACACAAATAATCTATTGAAGTCAGTCTAATGCCTTTAATTTTAGTTTAGGAGTTTCTAGTACACCTACTTCATATTGAAACGAAACTATAATCTTAAATCAATCATGTTATATAATGGATCTATAGTCATTATCCAAGCTAAGCATATATATCATAGAGGTCATGTCATCTGTCATTTTATGTCATACTTGTGTCATGTACGGATAGCACCCAATCCTACCATCCACACTAAGTATTTCTCTATACTAACCTAGTTCAAGCTAACTAAGGAAGGAAGAACCCATACTAATCATCATGCAACTAATCATGTATATTGAATCCTCAACCCTAAGCTATCATGAGAAACAAATATCAAGCTAATTCATGTAATGCACCTTTCATGCAAGAAAAGCTATCATGAAATGAACCTTTTATACAAGTCAAGCTAGCATGAAATTAACCTTGCATGCAAGTCAAGCTAACATAAGAATAGTGTTGGACTTTCCCCTAAAGCTATCATGAAATTGTTTAGACCTAAAAAAAGTCAAGCTATCATTAAGGCACTCTAGTCATGCTACTTCAAACTATTCTTTGCAGAGCTTCACTACTCAATCGAAATATATCATGAGAACCACCATTTACAAGTTATCATGATCAACATTCCTAGCAACACATGGCCAAGCTAAACATGGGAGAGCTTACTTCTTACATCCCAAGCTATCATGAGTTTATCACTTCAAGCTATCATTAGACCTAGCATCTAAAGCTAACATACCTTTGTATTATCTTACCAAGACAACCACACAAGAAGAGGCTTATTAAACACAACTTCAAGCTATTCTAATTCATCATGTATTTATTTATTTTAGTTTATTAGTTCAACCTAGAATTCGTCTTAGTGAAAGAACATGCTTCCCCTACGATGTTCATTTCTATGTGTGGAAGGGAAGAAAACATCATCACAATCCCTTCATAATGACTTCACCACAAAAGCCCTAGTATTAATGGCAAATAAGCCCTACAATCAATTACTTTCCTTAATTAATCATGATACATGTTAAATTACAAGTTATTTCATTTAATTTAATTATTAGAAGTTAAGTCTAGGCATACATGATCACATAGGTTCCATTTCAATTATATAAGTCAAGACCATCTTCAAAATTTTAGGCCTAATTTAATTCATATCTAAGAGACTCAATCATGATCAATTAACATGCAAAGCATCAATAATGACCTAAAATTAGCCTGATCACCTTCAACATCAATTGCTACAATTCACCATGAAAACCTCATGAAAAAAATCACATAATCATCATATGAACATAATTGAATTCTACCCACTAGATTTGGATCACATTCAAGTCTTACCCACAATGCAATCACAACCCTATCTAGATGGGAATTCTTTGGATTAACAATTGAGGAATAACTAGGGGAATCAATGAATTGAAGAGTTCCTGGATGAATAATCTTCACATACCTTAGACTAGGTACTTAATCGCAGATTGATTCCTTGGTGAAATTCATCCTAAGAGCAGCCTCCAATTTCTATTATTCTTCTATGGTGTTCTTGAGAGAGTTTTGATAGGGAGAGGTTTTGATCTTAGAGTCTAATGTCTAAATGGGTCTATTATTGTTTAGATACTCGTAAAATATCTACAACATCCTAAGTTAACCGCCCATGAATTTATTTGGACGTGGGATGAATTTCCTATTCACCCCTTAAGTGACCAGTGCACGTGACCAAATTGCAGGCTCCCATCGACGATGCAGTCGATAGAATCATCATTGGAACGATGGTGCCGTACTGAAAAAACTCTGTTTGGGAAATATATATAAATAAAGCTGATTTATATTCAATTCTAATAATGGGGCTACGCCGCGATTGACTAGGCGTCGATAGCCTTATTGTCCGTCAATTAGCTTCGCTTGATGGGGCTGTTTTAATAGTTTTGAACCAAAGGTTGGGTCCTCATCAAGTACCCCTTGGTTTGTCCTTGGGAAGTTGTTCTTTGAAGTATTAACCCTAAATACGTCTGACTGGTTGTTAGCAACCTCTCCTATTAATTTGAGCCCCAAACACTCAATTAAACATCATGATAGATACTAAATCACACAAGCACGTTTTCCAGGCTAACTTTAAAACATCTAGGACATTTGACCTCAAAAATATTCCAAACATCATATACTGCCTTTAAAAACACAAATAAGTCATTTGATGACCTTCTAAGAGTACGACACACATGTTAGACTCTATTTGGACTGAATTCATATTGCGGTCCTTACAATATCCCCTACTTAGGAAACGTTCGTCCTCGAATGACACCTTATTAAACGCCTATTAAGGGATCAATTCTAGATTAGCATCCCATCGCACATACATTATACCTGAAAGCACATATCTTATTAAAGGGAACAATACAATTCCAAGATAGACGTATGTAACTTTCTTAAAGTCCATGAACTAATATAGATCCTCATATGTTGGTATAAGGTTTTTAACACTGTTTTAAGACCTAATATAATTTTTTAAGTCATTTAGAAGTTTAAGAGTCATGACGTCAAGGAACGTCCATAATGTCCGGAGAATTGTGAAAGAGGTGCTAGTGTACCTTAGCCTATTTTACGGTATTTTAGCAGTCGGAATTTTATGAAACATAGTGCATTTAGGTTTTAAACGTACGAGTACAAATTTCGAATGACCACCCTAAGGGTCCTTGGAGAGGACCCTTGCATTTGACCCAAATCTTCAAACGTAGGCAGTGGCTACCTACGATTGTAGGTGAGGAGGCATAGGTGGGACGACGGGGTGTCGATGCTGAACTTACTTATGGATGTGCAAGATTGTTAGGGGGTATAGGGATCGTATGACCTATTAACCGTAGGTCAAGGTCTCGTAGGTCAAGTCTATAGTTCGCTACCATGTTTTTAGTGAATTCAATTATTCAATAATATGTTAGGGATTTAATTTGGAGTTAAGGGGTGGTTAATTAAATTATTTAAGTAATTATATAAACTACCCTAAGCCTAAACCCAAATTAACACCCCAAAATTCCCAATCCCAACTTACTCTACACTCTTTATACTTTTTCTCTCCAAGAGAAGACTCTATAGAAGACCAAGGTCTAAGGGTTATAGAGCTTCAATAGTGTAACTTTTCTCAATCAGTGTTACATTATTAAAAAGGTATTGGAACCTTTAATCTTTGGGATCCCTTTCCCCAAAGGGTTGTCCCAAAATTGATTTCAGAAAGATGATTTTCTATGAGATTTTTTCCAATCCAAATTTGATCTTCTAAATTGTATTTTTTATTGTTTCATTTGATGTTTATGATTAAATTATGATGTATCATTGTTAAATTATGCAATTTATTTATGATTTAACATAGCATGTGAAATAGATCATTAATTGAACCAAATTCCCTAACCCTATGTTATGAACTTATGTTTAGTTGATTAGTGTTGATGCAATTGACTTAGTTATTTAGTTAATTACTATTTAATGATGTTATTACACATATTTATGAATGAAATATGATTTGTTGAGGTTTACACCAATTTTTATTGCTTTTAAGGGAGAATTGGTCAGACTTTTTGATGTTGAACCTTTACTTCAATTGTGATGGCTTGTACTTGATGAAGAAGTTATATTGAAGTATGTCTTGTGATTACATTAAGTAGGTGTTGGTAAGAATGTCTTGTGATTAAAGTAACTAGGTGTTGGTATGTTGATGCAATTGAAATGGCTTGATTATGTGAAGGTGTGAGATTACGTTTAAGATATAATGATATATAGGTGGTTTTGAATTTCCTATTACCATATTATCAGATGCTGATAAAAATGTGATGATCTCAAACTTGAAAGTTGTATTGAAATGAAATTCGCATGCATTTACTAACGAGCTAATGACTATGAATATACAAGGGGTAAGTCTCCTATGTCCGAAACAAAATTATAATTGTTAAAACATGACTTAAAAACATTTCAAAAAGGGATTGTAGCTTAGCATTGAATGAACTAGTACTGAGAAGTGTCCCTTCCCAATGTGGGAAGGTAGGTTCACTATTGTACTCATGAGACCTATAATGCAATGTGTATAAGGAGTTTCCCAAGTATGTCTCCTCTTTCTTGAAATATGTTACCCCATAGGAATACTATCTAGTGGATCAACCTAGAATGCTATTCTCTTCTTTTGGTACTACCTTTGAATATAGTCCACCTTCTTTCGGAGTACGGTTTCATGACACCAGATTCTACATTTAGCTCATGTGGTTTGTGTCTGTTAAGGAAAGTGTTCCCAAAAGTAAAAATGAAGTAATATAGTGAACACTAACTAGGGTGACATAAGGGGTTTGACTTTGTTTAGGTAGGGTTATGAGACTCTACCTATTTATTGCACTAGTTGGCCTTGAGGTAAGTCCTAGAAGGTTGTTCTTATATTTTATAAAGTAAATTTTTTGCATATGTTGACTCATGTTAATGATCCTATATGATGTCATTTTCATGTATGAACATGCTATTGGTCTATTTTTCTAAATATAATGATGGATATTGTTGACTCTATGTTATGTGATGTTAGGCATTGCTTATGATCCTTTGTTTTATTTACTTGGTTGAGTAAGGTTATGAGGATTTACTTGGTCATTGCACTTGTTGAATAGATGTTGGGTTATGTGTAAGGGTCTTTCATATGTTGTAATATTATGAAATCTTATACATTCTTTGTTGTTTTATATCATGATGTTGGAGTTAGTTTGGTTAACTACTCAAATATTCAGTGATTTATGTTCACTTGGTTATATTTGATAATGTTTGTGTTGGTTTGTAGATAATCTTCTCTTAAGGAATATGTGATTATTGGCTTATTTGAGTTCTTGATTGTGTATAATGCTTTTCTAAGTAACTTTGCATTATTTAGAAGAAATTTCCCTTTTAGCATGATTTCAAATGTGTTATGTCCATGTTTCCATACTTAGTACATGTGTGTAATAACCCCTATTTCTATGTTTCTTCAAATATGTAGGTTCTGGTTGTTGAGATTTTCGAGGGCCATTGGAAAATAACTTGGACTCTGATTCTCCAAGTTTGGTAGGTCCTCATCTTCCGAGGATGATTCAACTATCTAGATATATGATGTTGTTTTAGTCTTAAAATATGTATTTCTTTTTCTTTCATTTGGAGACTATTATTTTATAAACCTATATATGGCTTTTTTTATAAAGATATCTAGGTTTTGCCCAAATTTTGTACTCCTTCTAGATGGATTAAATTTGAGACATTTTCTATTAGATTATCTTTATGCAATATTATTTATGTGAACAAAAAGTAGAAGACTATGTAATTATTTTTATGTTAGAGGTCTATGTCAACTCTATCGATAAATATGATATGTAATCGAAAGGTCTATGTATACATCACATGATAGATGTATATGAAAAGTTTTAAATTTTACACAATTTAACCTATGATATGTAATTACAAATGCTAAGAGGTTATTATAAGTCCTCATGAGGACAACGACACTAGTTACGTCTATGGATGCTCCCAGTATGTGATAAACTTTGTATTAGAGCATGAGGGGTAATATACGTAGGATCGATATCTCACTAAACCTCGTTTATAAAAAATTCTTATTCACAATTGTGAAGCGCCCCACAATTTTGAATGATAGACTATGTGATTCTTATGAAATCATCATCTCCTTGTGTTCCTATGTTGTGCCTCTAGAGTTTTACTTTATGTGTTCTTTTCACCTACGCTTTATTGTGGTTATAGGTACGAATACTCAAATGGAAGATGCAATAAGGGACGAGGAAGGGTTTTATACTTCAGGATATCATAACAAGAAAGATCTTTTGCAAGACAATCAAGTCCCTCCATTTGAGCAAGATCCTATAGGCAATCAAGTTTCAGTTGTTTCTCCACCTATGACTAATGTATTCACTTCTCAACTCCATGATATGAAATCTCCAGTGAATCGGGCAGGTTGACCTTGGATGCCTCCACATTCTAGTACTATGGCTTCTCCTTTAAGAGAATTTACTAGAATGAACCCTCCTATTTTCTTCGAGTCGAAGGAGGATGAAGACCCTCAAGATTTCCTAGATGAAGTCTATTACATTCTATTTTCTATGGGTGTGACTATGGGTTAAATATCCTAGTTTTCCTTCTATAAACTCAAAGATATTGAGCAAACTTAATACACTCAATGTAGAGATAATAGGGTTTTAAAAACTTGTCCGGTGACTTGGGATATCTTCAAGAGAGTTTTCTTTGATAAGTTATTTCCTAGAGTTTTAAGGGAAGCTAAGGTGGGATAATTCACCAACCTTAGTCAACGAGGTAAGAGTGTACTTGATTACTCCTTCAAGTTTACAAAATTTTCTAAGTATGCTCCATCTTTGGTGTCTAACCCAAGCGATGAGATGAGTAGTTTATTTACGGGAGCGTCTGATTACTTGGTAGAAGGAAATGTCTTTCCTCTATGCTTCATGATAATATGAATATCTCTCGTATAATGGGTCATGCTCAACAAGTGGAAGAAGATACTCCTAAGAGGAATAATAGAGAGGCTAAGAGAGCCATGTCTTTTGAAAGAGGTTCTTCAAAGGGGAGGTTGGAAATTCAAATAAGCCTATATTAAGAAGGGTTCTCCAATAAAGTCCCTTCAAATTTTCTAAGGGTCTTGATGATAGGGTGTCTAACCCTGAGCCTTAAAAGCGAATAGGAATTACACTACCAAACAAGAAGCCTACTTGTGGAAAGTGTGGCAAGAAACATTTTGGTGAATGCAAAGTTGGGACGGACAATTACTTTGGGCGTGTTATGAGTGGTCACAAGGTTAGATGTTGCACTAATATAATGGGGAAAGACAAGGGGAATGGGCTATCTCAATAAAATTGTTCAAATGTTCATGCTCCAAGAAAGAATCGCTTTTATGCTCTCCTCTCTAGGGTTCAACAAGAGAGTTCTCCCGATGTGGTGACTCGCATGTTACACGTCTTCTCTATAAATGTTTATGCATTACTTGATGCGGGTGATACCTTGTGTTTATTAATACTTCCATATCTAGAAAGTTTGATATATTACTCAATATCTTGAATGAATCTTTTATGGTGACTACCACGGTCGGTGAGTCAGTGGTTGCAAAAAGGGTATATAGAAATTATCCTATATTGTGTCCCAATAGATTTAGCCATGTTGAATTAGTAGAACTTGATATGGTTGATTTCGACGACCTTTTGGGAATGGATTGGTTGCATTCTTGTTTTTCTTCCATTGGTTGTAGGACAAGAGTGGTCAAGTTTAACTTTCCAAATGAACTCGTCTTAGAGTGGAAGGGGGGAAGATCTATTCCTATAGGTCATATCATTTATTTTTTAAAGGATGGTAAGATGATCTCTATAGGGTGCTTATACCATATTGTAAGAGTGAAAGATTTCAACTTTGAAAATCCTCTCATTGAGTTAGTCCCCGGAGTGAGGGAATTTAAAGAGGTCTTTTCTAATGATGTTCCCAAAATCCCTCCCGAATGAGAAATTTATTTTGAAATTGAATTATTACCTGTTACAAATCCATTTAATTTTCTCCTTAGCGGATTGCTCGGGTCGAATTGAAAAAGTTCAAAGCTCAAGTCAAGGATTTACTAGACAATGGTTTCATTCAACCTATTATTTCCCCATAGTATGCTCCAGTCCTATTTGTAAAAAAAGAAGGATGGGTTACTTAGGATGTTTATTTACCATCGGCATCTAAATAAAGTAACCATTATGAATTTGTATCCTCTCCATCGAATTGGCGACTTGTTTGATCTACTCCAAGGGGGCAAGATACTTTTCCAAAATTAACTTGAGTTTGGGATATCACCAACTTAGGGTTAGAGATGAAGATATTCCCAAAACGGCTTTCCAACAAGATATGGTTACCATGAGTTTAAGGTGATGTCTTTTGGTTTGAATAATACCCTAGCGGCATTTATGAACCAAATGAATAGGGTGTTTTGAAACTACCTAGATTCCTTTTTAATTGTATTAGTAGACAATATCTTGGTGTATTCAAAGAATGAGAGTGATCATATCGGGTATTTGAGAGTGGTGTTACAAGTCTTGAAGGAAGACCAATTATTTCCAAGTATAGAAACAGTGAGTTTTGGTTAAGGTCGACGACATTTCTTGGTTATATCATCTTGAGTGAGTGTAAAGGTTAATTCAAAGAAAACTGAGGTGTTTAGAAATTTTTATAGAGCTTTGGCTCCAACCTACATAAGAAGTTTTTTGGGTCAAGCCGGGTACTTGTGGATGCTTTTTTCCTTCCATTGCGTCTCCAATAAATACTTTGACCCAAAAAAATGTAAAATTTGAGTGGTTGGAGGATTGTGAAAGAAGCTTCCAAATCCTAAAAGATAGGATTACTATTGCTCTGGTGTTGATTTTACCAGAGGGTACCAATGGTTTTGTGGTACATTGTAATGCATCCTTAGTGGGATTGGGTTGCGTCCTTATGCAACACGGGATGGTCATAGCCTATGCCTCTATACACCTCAACGCTCATGAGAAGGACTAACTAAATCATGATCTTGAATTATTGGTTGTTGTGTTTTCCCTTAAAATGTGGTGGCATTACCTATATGGTGTTCATGTAGATGTGTATAACAACCACAAGAGTCTTCAATATGTGTTTAGTCAAAAGGATTTAAATCCCAAACAATAAATTATGTTTGAATCATTGAAAGACTACGATATGAGAATTCAACTACAACCCCTGCAAGGCCAACATGTTTGCGGATGGTTTAGGTGAAGTCTAAAACACACCTTGATCCATCATTCCTAAAGTTAAGTGAATCAATTCTTGGCAATTTTAATGAGTCATTCTCCTTTGGGGGGGGGGGGATTGTATTTTGAGATACAAAAGGAGGTTGTGTGTGACCAATGTGGATGATATGAAAAACTAGATCCTACAGTAAGCTTATAATTCCTGTTACTCGCTTTATACGGGTTCTACTAAAATGTATCATGACATTAGATAAGTATTTTGGTGGGATGGCTTGAAAAGGTATATAGCAGAATTGGTTGCAAAATGTCCAAATTACCACAAGTGAAAGCCAAGTACAAAATGCCGGATGGCTATCTTAAAGATATTCAAGTTCCAGGTTGGTAGTGGGAAGATATTAATATGTACTTCGTAGTTGATTTTCTTCAGACACGATGGAAAATGACTCTATATGGGTGGTGGTGGATAGGTTGAAAAAATCCACTCGCTTTATTCCCATTAAGTCTACTTATTCTGTGGAAGAGTATATAAGTATCTATAGCAATAAGATTGTGAGTCTTCATGGGATCCCTTAACCTATTGTTTCAGATAGAGGTGTTCAATTTACATCTCGATTTTGAAGGTCATTCCAAAAAGGGTTAGATAAACAAGTGAAGTAAAGCACCGTTTTTCATCCCAAATGGATGTACAAGAGGATCGTACTATTAAAACCCTTGAATATATGCTTAGAGCTTGTGTAATTTATTTGAAGGTATGATGGTATGAACACTTGCCATTGGTTGAGTTCTCTTATAACAATAGTTACCATTAAACTATAACCATTGCTTCTTTTTTAAGGCCTTGTATGGTAGGTTATGTATATCTTCAATTGGGTGGTTTGAAGTTTGAGAGTCTTCACTCTTTGGTAAAGAACTGATCTATTAAACTCTGAAGAAAGTTCACATCATAAGTAACCAATTGAAAACCGCCTATAGACGGCAAAAGTCTTATGCGAACAATAGGAGAAGAAATTTAGAGTTTAAAGAAGGAGATAAGGTGTATTTGAAAATTTCACCCATCAAAAGGGGTGATGATATTTGGCAAGAAAGGTGAAGTTAAGTCCTCATTATGTGGGTCCCTACGAAATTTTGCAAAGGTTTTGTAAGGTTGCATACGAGTTGAGACTACCTAGGGAGCTAACTTTGGTTAATCCGATATTCCATGTCTCCATGCTTAAGAAGTCCATTGGTTAACCTGAGTATATTCTTATTCTTTAAGGTCTATATGTGGATGAGAATCTCTCCTACGAAGAGGTTCTAGTGGATATCCTTGATTGACAAGTGCAGAAGTTGAGGATCAAAGAGGTGGCTTCCGTAAAGTTGTTATGGAAGAACAACCTAGTTGAGGGAGAAACATAGGAGGCCGTACATGAAGTCCTGATATCCTAATCTCTTTGATAATTAAGGTTAATTCTTCATATTAATAATTAAAATATTATGTAAAGTTGATTTTTACATGTTTGGAAAACATGTGCATAAAATGGTAACAGTATTGCTAAAATGAGATTTTCATGAATAGTTGTTTTTAGCTTAGTTTGCACTTATTTGTGTATTTAGTATTATATTGCCTTTATGAAATGATATTGAGAATTTTGAGGTGTTTTTAAATTAGTTTTGGCATATGTGACTCTTTCTATTGTGTTGAGCTCATGTTAATGTTGAGATTGAAATTCCTCATGTTGATATTGAGATCTTATATGTAGTAATTGATGTTTTGAGTTTCAATGTGTAAATTTAATATTTTTAAGTTGCTTCGAGTTGTAACTCATGTTGATTATATGTGATGGTGGTTGGGCTACTAGTATTGATTCTATCATTTCCCTATAAAAGATGTTAGTGTCATTCGGGGACAAATGTTCTCAAGGGTGGATAATGTAACACTATGAAAGTCCAAGAGCAGATACATTCTCACATATTTTCTAATGTTGGTAACATTGTTTTATGACATAAAATAATGTTTATAAGTCGTTTAGGATGTTTAAGAGTCAAGACATCAAAGAATGACCATGACGTCCGGAGAATTGTGAAAGAGGTGCTAGTGTTCCTTAGCCGATTTCAGTGATTTTAGGAATCACAATTAGATTAAATTTGGTTGAAAGGTGTCAAACATGTAATAGAGTATTTTTATGGTTGAACGTTTGCATTTGTCCCAAATTTGCAAAAGTAGGAAGTGGCTACCTACGATTACAGGCGATGAGGCGTAGGTGGGATGAAGGGGCATCCATTCCTCTGTCGTGGAACACTTAACCATTTCTTTGAAAATGGACAATATGGAAAGTCTCTGAACTTACCTATGGATGTTTAGGACGGTTGGTTCTAGGGCTTCAGAGCAATCACTTTTCTCCATCAATCTTAAAGGATTAACAAGGTATAGGAACCTTTCACCATTGGGATTCCTTTTTGTCACGACCCAAATCAGGGACGCGACTGGCACCCACATTTACCCTCCTATGTGAGCGAACCAACCCATCTAAACCTTAACATTTCAAGATATATCAACAGAAAATAATGCGGAAGACTTAAACTCATTAATAAAAACAATTCAATACTATTATTATTATCCCCAAAATCTGGAAGTCATCATCACAAGAACATCTATCTCAAATTACTTAACTAGGAATGTCTAAGAACAAAATAACTAAAAAGCTAGTCCATGCCGGAAGTTCAAGGCATCAAGACTTGAAGAAGAAGACCCAGTCCAAGCTAGATGCATTAGCTCACCCTGAATTTCCGATGAAGTGAAGACTGGCTAGATCTACTGTTGAGTTGAAGTTGACGGAACGTTTGCTGCATTACACAAATAACAAAGAGGAAAACATAAAAGTAGGGGGTCAGTACAACCACACGTACTGAGTAGATATCATCGGCCAACTCAAAATAGGGAACAGTATATATCAATAATAATGTAAATCAACTACAATACTCAACATGTAGCAGTAACAACATGAATTCATCAATAACTACAACCGAGTTCACACATGAGGACTCAAGCCTCAATACCATACTTATTTGGGAATTAAGTTCATTAGATTGAGTATATTCATTATCTTTCAAGATTCATTATCTTTCTTCCCCTTGTGTCGGTACGCGACACTTCGATCCTCTATTTCTATCCTGGTGCCGGAACGTGGCACTCCGATCCTCATTCTATCCTGGTACCGGAACGTGGCACCCGATCCATATACTATCCTGGTGTCGGAACGTGACACTCCGATCCTCATATTCTATCCTGGTACCGGAACGTGGCACCCGATCCATATACTATCCTGGTGTCGGAACGTGACACTCCGATCCTCATATTCTATCCTGGTACCGGAACGTGGCACCCGATCCATATTCTATCCTGGTGTCGGAACGTGACACCCAATCCCCTAATTCATCAAGCCTTCTTTTACACTAAGGCATCATCATTCTCATTATATAATTTATTATCCTTCTTTCATACTAAGGCATCATTCTCATTATATAATATATCAAGTGAATTAGGGTTCTTTCAAGATTTGGGATTCAATAGCTTCATCATGCTTTGTTAATTCATCACAATTTATAATCATAATCATGCAAGCATACAACTTAAGCACATAGCAGGGTTTACAATATTATCAACACATAATATTCACTATTAAGAGTTCACTACGAATATCGTAACATAAACCATAACCTACCTCCACCGAAGATTGGTGATCAAGCAAGTAATTTCCCAAGCTTTGTTCTCCTCGTTTCTCCTCTTTCTCGTTCGACTTTCTCTCCCCTTTTTCTTTCTGTTTTTCTTTATTCAAACCCTCTTTCTTTTACCCTAATTATTATATAATTAAGTTTTAAAAGATGGCACTAATAATCCACTAATTAACTTAAGGTTACCTCTTTTAACCCCCAAGTAATTAGACTTATTAACATTAACCCTCTAACTTTATAATTAAAGCAGGAATAGTCAAAAACGTCCCTTAAAACGTGTAAAGAAATCCGACCCAACTGGGATTGCGTAGCCCGTGACGGGCCGTCACGCCTGCGACGGTCCGTCCTGCTGTCCGTCACAAGGTCCAGAGACTTGTTTTTAAGTGGATGGCCTGTGACGGGCCGTCGAGCCTGCGACGGTCCGTCCTGCCATTCCGTCATGACGTTCAGAGAGTCGATTTTCAGTACCCAATTTCAGATTTTCTAAGTGTTTTGAAACGACACCTTCCACGACGGTCCGTCGTGCCCTTGACGGTCCGTCGTGGCCTCCGTCACATCTGCCAGTTTTTCCAGAATAAAATCTGTTGCTCAAAACGACTAAACAGGTCGTTACAATAGATACCAATTTACCCATCGTTCGTCCCCGAACGATCACAAGAAGGAAAACAAGTGCGAAAAGGAATACCTGAATCCGTAAACAGATGTGGGTATCTTTCCCGCATATCTGCCTCCTTCTCCCAAGTGGCTTCTTTAACCGGTCGATTCTTCCATTGCACCTTGATGGATGCAATCTCTCTTGACCTCAGCTTGCGAACTTCCCTATCTAAAATAGCAACAGGTTCCTCCTCATAAGACAAATTCTCATCCAACAACACTGAGTCCCAACGGATAATGTAGTTTCCATCTCCATGGTATCTTTTCAACATGGACACATGAAATACCGGATGCACTCCGGACAGCCCTGGGGGCAAGGCTAATTCATAAGCCACCTCCCCTATTCGCTTTAGTACCTCAATGGTCCAATATACCTTGGACTTAGCTTACCTCTTTTGCCAAACCGCATCACCCTTCATGGGTGAAACCTTCAACAAGACTTGTTCACCTTCCATGAACTCCAAGTCTCTAACCTTCCGGTCTGCATACTCCTTTTGTCTACTTTGCGCCGCTAGAAGCTTTTCTTGAATGCCCTTCACCTTTTCTAACGAATCCCTCAAGAGATCGGTACCCCAGGTCTAACCTCGAATGCATCAAACCAACCAATGGGAGATCTACACCTCCTCCCATACAATGCTTCAAATGGAGCCATATCAATACTGGAGTGATAGCTATTATTGTACGAAAACTCTGCCAAAGGTAAGAAGCTATCCCAATGGCCACCAATCTATCACGCATGCGCGAAGCATATCCTCCAACACTTGAATCGTTCGCTCAGACTGACCATCGGTCTGAGGATGGAACGCGGTACTAAGGTCCAACCTAGTACCCAATTCTGCATGCAATGTTTTTCCAAAACTTAGAAGTAAACTGCGTACCTCTATCTGATATAATGGATAGTGGAACCCTATGCAATCGAACGATTTCTGAGATGTAGATTTTTGCTAACTTCTCTGCATTGTGAGTCACCTTGACCGGAATGAAATGAGCAGACTTAGTCAATCTGTCCACAATTACCCAAATTGAATCAAACTTCCCCAGTGTCTTTGGAAGACCAACCACAAAGTCCATTGCAATTCTCTCCCACTTCCATTCCAGAATGGGCATTCTTTGAAGTGTTCCTCCGGGCCTTTGGTGTTCATATTTCACTTGTTGACAGTTTGGACACTTGGCAATAAAGTCAACAATATTGCGCTTCATTCTACTCCACCAAAAGTGTTGTTTTAGGTCGCGATACATCTTGGTTGCACCCGATGTATAGAATACCTTGAACTATGAGCTTCTGCCAGAATAGTGTTGATCAAATCATCAATGCGGGGTACACACACCCTTCCCTTAATCCTCACACACCTTCCTCGTCTTGTTGCTTCTTTAGCCTCTCCTCGCAACACTTTATCTCGGATTCGCCTTAGTTTCTCATCATCAAACTGTTTTCCCTTAATCTTGTCAAGAAAAGAAGATCTTGACTCCACACTAGCCAACAATCCTCCCTTCTCATTTATTTCCAACCTCATCAAGTCGTTAGCCAGAGTCTGAACCTCTCTAGCCAATGGGCATCTAGAGGCTTGGAAATGAGCTAGACTTCCCATGCTTTCCGCCTTTCTACTCAAGGCATCTGCCACAACATTCGCCTTTCCCGGATGATACAAAATAGTGAGGTCGTAGTCCTTCAGTAGTTCCATCCATCTCCTTTGCCTCAAGTTCAAATCTTTCTGAGTAAAGACATACTGAAGGCTACTATGATCCGTGTAGACCTCACACTTAACCCCATATAAATAGTGTCTCCATTGCTTCAATGCAAACACTACCGCAGCCAATTCCAAGTCATGAGTTGGATAGTTACGTTCATGCACTTTTAATTGTCTTGAGGCATAAGCAATCACGTTCTTCTCTTGCATTAGCACTGCACCCAAACCCGAATAGGATGCATCACAATAAACAATGAAGTTCTTTCCCTCTACCGGCAAGGTGAGGATAGGTGCGGTGGTCAACAAAGTCTTAAGCTTCTGAAAGCTTTCCTCACACTCATCCGACCATACAAATGGAACATTTTGCTTAGTCAAGTTCGTCAGTTGGGAAGCAATAGAAGAGAATCCCTTGACAAATCGGCGGTAGTAGCTAGCTAACCCAACAAAGCTCCTTATTTCTGACACATTAGTAGGTCTTACCCAATTCTTCACTACTTCGATCTTAGAAGGATCCACCATCACTCCATCCTTAGAAACCACGTGCCCTAAGAAGGACACTGCATCTAGCCAAAACTCACACTTAGAGAACTTGGCATAAAGCTTTTTCTCCCTCAACGTTTCCAATACATTCTCAAATGCTCCTCATGTTCCTTCTTACTCTTGGAGTATATCAGTATATCATCAATAAATACGATCACAAAGAGATCTAAATATGGCTTAAAAATCCCGTTCATCAAACTCATGAACGCAGCAGGGGCATTCGTAAGACCAAAGACATCACTACAAATTCGTAATGCCCATACCTCGTTCGAAAAGCAGTCTTTGGCACATCCGTTGCCCGTATTTTCAATTGATGATAACCGGATCTCAAGTCAATCTTAGAGAAGACACAAGCACCTTGTAATTGATCGAATAAGTCATCAATGCGAGGAAGAGGTACTTGTTCTTAATATTACCTTGTTCAACTGTCGGTAGTCTATGCACATCCGAAAACTCCCATCCTTCTTCTTCACAAACAAAACCGGAGCACCCCAAGGAGATGCACTTGGTCTAATGAAGCCCTTGCTCAACAACTCTTGAAGTTGAGCCTTTAACTCTCTTAACTCCGCGGGAGCCATTCTATACGGGGGTATAGAAATGGGGCGTGTGCCCGGTTCAAGATCGATACAGAAATCAATATCCCTATCTGGTGGCATACCAGGAAGATCTGCAGGGAACACATCAAGAAACTCACGGACCACCGAAACGACTCAATCGAAGGTACTTGGGTAGTGCATCATTGTTGAGATGGCCAAGAAAGCTAAACACCTTTACTAACCATTTTCTTAGCACGAAGAAATGAGATGAAACGCACCGATTGGAAGTGTAGTCACCCTACCACACTAACGGATCTGTCCCAGGCTTGGCCAATGTCACAGTTTTAGCATTACAATCCAAGATCGCAAAATTTGGAGAAAGCCAAGTCATACCCAGAATTACATCAAAGTCACCCATTTCTAAAATAACCAAATCTACATAAGTGTTGCTCCCCACAAAGTTCACCAAACAAGACCTATGTACCTTTTCAACTACCACAGACTCACCCACCGGTGTAGAAACACTAATAGGCATGTCAAGTAATTCACAATGCAATTTTAGACCATTAGCAAATGATGAAGATACATATGAAAACGTGGAGCCAGGGTCAAATAATACAGATGCCATGCAATCACAAACCAAAAGATTACCTGTGATAACAGCATCAGACGCCTCCACTTCAGATCTCCCAGGAAAGCGTAACAATGGGCCCTATCGTTTGTCTGTCCATTGCCCCTACCATGTTGCGTAGTAGTGGCTCCATTTTGCCCATCACCTCTGCCGTTGTGATGACCACCATTACCTCGACCACCACGTCCTCCAGAAAAGCGGCCTCTGCCATGACCACCTCTACCTCTAGCTAGTGGGGTTATGTAACTCTGGTTTGGACAATACCTCTTGATGTGTCCAACCTCCCACATCCATAACACTCTCGGGGTTCATGCATAGGTCTCTCGGAGTAGTTTGACCGTTCTGAGTGGACCCCCAACTACAGTCTGTAGTGAAGACTGAATTGGTCGACTTGAGTAACCTCCGGAGCTCTGTCCTCTAGAGTGAGAACCATTAAACTCGCCTCCCCTTCGAAACCTTTTCGATGTCGATGTCGTGGTGAAGTCGTCTGGCTTCACTCCTTCCACCTCTATCACAAAGTCTACCACCTCTTGGAAGGATGTTGCCGTAGCCGCTACCTGTAAGACTGAAATCCGTAACTCTGACCTCAACCACTTCACAAAACGGCGAATCCGTTCTTGTGGACTGAAACAAAGTTGGGTGGCGTATCTGGATAGTGCGCGAAATCTAGCCTCATACGCGTTAACTGTCATCCTCCCTTGCTCTAGACTCAAGAACTCGTCCCTTTTTCTATCTCTCAAAGTCCTTGGGATATACTTCTCCATAAACAGGGTAGAGAATGATTCCCAAGTCATAGGTGGTGCCTCTGTTGGTTGACACTCAACATGTGACCGCCACCACGTTTTGGCGTTCCCTTGAAACTGATAGCTCACGAACTCAACGCCAAACCGTTCTACTATACCCATCTTGTGTAGTAGCTCATGACAATCAACCAGAAAATTGTAGGCATCCTCTGATTCTGCGCCCTTAAAGACTGGAGGTTTCAATTTCAAGAACTTACTGAAAAGTTCATGCTGATCATTTGTCATAATAGGCCCAGTAGTCAGACGTGGAAATGTGCCTATTCCCAATGATGCATCCATGCGGGGAGCCATAGTAGCCGCATGTCGTACCTCTGAAACCGGAGGTGTTGGTGCAGAAACCACTGGAGGTGCCTGACCCTGATCGGATAACCCACTAAGATAAGCAAGTACCTGGTTGATCATCTCTGGGGTAGGTTGGGGTGGCATTTCCTCATTCTGCCCTTGTTCATTCTCCCCTTCCTCCCCCTCTCTTATCACCTCCTCGGTCGGTGGAGGAGTCACTGCCCTAGTATCAGATGGGCTAGGTGCTTGTCCTCTTCCTCTAGAGGACGTCCTCCCTCGACCTCTCCCACGGCCTCTTGCCGTTGCTCTTCCTCGAGCTACAGCCCCAGTGGCTGGCTCAGTCATTTCTTGTCTTTGCGTTTTTGTTGCTGGTGTGGTCGTTGCTCTAGTTCTAACCATCTGCGAAATAGAGTGAAGATGGTCAGATACCAATTCGTATCGCCCAGATACCAATTGGACTCAAGTAGTAGCACGAAAGAAGAATGAAAGAGTGAAATTTTCCTAAAGTCTTATAGCCTCTCAAGGAAAAGTAAAGGCGTCCCCCTACCGTTCCTTAAGACTCTACTAGACCTGTTCTTGTGTGATGAGACCAATGAACCTAATGCTCTGATACCAAGTTTGTCACGACCCAAATCAAGGACGCGACCGGCACCCAACATTTACCCTCCTATGTGAGCGAACCAACCCATCTAAACCTTAACATTTCAAGATATATCAACAGAAAATAATGCGGAAGACTTAAACTCATTAATAAAAACAATTCAATACTATTATTATTATCCCCAAAATCTGGAAGTCATCATCACAAGAACATCTATCTCAAATTACTTAACTAGGAATGTCTAAGAACAAAATAACTAAAAGCTAGTCCATGCCGGAAGTTCAAGGCATCAAGACTTGAAGAAGAAGACCCAGTCCAAGCTAGACGCATTAGCTCACCCTGAATTTCCGATGAAGTGAAGACTGGCTAGATCTACTGTTGAGTTGAAGTTGACGGAACGTTTGCTGCATTACACAAATAACAAAGAGGAAAACATAAAAGTAGGGGGTCAGTACAACCACACGTACTGAGTAGATATCATCGGCCAACTCAAAATAGGGAACAGTATATATCAATAATAATGTAAATCAACTACAATACTCAACATGTAGCAATAACAACATGAATTCATCAATAACTACAACCGAGTTCACACATGAGGACTCAAGCCTCAATACCATACTTATTTGGGAATTAAGTTCATTAGATTGAGTATATTCATTATCTTTCAAGATTCATTATCTTTCTTCCCCTTGTGTCGTACGTGACACTCCGATCCTCTATTCTATCCTGGTGCCGGAACGTGGCACTCCGATCCTCTCTATCCTGGTACCGGAACGTGGCACCATCCATCTATCCTGGTGTCGGACGTGACACTCCGATCCTCATATTCTATCCTGGTACCGAACGTGGCACCCGATCCATATTCTATCCTGGTGTCGGAACGTGACACTCCGATCCTCATATTCTATCCTGGTACCGGTGATACGTGGTACCCGATACCATATCTACCTGATCGATTACATCCTGATCGTGACATTTATCCGATCCACATATTCATACCTATATTCATCAACCACCCATCCTATATTCTATCCTTCGGACGTGACACCCGATCCCCTAATTCATCAAGCCTTCTTTTACACTAAGGCATCATCATTCTCATTATATAATTTATTAAGCCTTCTTTCATACTAAGGCATCATCATTCTCATTATATAAATATCAAGTGAATTAGGTTCTTTCAAGATTTGGGATTCAATAGCTTCATCATGCTTTGTTAATTCATCACAATTTAATAATCATAATCATGCAAGCATACAACTTAAGCAATAGCAGGGTTTACAATATTATCAACACATAATATTCACTATTAAGAGTTCACTACGAATATCGTAACATAAACCATAACCTACCTCCACCGAAGATTGGTGATCAAGCAAGCAATTTCCCACTTTGTTCTCCTCGTTTCTCCTCTTTCTCGTTCGACTTTCTCTCCCCTTTTTCTTTCTGTTTTTCTTTATTCAACCCTCTTTCTTTTACCCTAATTATTATATAATTAAGTTTTAAAAGATGGCACTAATAATCCACTAATTAACTTAAGGTTACCTCTTTTAACCCCCAAGTAATTAGACTTATTAACATTAACCCTCTAACTTTATAATTAAAGCAGAATAGTCAAAAACGTCCCTTAAAACGTGTAAAGAAATCCGACCCGAACTGGGATTGCGTAGCCCGTGACGGGCCATCGCGCCTGCGACGGTCCGTCCTGCTGTCCGTCACAAGGTCCAGAGACTTGTTTTTAAGTGGATGGCCTGTGACGGGCCGTCGAGCCTGCGACGGTCCGTCCTGCCATTCCGTCATGACGTTCAGAGAGTCGATTTTCAGTACCCAATTTCAGATTTTCTAAGTGTTTTGAAACGACACCTTCCACGACGGTCCGTCGTGCCCTTGACGGTCCGTCGTGGCCTCCGTCACATCTGCCAGTTTTTCCAGAATAAAATCTGTTGCTCAAAACGACTAAACAGGTCGTTACACTTTTCGCAAATGGTTCTTCAAAAATTGGTTTCAAAAAGATAATTTCATATGGGTTTCCTTCTAATCCAAATTTTATCTTTGAAATTGTGTTATCTATGGTTTCCTTTAATGATTATTATTAGATTATGATTTCTTATTGTTCAATAATTCTAGTACTTTAACAAAATATGTGGAATATATCATGAATTTATCCAAATTCCCTAAACCAAGATTATGAACTTATGTTGAATTGATTAGTATTGATTCAGTTGACTTAGTTATTATGTTAATTACTATTAGATGATGTTAATACACTTATTCATGGATGAAATATTATAGGTAAAAGGTAAGACCAATGTTGATGTTTTTTGAAGGAGAATTGGTAAGACTTTGTGATCTTGAACCTTTACTTCAATTGTGATGGCTTGTACATGGTGATGAATTTCAATATGTCTGGTGATTATATTAAGTAGGTGTTTCTATGATGATGCAATGAAAATGTATTGATTATTTGAAGGTGTGAGATTATGTTTAAGATGTAATGATATAAGATTGGTTATGATTTGCCTATGTGCCGTGTTATGACATGATGATGATAACGTGTTGAATCTCACATATGAGGGTTGTATTGAAAGCACATTCTCATGGAATTCCTTATGAGCTAGTATTATGAATATATAAGTGGTTAGTCTCCTATGGCCTAAACTAAGTTATGATCGCTAAAAGATGACTTAAAGACATTTCAAAAACAGAGTCTAGATTATCACCAAGTGAATTAGTAATATGGAGTGTCACTTGACGATGTTGGAAGGTAGTTTCACTATTGTACTCATGAGATTGAAGACTTTAATGCAATGTTAATCAAGAGGGTCCTAAGTATATCTCCTTGTTCTTGAACAATGTTGCCCCAATAGGAAGACTATCTAGTAGAGCCACCTAGAATGTTATGTTCATGTTTTTGTAATACCTTGGCAAGTAGTCCACATTTTTTCGGTATAGAGTTTCATGAAACCGTATTCGAATTTTAGATCATGTTGTCTATGACGGGTAAGGCAATTGTTCCCGAAAATAAAATTTAGTAATAAAGTGAACACTAACTAGGGTGACTTAAGGAGTTTGACTTAGTCTAGGTAGGGGTATGTGACTCTACCTATACATTACACTAGTTGTCCTTGAGTGAAGGCCTATAAGGTTGTTTTTATGTTTTATCAAGGATATTTTATGCATATGATGACTCTACATGTTGATGATCTTGTATGATGTTAGGTTCATGCGTAAACATTTTTTTTAGTCTATATTGCTAAATATGATGATGAATACTCTTGATGGTTTGTTAGGTGATGGTAGGCATTTATTATGATCCTTTGTTTAATTTACTTTGTTGAGTAAGGTTATGGGACTTTACATGGTCATTGAACTTGTAGACTAGATGATGAGTTATGAGTAAGAGTCTTGCATATGTTGTAATTTATGAACTCTTATAAATTCTTCATTGTTATATCATTATGTTGGAGTTGGTTTGTTTATGTACTCAAATATTCTATGATATACGTTGACTTGATTATTTGATGATGTTGTTCTTATGTTGTATATGATCTTATATTAAAGAATATGTGATTTTTTGCTTAGATGGGTTCTTGGTTGTACATAAGGATTTTCAAATAAACTTGGCATGGTTTTGAAGAAATATCCCTTTTAGCATGATTTCAAATGTTTTATGTGCATGTTTTCATACATAGTACAAGTGTGTACTAACCCCTATTTCTATGTTTGTACGATTATGTAGATTTTTGCCTATGAGCTTTTAGAGGGTCACTGGACGATACTAAGACTATCATTTTCCAAGTTTGGTAGGTTCTCACCTTCTGCGGACGATGCCACTTTCTAGTTATTTGATGTTGTTTTAGTCTTAAAGACAATTTAGCTCTTTCTCTTTTATTTGGAAGCTATTATTGTATAAGCATAAATTTGACTTTTATTGCAATGATATACGGGCTATGCCCGAACTGTGGACTCTTTCTAGATGGTTTAAATGTGAGACATTTCCTATTAGAATACATTTATATTTATTATTATGTATGTGAACTAAAAGTAGAAGCCTATGGAACGCTTTTTATGCGAGGAGTTATGTAAATTCCCTATATATATATGATGTGTAATCAAGAGGTCTATGTAAACCTCACAAGATGTATATATATATGAATAGTTTTAAATGTTCTTTAATTTAATGTATGATATGTAATCACAATATCTAAGAGGTTAGTCTTAGTCCTCTCCGAGGACAACAACACCGGTTATGTCTAGGGGGTGATCCCTAGATGTGACAACATATCTAAAAATAACCATATAAAGTACTCATGAAAAGGCCCCTTATCACCCACTTAGGAATAATCTACACACGTTTTCCAGAATCAATTAATCATCAGAACGAAAACAACAAAATCACAAGACAAATCATATATATAAAAACTCAGGAACGTTTTTTCATAAATCATAAAAGACACATATAGCGCAAAGGGACATAAGGAAATCATTCTTGATCGCCTTTTCATTGAAGAGCATAGAACCAATTCATATTTGGAGAATTATCTTCCACTTGATTAGTAGCAACTTTCTTTCCTTCTATCACATTATCTTTTGCCTTAGGCAAATCTTTCATCTTATAACCACTCTCACCACACCATAGCAATAATCTCTACCACTAAGAACCTACATAGGAGTACTAGTGTATACATGTCCAAAAGAGTTTTGTCGATTCTTATAACGATCATCTCCATCGGACCCTTAATTTTCCAACCTACTCCTGTTTCTCTCCTTATTAAGCTTGGACACCCTAGTTGTTAAGAAAAAATCATTAATCGGGACATATCCATAACATCTACAAGCATTTCCATACAACACTCTTCATCCACTAGTTTGGACCTTGTTATGAACTTATTCATCAAGTCTCTAGGGTTTGCTACCAAGCTTGGAGCATACTTACACAATTGGGTGAACTTCAAAGCATATTCCTTAACACTCAAATTCTCTTGTTTAAGGTGTATGAATTCCCCCAACTTAGCCTCCCTGAATTCCTTAGGAAAGAACCTTTCAAGGAAAGTTGACCTAAAAGCCTCCCACTCTATGGGACACGCCCTTATCGGCCTAGAATCTTCCCATTGATCATACCAAACTGGAGATACATCGTTCAATATGTAACTGGAGAGCTCCGATTTCTCCCGAGAAGTGTATCTACATTACTCATCTATGAATCCATTGCTTATAGAATTAGCGCTAGTGTTAGCCATAAACTTAACAAAATCATATACAAACATTACAAGAAGGTCTTATTCAAGATAAACATTATGGCATGACTTGAAGAATGAAGAAATGGAACTTCCCTTAGAAACCAGTAGCCTCCTAATCATAGATGTTTCGCGACTCACACCGACAAATAAGACTCGACTATACGTGGTTTTGAGACATCCTAAGACCATAAAATTATCTTATGCTCTAATATCGTGTTTGTCACGACCCAATTTACACCTTAAAATAAAAGGCATACTTCAATTCAAAACACGGTGTACTTGACCCCTTTGAGGTCTTTTACAAGCTCTTAGACATAATTTATTGCATATATACGAAAAGAAGTGTGTAATTAAAAATTTCTTTCAAAAAATAATGCCGAATCATTTTATAAAACTTCTAACATATGTCTTAAAAACTAACCATAATATCAAGAGTACAATAGTCTTAGGTCACAGATCATAAAATTCTAACATAGAAAAAAAAATTAAAAATAGCATAGGAGTGATGTCCTCGGATTCTATAAGCACTCAGCAATCTTGACTTCTTGAAAATATCTTGGTAAATCTACCCTTGAAAGAAACTCAATATTCAAGACCCTACATTTGATTATAATGTAGATAATATGTGTTAGTTAAAATTCTAACAACTATGGAAACTATCATACCAAACATAAGATATCTCAAAGGGTTAGTTATAATATAAATAATCATAAAGAGATAAATACATAAGCGAAAAATGAATAGCATAACCATCACAACGAATATAAAAGTTCATACTTAACCCATTGTTCATTTTACTCAAATTAACTACATCACATGTCACCTCAAAGTAAATTTGTGCAAGGGTAAGGTAGAATCCCATACTACTCTCTAAATTAAGTACCTCTCTTTGATTATTCTTAATCAGAATCCATTTCCATAATTATGACCTGGATTTATCGTACCATATTATGACACTAGGCCACCTCAAAGAACACTTGTGAGATGCATATGAAGCATCTCATTCTACCTCATACACTAAGCATGTATTGAAGTCACCATAATACCTTTCATTTTATTTTATGAGTCTCTAGTAAAACTATGTCCTATTGAAAAGGATCTATGATGTTCAGTCAATCATGACACGGAATGCAACTATAGTCACTGGGACCAAGCTAAGCATGCAAAACCCCAAAAATGACCTAGGTAAATATAGAGCCTAAAATGGTTGTAATTATGGTATAAGTTTATGAAATGATTTATAATGTGGGTTTGAGGCAGTGTTTAAGAGTTCGGGTGCATTAGAAGCTAAACGTCAAGCGACGACCCAGACGTTTGACGAATAAGTGACCTATGTGCCTCATATGTGGTTTTATGTGTTTATATATTATTCATGAGGATATAAAGTTCTTAAATGAGTTGTTATGTTGTATAAAGTAAGTGTTACATGTTTTTTGAAGTTAGGAGGTCAAATGTCCAAGAACGTCCATGGCGTTTGAAAGGTTTGCCTTGAAACAACCTTGTGACTCTATGTATGTTCCTTCGTAATTTACATGTTCATTTTTGGATGAAACTCGTTAGGAAGGTACTAAACTCGTGTATGAACATGTTTGAATTGGAAACATCTGGGTACGACTCCAAGTAGGACCCATAAGGTGCAGTAAAAGAGGACTCCAACTCGGAGCTCAACACTGAAAGGCATGGGTCTCATCAATGGATCCATTTGGCTTGAAGGTTGAAGAGTTGCAGGTTCAACCCACGAGACCCATCGAAGGGGCATGGGTGAGACAACACTCTGTCGGTGTGGGCGTCAATGGTGCTGCCGATTTTCTGTTATATTGAGAGGTGAAGTTGAAAATTAACCCCAAATCTTATATAATGTGAGGACTTTCGTTTTGAGTGTTTATAGGTATTTTAAGGGTATATAATTAAACTCTAATTATAACCCTAAAACCTAAATCAAAACACATTCAATAAAAGAATTCTCCCAAAACCTCCATGAGACTTTAAGGTGAAGATGGAGCTTGATGATGGTTCTTCAATGGAGTTTCTTCTTAAATTTTCATCGGTTTCTTCTAATAAGGTATGAGAGTTATTAATCAAGGCTTTCTATAACTTTAGAACGAATTTCAAAGATGATTTTGAAAGTATTCAAAAGATGAAAAGTCCAATTTCTACTCTAAGTCTTGGGTTATTGTATAAATGGTTTTCAAATGTTAAGATATGATGTAATTGATATTTAATTGACGTTTTCCAATGAAATTCTCCATGAATCTTTCATCTTCTCAAATATCTCAAATTTGACTAAAATATAGGTTATGTGATCATGCTTTGATAATGATGAATTCATGTGTAGATTGTTATGGGCTTTTGATTCATGTATGGATTAGGATTAATTCGTTTATAGGGTGTTTTAATTTGATCAATTGAGTATTGAATTTTTTTATATCTTTTGACTATTAAGCCTATTGAATTGATATTGATTTAATGCTTATGATTATAATGTAGTTTTGTATACACTATTGACTTAAGTAAGAATTGTAATCAATTGATGTCTAATTGGTCTTATATTGATAAATCTATATCGAATTGACATAGATTAATTGAGTATTATGGTGTATGTATTGAATTGATGTTCATGGCGTAAGGTAAGGGCCTTATGGTATCAAATTGGATGATTTAGCTTTGAAATCGAAGTGTTAAGATGAAGTGGGGATATGCTGCGCTAATTCCTTTATTTTGATGTTTATTAGGCTTCAATTATATTATGATTGGTATGGTCCACTTATGGTTGTGGTGCTATGTGAATTAAGGTGGCATTGTCGGCGTTACTTTATGTCATATGATTATCAAGACCTTGTCAGCAATACGTGAAGTATTATGATGATTAGTGTTGTTGATTTATGTGAAGTATGATCATATTTTTCTAAATGTGAAGTAATGTTAAAGTATGTGTTCTTTCTATATATGATAGGAAATCATATAGACCATGACTTTGTGCTTCTATGTGTAGTCTTAGGGTTGATACATGATTGTTTCTACTTTACTATATGAGTAGTGATTTCTATGTTTATGATGATATAGTAATGTAAAGGATGACATAAAGATGATAAGTGTCATTGCTAAGTGCTTTAAGGATGATATGCTATATGTGATAAGGTGAAAGAATGTTGTGTCTCGTTTTGTAGACTTGTGTCTCTTACTTGATACATTTATGAATGATATGTGAATATGGGATGACTTGACTAGGTAGGCTTAGTTCACCCTTGTCATGCATTAATGAAAGATACATGTGACGTTAGAGGATGTAAAGAAGGGCATGTACGTGGAAAAGGTTATGTTATGAATGTTGAAGTCGAGAGTCGTAATGATATCCTTCAAGTAAAAGGAATAATGGACTTAGGGTTGATTGGCTGAAACGATATCACATCATCCTTAGGAAAGTCATAATGATATATCTTAGTCGCCATTAAACGGTAGCCATAGTGGACCTCTTTGGTTTGGTGAATGTGATTGGGTTATGAACTAGCTAACGAACCATCTTCATGTGATCCTTTAATGTCAATTACTCTATAAGAACAAAGACTAGCACCTATGTTAGGGGAAGTAGCTTTACTTGAGAATGAGACTAGAGTACAATGTACCTCTACATTATAATGATACTAAAGTACATAAAAGCCCTTCATATTACTTAACGATGTGCCTACATACGATGTATCCTAGTTCTACTCTTTGAATGTTGAAAACCCTCATTGGAGAAGGTAAGAAATCCAGATTCCATGTCTAACAATCATGGTATATGTTTGTTATTAATTATTCTAATCATGTGGGATACCTATTAGTATTTGAGAACTTCTATGAAGTTTAGGGGGTGGTATGGGATGTGATACGCTCAAATTTACTTCTCAAATGAGAAGTAAAGCGGTCGCGTCAAGTAAATAACCCAACTAGTGAGGTTGGGATCGTTCCCACGAGGAAAATAGTCTAGACTTAACTTTAACTTGTTATTACTATTATTTGGTTGATAACTTCCTTAGAAAGTAAAAAAAAAACATAAAAATGTAAACAGGGGGGTTTGTATCTCCTAATAAGTAAAAAGAACTAAAAAGAACTAACGAAATTGAAAGAGACACTTAACAGCTTTTAGAATTGGGTTTTAATCAATTAATCAAAGTAACTAGGGTTTACGTGTTCCCCACAGGTTCATAACTTGATAATTCTAACTATAACAATTCTTTCCTAGTATCTTGCATGCAAAGTGATAAGTTATGTATTTCTAAATCCTTGGTCCGGCATCTAGAAAATCTCACTCCGCACCTTGGTCCGGCTACGTGTGTTGCTTTCCTAACCCTTATCGTTACCCCATATTAAGCATCGTATTCGATATTTGACTAAGTTACTACCCGTACCAATCAATACTAGCCTATTAGATAGTATACACTAAATCTATGTTAATAATCTTTTCCTATTATCTACCTCTTGGTCCGGCAAGTAGCATTAAGGCGAGTTCTAACGTTGATCATCCGTTAAAAAGACTTCTAAGCGAAAGAATTATTAATACATGCAAGACACTATTCTAGAATTGTTATTTTAGCTAGGGTTTATCTCATTATTTGCCTATGGTTCCCACAACCCTAGTTATGGAGTTTAGTTACTCATCGCCATAAACACAATATTCAAATATATTAAATAAGAATTCATGTACTTACTTCAATGAGAAAGAGTAAAGTCCAAAAGATTGCTTGATTAATCACCAAAAAGTACTTGTAAGAATATCCCAAAGGATCAAAAACTAATCAATCAATAATAATATGAGTTCTAATATTGTAGATTCTAATTATCAGGTGTCTAACCTCAAAAACGAGGTTTTTCGAACTATTTATAAAAAAATACAAAAACCTAATTAAACAAGAATTCTAATTACTGGAAATCTGCCAAAACGCGGCTGGGTCGACGGACCACGCGACGGACCGTCGTGGTCATGACGGACCGTCGTGGACTCCGTCGTCCTGTACTTGTGCATTTTCCTCTGCTGCTCTCTTCATTCCCCTCAACGGCAAGTGTGACGGACCGTCATAGGCATAACGGTCCGTCGAGGGTCTCGTTTCAAAAGTCTTCAACTCTTGGAATTTGGGTACTGGGATCACTTCTCTGATCTTCACGACGTACATGCAGGACGGCCGTCATGACCATGACGGACCGTCACAAGCCTCGTAATCCCACACTTGTCAGACTTCCCCATCTTCCTTCAGCAGCTCTCTCTCAAAATCTCCGCAATTGGCTCTGGACAGATTTCCTGTAAACAAAGAGAAACTTGTATAAAAATTAGCATAAAAAGGGCTTTTGGACACACTAAACTTGAGTTAAAAGTATTAATTATACCGTGAAGCCACGGTATATCAACACCCTCAACTTAAATTCGTTGTTTGTCCTCAAGCGACGCACTATGACTCACTACACAATCTTTGTACAATAGTATTCATGTTTTATCCTTTGCAATCATTTGGCTATCAATCCCGATTAATCTCATCAAATCTATGCATGCTATCACTATTAGGCTTGAGTTTTGTGGGATTCGAACATGACACAGACTCACCATGCACTAACACCTATCCTCTTCAATTTCTCACCGAGGTGCTAACAAGTCTGGTATTGCAACTAATGTCCTCACTTTAGAACAAAATCCTCATTTTTCACACAATGATTTCAGTTTGAGTATAAGGATTACATTTCAACACTCGCTCTCAGAACAAAGTCACACTCATTTATACCTATTGCCATAAGCTTGCCCTTATTTTCTCTGCCTTAAGTTCGCTATACAACCCTTAGGATCACGATAGGGCTTTTTTTAGCTTGTAACATAGGCTCAGGGTCAGGTAGGGTACATTTTTAGGTAACTCTAGTAACTTTTTGCCCTCCTTGACACATCAACTAAAACCCTCCCTTTTTATCATCTTATCTCGCCCAGTCTCTCATATTCTTTCCCTTTGCTCAATTTCTCTTCTTTCTCCATTTGTGTAAGTGACTCTTTTTTTTTTTAACTACTTTTGAGTCACTTTACTTTTGTTCTTTCTCTCTCTTTTGTTCTTTCAACCCCACTTTCCAGAGCATTCTTCATAATAGCCACCCTCAACTCATGGCTTTGCCATGAGTCAAGGTACACAATACCCAAAGTTGGGTCAGGGCCAGAACGAAGTTTGTTATTAGCCACCCTCAACTTATGCTTTTGGCATAAGCTGAGGTGCACATGTCCTAGGAGGGACCAGGGCCAACACGTTGTTCCCAGAAAAGATCAGTTGGGGTGAAAAAGAAAGGTCTAATTAGGCTCAAATTGTTTGGATCAAAGAAGGATAACTTTCATTTGGTTTCTTTTATTTGGGTTAGAAATGGGCTTTCTTGAATAAGGGCCTATGATCCTTTCCTAATTGTTTGTTACAGCTTACTTTTAGCAGGACTAACCAGGCAAGTTCTAGCTCAGTACCAATAGTGGACTATTCAAATTTCCTCACTCTCACTTAACATGTCATCACTCTACCAGATTATTACACACCTAGTTTGAATTAAAGACTTAGGGTAATGCAATGGTGTAACTCTGTTTCACGCTTAGAGCCACACAATTGTCAATTACTATGCCTAGTCATGCGTTATTTTCAGTTTATCAGGATATCATTTTAGCCATCATGCTCTAGAATTAAACTATGTACAAAAGATATAAACATGCCGGTTCAACAAAAAAAAAATAATCAGTCTTTCGGGGGAAAAGAACTCAGGCAAGAAAACCCCAAAAGAGGATAGTGAGTTGGGCTATCCTAACACTCACTTTCCAGAGGATAGTGAGTTGGGCTATCCTAACACTCACTTTCCATTTACCCCACCCCCAAAAAAAAAACATGCAATTGTCCCCAATGCATAAAAAATCTAAAGATTAGAGGGGTAGGTGAAGCAAACCTGTGGCGCATAGCGCCGTCGATCAACAAGCTGGTGGGTCCGGTTTCCCAGAACCCACATCCTCTGCAACCTGGACACCCTCAGTGGTGTCCTCAGCAATCTGGACATCCTCAGTGATGCCCTCTACAGCCACCGCACCCTCAGTAGGGCCTCCTGCTGTCTCTACAGTACGGGAGCTAGACGCCCCAGCCGCTATCTGCGATGCTCTGATCCGGTGTGCCTCCGCCTCAGCAAGTGAGGCTCTCCTCGCAGCCTCCAACTCTCGGCGCTCCTTCTTCCTTGCTCGCGCCTCATCCCCTGATCGACTCCTTCGCCTCTTAGCACTCTCTCTCGGGGAAGATGGGGAATGTCTGGAGTAGAGTAGAAAACAAGCCGCCAATACAGTATCCTCAGCAGGCTCGACAGACTCCGGAACTCTCGTCTCTAAGATCGTACTGATGTCTGCACGAAGACTGTCTACTGCAGCCTGAAGAGTTGACACATCTACCGAGGGGCTGGTCGGGCTAACACCCTCAACTCAAAGGCATCTATGCGCTGGTTCACCTCAGCAATCTTCCGCTGCATCTGCCTCTCCATACGTGCTTCAGACTCAGCTATAGACTTCTGCATCCACGGCTGGATATGATGCAGAAGAGTGGCCATTTGCGCCTCCAGTTTTTGTACTCGAGCAAGTGGGGCTGGTGTCGGTAGAGGGGCTGTGCTACTACCCGGGATAGACTCGACCGGGGTAGTGTCTGTGGATGTCTGTGTGGTGTACGAGCCTGGGCCACTGTATCCGCAAGATCGTCTGCTAGTGGTGGCATCTCTGGACGGGGCCCTCGACGTGGGGCCAACTCATTGGCCTCGTCTCTGATGAGGCCGACATCAACGGTACCGGCGGGGTTCGCAACTGATCTATGTGCCAAATGGGCACACCTGCAGACCTGCAAAGGGCAAAGATCATGCACGGAAAGGGGTAGGTGGTGGTGACTTTGAAGGCCCTCTCGTGCATGACTGCCTGGAGAAGCCATGCATGGTCCACCTCGAAGCCAGCTATCATTGCTGCCATCAGCACTGCTCGATCCCAGGTAACTATGTTATCAGCAGCTGTGGGGGAAAGGCAGTGGCGCACGAGCAGCCACAAGAACTTGGCGACGAACGTGAGGTTGGCCTTTTTGATGGCCCCCTTCGGCTCGGTTACCCAATCAGCACCCTCGCCGTCGACTGATAGGTGCAGGGCCATCCACCTCTTGGTGGTCTCCCTCAGTGCGGACTCTCGTAGAAACTGTCCATCCTTCACTATCTGCCAGCGATAGTCAAACTCGGCAGTGATGGGGGTCCGAGTAGCATCTACACTATCGCCGTATAGGAACCGGCGAATGGCTGGCAGGGAAATGTCGACCTGCACGCCCCGGACTCGAACCTGCTCCAATGGGGCCTGTTTAGCGGGAGCAGCCCGCCTGTCGATCTGGGATCGGAGAGTCGCTACATAGGATGCGTAGAACTCTCGGACCATCTCCTCGCTGTGCTGTCCACTCCAAGCGATGCCTGGTGAAGAGGTGATGAATCTCCGGCATCGTGGGAAGGCTCCCTGTGAGTACCCGCCGCTCCAGGGTGAGTGTGCGAGTCATTACTCCTTTGTCGTTCAGGAACTTTGCGTCGGAGTACACTTGAAACTGGCCGTCGACACACCACCGGTTTGGCTGGTCAGCGGCTGGAGTGGGGACCTGAACTGGTGCTCCGGATGTGGAGTCAGAACTGTCAGCCTCATCAGACGAGGCCGACGCTGCAGCTGTGGCGGGTACGGGAACCTCAGCAGATTCTGAAGCTTCCTCGGACCAGGATACTTCTAAGGAGCCAGACGCTCCTTCCTCGTTGGTGGCTGACCCAGAGGGTGTGCCGGTCAGTGTGCGCTCCTCATCAGACTGGGAGGCAGTGACTACGCCGGGCGCCACCTTCTTGGGTGTGGCTCTGGTGGCACGTGTAGTACGGGAAGGGGCGGAGGTGCCTGGGAGCACATATTCAGGGTCCCTCTCATCATCAGACCCGATGATCAATCGTGCAGACGGGGCGACAGACTTGGATCGCCCGCGTGCGTAGGCTCGGTCTTGCTTGGGTGCCATAGTAGATAGTACCTGCAAAGGGTCACTATTAGTACGAGTAATGTTAAACAAGATAGGCAAACTCATCTGACATTAAATTTGAAAATAGTGTGTTAATTATATTGAAACTGTATCACACAACGGGACAGATAAGGTCAGTCGTGACTATGACGGACCGTCATGAGGTCCGTCGTGTTGTACTTGGTATCTGTATGTAAGGAACCCTGAAGAGGGATCTCTGACCATCATGACGGTCAAGCAGGACGGACCGTCGTGGGTATGACGGTCCGTCACAAGAGTCCGTCGTAGGACACTTGGACAATTTGAGAGACCCTGAGAAACAGGATCTCTGACCATCATGACGGTCAAGCAGGGGACCGTCGTGGGTATGACGGTCCGTCACAAGAGTCCGTCGTAGGACACTTGGACAATTTTGAGAGACCCTGAGAAACAGGGTCTCTGACCATCATGACGGTCAAGCAGGACGGACCGTCGTGGGTATGACGGTCCGTCACAAGAGTCCGTCGTAGGACACTTGGACAATTTTGAGAGACCCTGAGAAACAGGGTCTCTGACCATCATGACGGTCAAGCAGGACGGACCGTCGTGGGTATGACGGTCCGTCACAAGAGTCCGTCGTAGGACACTTGGACAATTTTGAGAGACCCTGAGAAACAGGATCTCTGACCATCATGACGGTCAAGCAGGACGGACCGTCGTGGGTATGACGGTCCGTCACAAGAGTCCGTCGTAGGACACTTAGACAATTTTGAGAGACCCTGAGAAACAGGGTCTCTGACCATCATGACGGTCAAGCAGGACGGACCGTCGTGGGTACGACGGTCCGTCACAGCAACGTTTAGCAGGGGTTCTAGGGCTTATGCGACGGACCCTATGACGGTCCGTCGTGTAGGCGACGGGCCGTCATCGGGGTCTCGTTCTGAGTAGCAGTCTTAGAATTTGGGGGTGCCCTACGTATCCCCGATGAGCCTACATGGTTATATAGTGATATGGACTTATATGTGTCTATACCCACGACCTAAGAAACTACCAAAGCTAAATCTGGCTTGGGTTATCAACAATTTGAACCTAGGTTTAGACATTGGCAGATAAAGGAAACAATATACGACTAAAAAACAGCTAATACTAACTACAAAACTAAAATGCAAGAAAAATAAGTATAAATGTAGAGACACATACCTTGGAAATGGAGAAGAAGACAAATAGAGAATGATCCTGGCAAGGTCAACACCGACAGTAGATGATAGTGATAAGGCTGAGGTGATTTGTGGAGCAATGAGCAGTGAGGGGAAGTGTGGAAGTTGAAAAGAGAGGGGAGGTGAGGGAATAATGAAGTAATGTGGTGGAATATGGAAGGGGGGAAATATAAACGGTCAAATTTGGAAAGGGTCCAGCCGGGTCGGGTCGGGTAGATTTCATTAATTGCGCGACGGTTCCACGACGACGGTCCGTCACATGTGTGACGGCCCGTCGTATGTTCCGTCGTATGTGCCCTAATTTCAAAATGACAGTACTACATACCGGTGTGACGGATGCCTACGACGGTCCGTTTCAGTGAAACGGTCCGTCGTCGTATCCGTCAGTGGCTACTGCGAAGTGGTGTTCTGCAGAATTTCCTGGTGATGTGCCTGCAAATTTAAAACCCATTAATAGAAAAGAAAATGCTACCATTATTAAAAGACGATAAGTATTGGGTTGCCTCCCAACAAGCGCCTGATTTAATGTCGCGGCACGACGGGACACTTGATTACTCAGACTTCATCAAGATGGTACGCCTCGATCACTTCATTCGCCGATTCAGCATGCCCGAGATAGATTTTTATGCGCTGTCCATTCACCTTGAACCGCACGCCCTCCTTGGTTTCCAACTCAACTGCTCCATGAGGGAATAGTTGGGTAACCGTGTAAGGACCCGTCCATTTGGACTTGAGTTTGCCTGGAAACAAGCGCAATCTGGAATTGAATAAAAGCACCAAATCCCCAACCATAAACTCTCGTTTTTCAATTTTGTTGTCATGGTACTTCTTCATCTTTTCTTTGTAGAGGGCTGAACTTTCATAGGCTTTTAGGCGAAATTCATCAAGTTCATTCAACCCATTTAACCGGTGCTCTGCAGCTTCGCTCCAATCCATTTTTAACTTCTTCATAGCCCACATGGCTTTATGCTCTAACTCAACCGGTAGATGACAAGCTTTCCCATATACAAGTTGGTATGGAGACATACCAATGGGAGTCTTATATGCTGTCCGGTAGGCCCAAAGAGCATCATCAAGCCTCCTTGACCAATCCGTTCTACTAGCGTTCACTGTTTTGGACAATATCTGCTTGATCTCTCGATTCGACACTTCAACTTGCCCACTAGTTTGAGGGTGGTAAGGAGTGGCCACATTATGGCGAACCCCATATTTCTCCAATAACCCTTTGAATAATCTGTTGCAGAAGTGGGAGCCCCCATCACTAATAATAGCCCTTGGGGTGCCAAAACGAGAGAATATATTCTTTTTCAAAAATGCAGTGACACTCTTCCCTTCGTTGTTTGCGAGTGCTATGGCTTCGACCCATTTAGATACATAATCAACTGATACTAGAATGTACTTCATCCCATGAGAACTCACGAAAGGGCCCATAAAGTCAATACCCCACACATCAAATAACTCAATCACAAGAATGGGTTTAGAGGGAGCTCTTGCTTTCTTGAAATACCACCATCACGTTGACATTTGTCACATGCTTTAGCAAACCCATGAGCATCTTGATGAAGAGTTGGCCAATAGTAACCACATTGCAATATTTTGTGAGCGGTTCGGATACCACTGTGATGTCCGCCAACAGTGTGAAGAATGGCATGCCTCCAATACACTCAACATTTCACATTCTGGCACACAACGCCGAATAAGCCCGTCGGCACAACTCCTATACAAGTATGGTTCATCCCAAAAGAACTTCTTCACATCGTACATGAATTTTTTTCTTTGATGAAAGGACAACTCTGATGGAACAATATCACTAGCCAGATAGTTCGCAAAATCTGCGAACCATGGAATCAAGTCTTGTGAAGCAGCCAATACATGTTCATCGGGGAAAGTATCATCAATGTCAGTCTTATCCCCTAACTCTCTCATAGCTTCATCCTCTAGACGAGACAAGTGATCAGCAACTTGATTTTCAGTCCCTTTTCTATCCAGCACTTCAAAGTCAAATTCTTGCAGCAATAATACCCAGCGAATCAACCTTGGTTTCGCATCCTTTTTCGCCATCAAATATCTCAATGCTGAATGATCAGTATGAACTATAACTCGGGTACCTAGCAAATAGGAGCGAAATTTCTCAAAAGCAAACACTACTGCTAGGAGTTCTTGCTCAGTCACTGTGTAGTTCTTCTGAGCTTCATTAGGGCTTTACTAGCATAGTAAATGGGGTGAAGGATTTTGTTTTTCCTCTGTCCCAGTACTACACCAAGAGCTACCCCACTAGCATCGCACATTACCTCAAATGGACTGCTCCAATCCGGGGAAATAATGATGGGTGCAGACACCAATTTTTCTTTTAGTTCACCGAATGCCTTAAGACAAGATTCATCAAAGCAAAATTTGCAGTCTTTCTCCAGCAGTTTGCACAATGGGTGTGCAATCTTTGAAAAGTCTTGATGAATCTTCGGTAAAAACCTGCATGCCCAAGAAAGCTTCTCACACCTTTCACAGAGATTGGTGGGGGCAGTCTCTCTATTACCTCAACTTTAGCTCGATCAACCTCTATGCCCTTTTCTGAAATGCGATGACCCAACACAATACCCTCTTTTACCATGAAATGACACTTTTCCCAGTTTAGTACCAAATTGCAGTCTTCACATCTCTTAAGAACCTCAGATAAATTATTTAAAGCACCGCTCGAATGAATCACCAACCACCGAAAAATCATCCATAAAAACCTCTATAGTATCCTCCACCATGTCAGAAAATATTGACATCATACATCTCTGAAAGGTTGCGGGTGCATTGCACAACCCAAATGGCATTCTTCTGAACGCAAAAGTCCCATATGGACAAGTGAAAGTGGTTTTCTCTTGATCTTCTGGTGCAATAGAAATCTGATTATACCCCGAATACCCATCAAGAAAACAATACCACCCTTTTCCGGCAAGTCTATCCAACATCTGATCCATGAAGGGCATGGGAAAATGGTCTTTTTCAGTCCATGAGTTCAGTTTACGATAATCCATACACACCCTCCATCCAGTAACGGTCTCATTGGAACAAGTTCATTCTTTTCGTTGGGGACCACAGTCATTCCCCCTTTCTTAGGTACACACTGAACCGGGCATACCCAACTACTATCGGCGATTGGATAGATTACTCCCGCATCCAACCACTTGATAATTTCCTTCTTCACAACCTCTTGCATAGGAGGATTCAAGCGTCTCTGGTGCTCAATACTCGGCTTATGATCAGGCATGAGTTGGATTTTATGAGAGCAAATACCCGGAGGGATCCCAATAATGTCCGCAATGGTCCACCCAATGGCTCTTTTGAACCTTTTTAGTACCTTCACCAAACTCTGAACCTGTTGTTCATCCAAGTCTGACGCAATGATTACCGGTAAAGTGTCACCATTTCCTAAGAATTCATACCTAAGATGGGATGGGAGAGCTTTTAGTTCAACTTTTGGAGCTTCCTCTATAGATGGTTTCGCGGGTGGGGACTCGCGAAGCTCAAATTTCTTCGGTTTAAACCGAACATCACCTCGGTCAAGAGCCGCGACTAACGACTCGTACTCCTCAATGCAATCGCTATCAAAGTTCATTATCACTGCCGCTAATGCTTCGACACCTAGACGTTCTTCTATTTTGTCTCAAATGCCTCCCATGTTGTAGGATATAGCAGATGCCGATTGGAGCTCACCACTCTGCCTCATGGACCTACAAACATTAAAGGTCACTTCCTCATTGTTCAATCGAAATTTCATTTGCCCCTTTTCCATGTCTACTAAGGCTCTTCCCGTAGCAAGGAATGGCCTCCCAAGAATAATGGGCACTTCAAAATCGACCTCGCAATCAAGAATAACAAAATCTGCTGGGAATATGAATGACTCCACTTTTACTAGCACATCGTGGAGTATCCCTATAGGTCGTTTACCGTTCGATCAGCCATCAGTAGCCGCATCGCAGTGGGCTTTGGGTCACCCAAACCCAACTTCTTGTAAATCGAGAGGGGCATGAGATTTATGCTTGCCCCCAAATCACATAATGCTTTCGCAAAATGTAATAGACCCATTGTACAAGGAATAGTAAACGCACCCGGATCTTCTTTCTTTTGGACCAGAGATCTTGTAGCAATAGCACTACAGTGCTGCATTCTATCATCATCCTCAAAAGTGACCGATCTTTTCTTTGTAACCAGATCTTTCATAAATTTGGCGTAACCGGGCATTTGTTCTAAAGCTTCTACCAACGGGACATTGATAGAAAGTTGCCTCAACATTGTTATAAAACGCCGGTATTTACCATCCTCGGTCTTTTTCACTAATCTCTGAGGAAATGGGGGTGGTGGCCTAGGCATAGGAGTTACCTTTTTAGGCACTTCAGCATCTTTTGCAGTGTCATCCCCTAATTCAGCATCAACTTCTACCACTTTATCAGATTCTGTTGTCACCTTATTCTCATCAGATGGCATAGGTGGATCAATGGTTTGCTTACCCCCGCGAGTAGTAATTGCCATACAATGTCCATCATTTTTCGGATTTTGGACAGTGTTGCTAGGAAGAGTGCCCGGTTGCCGTGTGTTCACAGTTGCAGATAATTGGGCCAATTGTAACTCAAGTTGCTTAATTGATATTGCATGGGTATCAACTTTTTGCCCAATACCCGCTAAATCATTTCTCAACTCTTTATTGTGCTCATCACTAGCATCGAACCTCCTCATCATTTTATGCAACATATCCTCAACTCGTGACATACTACCTCCACCATCCCTAGGAGTAACTTCCCGATTTTGAGGAGGAACATAGGGTCCATTCCTGTCGTTTCTATTACCATAGTTACCCCTGTTGAAGTTGTTGTCGCGATTGAAGTTTCCATCTCTGACATAATGACCCTCACGATTGTAATTACCTTAGTTCCGACCTTGGTTCCCTTGACCTTGGCGCCAATTATCCTGATTTGCGCCTTGGGCGTTTGGTCGGAAACCCCCCATCTGTTTATTTACTGCATAGGAATCCTCCTCATAATAACATTCATCCATTGGAGGTGGTGGTTTAGCCAAGTAGTTGACTGCATTAACCTTTTCTGCACCCCCAGTGACATGTTTTAGTACCAACCCAAGCTCAGTTCTCATTTGAGCCATTTCTTCGCGAATATCATCTGTGGATGGGTTGTGAGTGGACTGCACTGCAAAGGTGTTTCTCCCTGTATCAGACTTTCTAGTACTCCAAGCTTTGTTATTTCGGGAGATTTTTTCCAATTTTTCAGCGATCTCTGCATAAGGACATTCTCCATACGATCCACCTGCTATAGTGTCCAATACCGCTTTGTTGTTATCATCTTGGCCCTATAGAAATATTCTTTCAGCGACTCATCATCTATACGGTGATTTGGGACACTTCTCAAGAATGAGGTGAATCTATCCCAAGAACTACTAACTGACTCTCCTGGTAGTGCCACAAAGTTATTCACCCTGTCTTTGTGGTTTAGTTTCTTGGAGACCGGATAGTAGCGTGCTAAGAAGACATCCCTCAGTTGATTCCAAGTAAAGATGGAGTTGTATGGGAGCTCAGTGAACCACATAGCAGCCTCTCCCGTCAGTGAGAGAGGAAACACTCTGAGCCCTATCACATCTAGATCCAAGTCAGGCCTCCCACACACAACTTTTCACACTGCCCTTACCTTAGCTATATGGGCATGTGGATCCTCAGAAGGTAGCCCTGAAAACAAACCTCTGGCAGTGAGCATTTGCATCAGACTACTAGTTACCACAAAAGTATGGCCTGTGGGTAGAGGAGGCAAAACCAGTGGCCCATCCGAATCTGCTATGTTATCATAGCCTCTGTTATGCTTGGGGCCGTGGAGCGGGATTCTGTCCCCTCTGTTGATGTTCACCCGGAGGTTCGGGTAACATCTGACCATGAACATCAACCGGAGCTGGGATGTTCTGGTTTGGATCATCATCATTGATTCCCAAATTACGATTCATGTTTCGCAGTGTACGCTCTAACTCGTGATCGTAGGGGAACAATGGTTCTCTTCCTCTCCGTGTATTTGGCATACAAGGAGGATAGTTCTGAAAAGAAATCAAAAACAATAAAACAAAGTAAAATCAAGAAAATATCAACTAAACTATAGTAATAAGTTAAAATTAATCTAAAAGCTAGATTCCCCCGGCAGCGGCGCCAAAAATTTGATACGCTCAAATTTACTTCTCAAATGAGAAGTAAAGCGGTCGCGTCAAGTAAATAACCCAACTAGTGAGGTTGGGATCGTTCCCACGAGGAAAAATAGTCTAGACTTAACTTTAACTTGTTATTACTATTGTTGGTTGATAACTTCCTTAGAAAGTAAAAAAACATAAAAATGTAAAAGGGGGGTTTGTATCTCCTAATAAGTAAAAAGAACTAAAAGAACTAACGAAATTGAAAGAGACACTTAACAGCTTTTAGAATGGGGTTTTAATCAATTAATCAAAGTAACTAGGGTTTACGTGTTCCCCACAGGTTCATAACTTGATAATTCTAACTATAACAATTCTTTCCTAGTATCTTGCATGCAAAGTGATAAGTTATGTATTTCTAAATCCTTGGTCCGGCATCTAGAAAATCTCACTCCGCACCTTGGTCCGGCTACGTGTGTTGCTTTCCTAACCCTTATCGTTACCCCATATTAAGCATCGTATTCGATATTTGACTAAGTTACTACCTCGTACCAATCAATACTAGCCTATTAGATATATACACTAAATCTATGTTAATAATTCTTTTCCTATTATCTACCTCCTTGGTCCGGCAAGTAGCATTAAGGCGAGTTCTAACGTTGATCATCCGTAAAAAAGATTCTAAGCGAAAGAATTATTAATACATGCAAGACACTATTCTAGAATTGTTATTTTAGCTAGGGTTATCTCATTATTTGCCTATGGTTCCCACAACCCTAGTTATGGAGTTTAGTTACTCATCGCCATAACACAATATTCAAATATATTAAATAAGAATTCATGTACTTACTTCAATGAGAAAGAGTAAAGTCCAAAAGATTGCTTGATTAATCACCAAAAAGTACTTGTAAGAATATCCCAAAGGATCAAAAATAATCAATCAATAATAATATGAGTTCTAATATTGTAGATCTAATTATCCGGTGTCTAACCTCAAAAACAGGTTTTTCGAACTATTTATAAAAAAATACAAAAACCTAATTAAACAAGAATTCTAATTACTGGAAATCTGCCAAAACGCGGCTGGGTCGAGGACCACGCGACGGACGTCGTGTCATGACGGACCGTCGTGGACTCCGTCGTCTGTACTTGTGCATTTTCCTCTGCTGCTCTCTTCATTCCCCTCAACGGCAAGTGTGACGGACCGTCATAGGCATAACGGTCCGTCGAGGGTCTCGTTTCAAAAGTCTTCAACTCTTGGAATTTGGGTACTGGGATCACTTCTCTGATCTTCACGACGTACATGCAGGACGGGCCGTCATGACCATGACGGACCGTCACAAGCCTGTATCCCACATTGTCAGACTTCCCCATCTTCCTTCAGCAGCTTCTCTCTCAAAATCTCCGCAATTGGCTCTGGAAAGATTTCCTGTAAAACAAAGAGAAACTTGTATAAAAATTAGCATAAAAAGGGGCTTTTGGACACACTAAACTTGAGTTAAAAGTATTAATTATACCGTGAAGCCACGGTATATCAGGATGATATCTAGGACGGTGGAAAATGGGAAGAAGTTGTAAGCGGGAATGTGGACGTGGGGGGGATGCGGAGAAGAGGTATGAAAAAAAGAATGGCGTCATGAAAACTAAACGGAAGATTAGCGAGAGACAGAGAGAGGGACTAGGAGAGGTGGAAGACTAGAGAGGCGGGCAGGGGTAAGGTGAACGAGATAATGGAAAGTAGAGAGTGGGTTTAGAGAAAGGACCAGAAAAACGAATAGTAAAGCAATAGTGCGATGGGGAGAGGAAGAGAAATAGAGGGAGTGGAGAGGTGACAAGCAAAAGAGGAACGGAGAAGGGGGCATCGCTTTTTGACAACAGCAATGAATAAGGAAGGGGGGATCAAGAGGGGGAGTGCTATAAAGGCGAGGGGGGTCGAATAAGTCTGAAGGTTAGAAGGAATCCTAGAACGGTAGATTAGGACCCGCGGGTGACGTAGATGAAAATAGCGGACATGGGAGCAGGGGTGTGTAGAGTAACCGACAGGACCGATGACGGTAAATGTATGCGAGTTGGTGGGGAGGGGTCTAGGATGGTGTGCGCTAGGCAAGGACTCATGGGGGGATAGAAAAGGAGAGGCATGCCGAACGATCAAGTGAGATGATAGGGGGTAAAATGGAATGGTACACAATAAATAAGAAACAGAGGACGAGAGAAAGGTGGAAGACGGGGAATTGGGGATTATTGGATGAGTAGCCAGGAGTAAGAAGGTTGGAGGCATAAAAGGTGTAAAGGGTTGGGCGAGGGAGGAGTAAGTAGGGAAGGGAGGGATGGAAAGAAGGTGATGGAGCGTGGAGGGGACAGGATCCGCGGCCAAGGGGGGGGGACTAGTAGCTGCAACGAGAGCGTGAACGGAACGTCATGTGCTGGTTATTGAAGATGGGATGGCGGCGTGCGGTAAACGATTACAGCCGGGGTTTAAAAGGGATGGGGGAGATGAATGGAAGGAAGGGACAGAGGGAAATATGGTAGCGGGGAGAGGGGGAGAAGATTGTGAGGGGTCGGGAGATGTGGTGGGTAATTAAAGAGGGGGCAGGGATTAAAGGGAGTGGTGGCAGAGAAGAGAGAAGATTATGGCGAAAAGGGGGGGAGAGGTGTAACTCGCTGTTTCACGCTTATAGCCACACAATTGTCAATTACCTATGCTATCCTCGTCATAGCGTTATTTCATTTATCTGGAGGATATCATTTTAGCCATCATGCTCTAGAATTAAAAACTATGTACAAAAGATATAACATGCCGGTTCACCAAAAAAAAAATAATCATCTTTTCGGGGGAAAAGAACTCAGGCAAGAACGCCCAAAGAGATAGTAGTTGGGCTACTCCTAACACTCCTTTCCCAGGGAAGTGAGTGGGGCTAATCCTAACACTCACTTTCCATGTAACTACCCACCTTACCCTACCCCACCTTACCCACCCCAACAACAACCATGCAATTGTCCCAATGCATAAAAATCTAAAGATTAGAGGGGTAGGTGAAGCAAAACCTGTGCGCATACGTCCTCGATCCACAAGCTGTGGGTCCGGTTTCCCAGAACCCACTCCTCTGCAACCTGGACACCCTCAGTGGTGTCCTCAGCAATCTGGACATCCTCAGTGATGCCCCCCTCTACAACAGCCACCGCATCCCTCAGTAGTCCTCCTGCTGTCTCTACAGTACGGGAGCTAGACGCCCCCCAGCCGCTATCTGCGATGCTCTTATCCGGTGTGCCCTCTGCCTCAGCAAGTGAGCCTCCTCGCACCTCCAACTCTCCTCTCGGCGCTCCTTCTTCTTGCTCGCGCCTCATCCCCTGATCGACTCCTTTCGCCTCTTAGCACTCTCTCCTCGTGAAGAATGGTGGAATGTGCTGGTAAAAACAAAGCCGCCAATACAGTATCCTCACAGCTCGACATACTTCCGGAACTCCTCGGCTCTAAGATCTTACTGATGTCCTGCACGAAGACTGTCTACTTGCAGCCTGAAAAGAGTTTGACACATCTACAGAGGGGGAGGGGCTGTCGGGCTAACCCCTCAACTCAAAGGCATCTATGCGCTGGTTCACTCAGCAATCTTCCGCTGCATCTGCTTTTCTCCCTACGTGCTTCGACTCAGCTATAGACTTTTCTGCATCCACTGCGTGGATAGATGCAGACGAGTGGCCTCATTTGGCGCCTCCAGGTTTGTATCAGCAAGTGGGGCTGGTGTCGGTAGAGGGGCTGTGCTACTACCCGGGATGACTCGACCGGGGTAGTGTCTGGCTGATGTCTGTGTGGCTGTACGAAGCCTAGCCACTGTATCGCAAGATCGTCTGCTAGTGGTGCATCTCTGGAGGGGCCCTCGCCGTGGGGGCCAACTCATTGGCCTCGTCTCTGATGAGCCGACATCCAACGGTACCTTTGGCGGGGTTCGCAACTGATCATGTGCCAAGGGCCCACACCTGCCAACCTCAACAGGGTCAAAGATCATCACTGAAAGGGTAGTGGTGGTGACTTTGAAGGCCCTCTCGTGGCATGACTTCCCGGAGAAGCCCATGCATGGTCAAACCTCGAACACATCATGCTGCCATCAGCAACTGCTCGATCCCAGGTAACTATGTTACATCCGCTTGGGGGAAAGGCAGTGGCGCACGAGCAGCACCAGAACTTGGCGACGAACGTGAGGTTTTGGCCTTTTTGATGGCCACCCTTGGCTCGGCTTTTAACCGAATCACACCCCTCGCCGTCGACTGTAGGTGCAGGGCCATCCCCTCTTGTGGTCTCCCTCATTGCGACTCTTCGTAGAAACTCGTCATCCTTCACTATCTGACTTCTGCCAGCGATAGTCAAACTCGGCAGTGATGGGGGTCCCCGAGTAGCATCTCACTTATCGCCGTATATGAACCGGCGAATGGCGGCAGGGAAAATTCGACCCTGACGCCCCGGACTCGAACCTGCTCCAATGGGGCCTGTTTAGCGTGAGCAGCCCCCCTGTCGATCTGGGATCTGGAGCGTCGCTACTATGAATGCGTAGAACTCTCGGACCATCGCCTCCGCTTGCTGTCCACTCCAATCGATGCCTGGTGAGAGGTGATTATCGTCCGGCTCGTGGGAAGGCTCCCTGTGAGTACCCGCCGCTCCAGGGATTGGTGCGAGTCCATTAACTTCTCCTTTGTCGTTTCAGGAAACTTTGGCGTCGGAGTACACTTGACTGGCCGTCGACACACCCACCCGGTTTGGCTGGTCAGCGGCTGGAGTGGTAACCTGAACTGGTCTCCGTATGTGAGGGCAGAACTGTCCAGCCTCATCAGACGAAGGCCGACGCTGCAGCTGTGGCGGGTACGGGCACCTCAGCAGATTCTTGAAGCTTCCTCCTCGGACCAGATACTTCTAAGGAGCCCGAACGGCTCCTGCCTCGTTGGTGGCTGACCCCAGAGGGTTGTGCCGGTCAATTGCCTCCTCATCCAGACGTGAGGCAGTGACTGAACGCTACGCCGGGCGCCACCTTCTTGGTGTGGCTCTGGTGCACGTGTAGTAGGGAAGTGGCGGAGTGCCTGGGAGCACATATTCAGGGTCCCTCTTCATCAGACCGATGATCAAATCGGGCATACGGCGACATACTTGGATCGCCCCTCTGCGTGGCTCGGTCTTGCTTGGGTGCCATGAGTAGGATGAGTACCCTGCCAAAGGGTCACTATAGTACGAGTAATGTTAAACAAGATGGCAAACTCATCTGACGTAAATTTGGAAATAGTGTGTTAATTATATGGAACTGTATCACACAACGGACCGATAACGGTCAGTCAGTGACTATGACGGACCGTCATTAGTCCCGTCGTGTGTAACGTGGTATCTGTATGTGTAGGAACCCTGAGAGGGATCTCTGAATCTCTGACCATCATGCGTTCAAGCAGGACGGACCGTCGTGGGTATGACTGTCCGTCACAAGGAATTCCGTCGTGTAGGACACTTCGAAATTTTGAGAGACCCGGGAAACATGATCTCTGACGCATCATGCTGTCAAAGCAGGACGGACCCGTCCTTGGGGTATACGGTCCGCTCACAAAGTCCCGTCGTAAGGACAACTTCTTGGACAATTTTGAGAGACCCTGAACACAATGATCGCTGACCATCATGACGGTCAGCAGGACGGACCGTCGTGGGGTATGACGGTCCGTCACACCAAGTCCGTCGTAGGACCTGGACCAATTTGAGAGACCCTGAGAACCAGGATCTCTGACCATCATGACTGTCAAGCAGACTGACCGTCGTGGGTATGACGGTCCGTCACAAGATCCGTCGTAGGACACTTGCCAATTTTTGAGCGAACCCCTGAGAAGCAGGATCTCTGACCATTGACGGTTTTTTCCCAAGCAGGCGGACGCGGGGACGGTCCGTCACAAGAGTCCGTCTAGGACTTATACAATTTGAGAGACCCTGAGAACATGGTCCTGACCATCATTACGGTCAAGCAGTACGGACCGTCGTGGGTAACGACGGTCCGTCCCCAGCACCGTTTATGCAGGGGTTTAAAGGGCTTAGGCGACGGACCTATGACGTCCTGTCTTGTAGGAGACGGGCCGTCATAGGGGTTCGTTTGAGTAGCAGTCTTAGAAATTTGGGGGGTGCCCTACGTATCCCCTATGAGCCTACATGGTTATATATTGTATGGACTTATATTTTTCTATACCCACCCACGACCTAAGAAACACCAAGCTAAATCTGGCTTGGTTAGCAACAATTTGAACCTAGGTTTAGAGACAGTGGCAATAAGGAACATATACACAAAACTAAGCTAATACTAACTACACAAATCAAATGCAAGAAAAATAAGTATAACTGTAGAGAACCCATACCTGGAAAATGGAGAATAAGACAAATAGAGAATGATTCCTGGCAAGGTCAACACGACAGTAATATATAGTGATAAGCTTAGTGATTTGTGGCGCAATGGAGCAGTGAGGGGAATTGTGGAATTTGAAAAGAGGAGGGGGGTGGTGGGATAATGAATTATAATGTGGTGGAATATGGAAGGGGGGAATATAACCGGTCAATTGGAAAGGGTCCACAGCGTGGTCGGGTCGGGTAGAGTTCATTTAATTTGCGGCACGGTTCCACAACGACGGTCCTTTCACAGGTGTGACGGCCCTCCGTATGTTTCCGTCGTATGTGCCCTAATTCAAAATGACAGTACTACATTACTGTGTGACGGATGCCCTATACGTTCCCGTTCGAGTTAACTGTCCTCGTCGATCCGTCAATGGCTACTGCGAAGTGGTTTTCTGCAGAATTTCCTGGTGATGTGCCTGCAAATTTAAACCCATTAATAAAATAAAATGCTATACCATGTTTAAAAGACGATACGTATTGGGTTGTCCTGCCTCCCACAGCGCCTGATTTAAAACGTCGGGCGGCACGACTGGGACACTTGATTACTCAGACTTCATCAAGATGGTACGCCTCGATCACTTCATTCGCCGATTCAGCATCCCGAGATAGATTTTTATGCGCTGTCCATTCACCTTGAACCGCACGCCCTCCTGGTTTCTAACTCAACTGCTCCATGGGGGAATAGTTGGGTAACCGTGTAAGGACCCGTCCATTTGGACTTGAGTTGCCTGGAAACAAGCGCAATCTGGAATTGAATAAAAGCACCAAATCCCCAACATAAACTCTCGTTTTTCAATTTTGTTGTCATGGTACTTCTTCATCTTTTCTTTGTAGAGAGGCTGAACTTCATAGGCTTTTAGGCGAAATTCATCAAGTTCATTCAACCATTTAACCGGTGCTCTGCAGTTTCGCTCCAATCCATTTTTAACTTCTTCATAGCCCACATGGCTTTATGCTCTAACTCAACCGGTAGATGACAAGCTTTCCCATATACAAGTTGGTATGGAGACATACCAATGGGAGTCTTATATGCTGTCGGTAGGCCCAAAGAGCATCATCAAGCCTCCTTGACCAATCCGTTCTACTAGCGTTCACTGTTTTGGACAATATCTGCTTGATCTCTCGATTCGACACTTCAACTTGCCCACTAGTTTGAGGGTGGTAAGGAGTGGCCACATTATGGCGAACCCCATATTTCTCCAATAACCCTTTGAATAATCTGTTGCAGAAGTGGGAGCCCCCATCACTAATAATAGCCCTTGGGGTGCCAAAACGAGAGAATATATTCTTTTTCAAAAATGCAGTGACACTCTTCCCTTCGTTGTTTGCGAGTGCGATGGCTTCGACCCATTTAGATACATAATCAACTGCTACTAGAATGTACTTCATCCCATGCGAACTCACGAAAGGGCCCATAAAGTCAATACCCCACACATAAATAACTCAATCACAAGAATGGGTTTAGAGGGAGCTCTTGCTTTCTTGAAATACCACCATCACGTTGACATTTGTCACATGCTTTAGCAAAACCCTGAGCATCTTGATGAAGAGTTGGCCAATAGTAACCACATTGCAATATTTTGTGAGCGGTTCGGATACCACTGTGATGTCCGCCAACAGGTGAAGAATGGTATGCCTCCTCCAATACACTCAACATTTCACATTCTGGCACACAACGCCGAATAAGCCGTCGCACAACTCCTATACAAGTATGGTTCATCCCAAAAGAACTTCTTCACATCGTACATGAATTTTTTTCTTTGATGAAAGGACAACTCTGATGGAACAATATCACTAGCCAGATAGTTCGCAAAATCTGCGAACCATGGAATCAAGTCTTGTGAAGCAGCCAATACATGTTCATCGGGGAAAGTATCATCAATGTCAGTCTTATCCCCTAACTCTCTCATAGCTTCATCCTCTAGACGAGACAAGTGATCAGCAACTTGATTTTCAGTCCCTTTTCTATCCAGCACTTCAAAGTCAAATTCTTGCAGCAATAATACCCAGCGAATCAACCTTGGCTTCGCATCCTTTTTCGCCATCAATATCTCAATGCTGAATGATCAGTATGAACTATAACTCGGGTACCTAGCAAATAGGAGCGAAAATTCTCAAAAGCAAACACTACTGCTAGGAGTTCTTGCTCAGTCACTGTGTAGTTCTTCTGAGCTTCATTAAGGGCTTTACTAGCATAGTAAATGGGGTGAAGGATTTTGTTTTTCCTCTGTCCCAGTTACTACACCAAGAGCTACCCCACTAGCATCGCACATTACCTCAAATGGACTGCTCCAATCCGGGGAAATATGATGGGTGCAGACACCAATTTTCTTTTAGTTCACCGAATGCCTTAAGACAAGATTCATCAAAGCAAAATTTGCAGTCTTTCTCCAGCAGTTTGCACAATGGGTGTGCAATCTTTGAAAAGTCTTTGATGAATCTTCGGTAAAAACCTGCATGCCCAAGAAAGCTTCTCACACCTTTCACTGAGATTGGTGGGGGCAGTCTCTCTATTACCTCAACTTTAGCTCGATCAACCTCTATGCCCTTTTCTGAAATGCGATGACCCAACACAATACCCTCTTTTACCATGAAATGACACTTTTCCCAGTTTAGTACCAAATTGCAGTCTTCACATCTCTTAAGAACCTCAGATAAATTATTTAAACACCGCTCGAATGAATCACCAACCACCGAAAAATCATCCATAAAAACCTCTATAGTATCCTCCACCATGTCAGAAAATATTGACATCATACATCTCTGAAAGGTTGCGGGTGCATTGACACAACCCAAATGGCATTCTTCTGAACGCAAAAGTCCCATATGGACAAGTGAAAGTGGTTTTCTCTTGACCTTCTGGTGCAATAGAAATCTGATTACCCCGAATACCCATCAAGAAAACAATACCACCCTTTTCTGGCAAGTCTATCCAACATCTGATCCATGAAGGGCATGGTAAAATGGTCTTTTTCAGTCCATGAGTTCAGTTTACGATAATCCATACACACCCTCCATCCAGTAACCGGTCTCATTGGAACAAGTTCATTCTTTTCGTTGGGGACCACAGTCATTCCCCCTTTCTTAGGTACACACTGAACCGGGCATACCCAACTACTATCGGCGATTGGGTAGATTACTCCCGCATCCAACCACTTGATAATTTCCTTCTTCACAACCTCTTGCATAGGAGGATTCAAGCGTCTCTGGTGCTCAATACTCGGCTTGTGATCAGGCATGAGTTGGATTTTATGAGAGCAAATACCCGGAGGGATCCCAATAATGTCCGCAATGGTCCATCCAATGGCTCGTTTGAACCTTTTTAGTACCTTCACCAAACTCTGAACCTGTTGTTCATCCAAGTTTGACGCTATGATTACCGGTAAAGTGTCACCATTTCCTAAGAATTCATACCTAAGATGGGATGGGAGAGCTTTTAATTCAACTTTTGGAGCTTCCTCTATAGATGGTTTCGCGGGTGGGGACTCGCGATTTTTCATATCGAGCTCAAATTTCTTCGGTTTAAACCGAACATCACCTCGGTCAAGAGCCGCGACTAACGACTCGTACTCCTCAATGCAATCGCTATCAAAGTTCATTATCACTGCCGCTAATGCTTCGACACCTAGACGTTCTTCTATTTTTGTCTCAAATGCCTCACCCATGTTGTAGGATATAGCAGATGCCGATTGGAGCTCACCACTCTGCCTCATGGACCTACAAACATTAAAGGTCACTTCCTCATCGTTCAATCGAAATTTCATTTGCCCCTTTTCCATGTCTACTAAGGCTCTTCCCGTAGCAAGGAATGGCCTCCCAAGAATAATGGGCACTTCAAAATCGACCTCGCAATCAAGAATAACAAATCTGCTGGGAATATGAATGACTCCACTTTTACTAGCACATCGTGGAGTATCCCTATAGGTCGTTTCACCGTTCGATCAGCCATCAGTAGCCGCATCGCAGTGGGCTTTGGGTCACCCAAACCCAACTTCTTGTAAATCGAGAGGGGCATGAGATTTATGCTTGCCCCCAAATCACATAATGCTTTCGCAAAATGTAATAGACCAATTGTACAAGGAATAGTAAACGCACCCGGATCTTCTTTCTTTTTGACCAGAGATCTTGTAGCAATAGCACTACAGTGCTGCATTCTATCATCATCCTCAAAAGTGACCGATCTTTTCTTTGTAACCAGATCTTTCATAAATTTGGCGTAACCGGGCATTTGTTCTAAAGCTTCTACCAACGGGACATTGATAGAAAGTTGCCTCAACATTGTTATAAAACGCCGGTATTTACCATCCTCGGTCTTTTTCACTAATCTCTGAGGAAATGGGGGTGGTGGCCTAGGCATAGGAGTTACCTTTTTAGGCGGTTCAGCATCTTTTGCAGTGTCATCCCCTAATTCAGCATCAATTTCTACCGCTTTATCCGATTCTGTTGTCACCTTATTCTCATCAGATGGCATAGGTGGATCAATGGTTTGCTTACCCCCGCGAGTAGTAATTGCCATACAATGTCCATCATTTTTCGGATTTTGGACAGTGTTGCTAGGAAGAGTGCCCGGTTGCCGTGTGTTCACAGTTGCAGATAATTGGGCCAATTGTAACTCAAGTTGCTTAATTGATATTGCATGGGTATCAACTTTTTGCCCAATACCCGCTAAATCATTTCTCAACTCTTTATTGTGCTCATCACTAGCATCGAACCTCCTCATCATTTTATGCAACATATCCTCAACTCGTGACATACTACCTCCACCATCCCTAGGAGTAACTTCCCGATTTTGAGGAGGAACATAGGGTCCATTCCTGTCGTTTCTATTACCATAGTTACCCCTGTTGAAGTTGTTGTCGCGATTGAAGTTTCCATCTCTGACATAGTGACCCTCACGATTGTAATTACCATAGTTCCGACCTTGGTTCCCTTGACCTTGGCGCCAATTATCCTGATTTGAGCCTTGGGCGCTTGGTCGGAAACCCCCCATCTGTTCATTTACTGCATAGGAATCCTCCTCATAATAACATTCATCCATTGGAGGTTGTGGTTTAGCCAAGTAGTTGACTGCATTAACCTTTTCTGCACCCCCGGTGACATGTTTTAGTACCAACCCAAGCTCAGTTCTCATTTGAGCCATTTCTTCGCGAATATCATCTGTGGATGGGTTGTGAGTGGACTGCACTGCAAAGGTGTTTCTCCCTGTATCAGACTTTCTAGTACTCCAAGCTTTGTTATTTCGGGAGATTTTTTCCAATTTTTCAGCGATCTCTGCATAAGGACATTCTCCATACGATCCACCTGCTATAGTGTCCAATACCGCTTTGTTGTTATCATCTTGGCCCCTATAGAAATATTCTTTCAGCGACTCATCATCTATACGGTGATTTGGGACACTTCTCAAGAATGAGGTGAATCTATCCCAAGAACTACTAACTGACTCTCCTGGTAGTGCCACAAAGTTATTCACCCTGTCTTTGTGGTTTAGTTTCTTGGAGACCGGATAGTAGCGTGCTAAGAAGACATCCCTCAGTTGATTCCAAGTAAAGATGGAGTTGTATGGGAGCTCAGTGAACCACATAGCAGCCTCTCCCGTCAGTGAGAGAGGAAACACTCTGAGCCCTATCACATCTAGATCCAAGTCAGGCCTCCCCACACAACTTTTGCACACTGCCCTTACCTTAGCTATATGGGCATGTGGATCCTCAGAAGGTAGCCCTGAAAACAAACCTCTGGCAGTGAGCATTTGCATCAGACTACTAGTTACCACAAAAGTATGGCCTGTGGGTAGAGGAGGCAAAACTAGTGGCCCATCTGAATCTGCTATGTTATCATAGCCTCTGTAGTATGCTTGGGGCCGTGGAGCGGGATTCTGTCCCCTCTGTTGATGTTCACCCGGAGGTTCGGGTAACATCTGACCATGAACATCAACCGGAGCTGGGATGTTCTGGTTTGGATCATCATCATTGATTCCCAAATTACGATTCATGTTTCGCAGTGTACGCTCTAACTCGTGATCGTAGGGGAACAATGGTTCTCTTCCTCTCCGTGTATTTGGCATACAAGGAGGATAGTTCTGAAAAGAAATCAAAAACAATAAAACAAAGTAAAATCAAGAAAACTATCAACTAAACTATAGTAAATAAGTTAAAATTAATCTAAAAGCTAGATTCCCCGGCAGCGGCGCCAAAATTTGATACGCTCAAATTTACTTCTCAAATGAGAAGTAAAGCGGTCGCGTCAAGTAAATAACCCAACTAGTGAGGTTGGGATCGTTCCCACGAGGAAAATAGTCTAGACTTAACTTTAACTTGTTATTACTATTATTTGGTTGATAACTTCCTTAGAAAGTAAAAAAACATAAAAATGTAAACAGGGGGGTTTGTATCTCCTAATAAGTAAAAAGAACTAAAAAGAACTAACGAAATTGAAAGAGACACTTAACAGCTTTTAGAATTGGGTTTTAATCAATTAATCAAAGTAACTAGGGTTTACGTGTTCCCCACAGGTTCATAACTTGATAATTCTAACTATAACAATTCTTTCCTAGTATCTTGCATGCAAAGTGATAAGTTATGTATTTCTAAATCCTTGGTCCGGCATATAGAAAATCTCACTCCGCACCTTTGTCCGGCTACGTGTGTTGCTTTCCTAACCCTTATCGTTACCCCATATTAAGCATCGTATTCGATATTTGACTAAGTTACTACCTCGTACCAATCAATACTAGCCTATTAGATAGTATACACTAAATCTATGTTAATAATTCTTTTCCTATTATCTACCTCCTTGGTCCGGCAAGTAGCATTAAGGCGAGTTCTAACGTTGATCATCCGTTAAAAAGATTTCTAAGCGAAAGAATTATTAATACATGCAAGACACTATTCTAGAATTGTTATTTTAGCTAGGGTTTATCTCATTATTTGCCTATGGTTCCCACAACCCTAGTTATGGAGTTTAGTTACTCATCGCCATAAACACAATATTCAAATATATTAAATAAGAATTCATGTACTTACTTCAATGAGAAAGAGTAAAGTCCAAAAGATTGCTTGATTAATCACCAAAAAGTACTTGTAAGAATATCCCAAAGGATCAAAAACTAATCAATCAATAATAATATGAGTTCTAATATTGTAGATTATAATTATCCGGTGTCTAACCTCAAAAACTAGGTTTTTCGAACTATTTATAAAAAAATACAAAAACCTAATTAAACAAGAATTCTAATTACTGGAAATCTGCCAAAACGCGGCTGGGTCGACGGACCACGCGACGGACCGTCGTAGTCATGACGGACCGTCGTGGACTCCATCGTCCTGTACTTGTGCATTTTCCTCTGCTGCTCTCTTCATTCCCCTCAACGGCAAGTGTGACGGACCGTCATAGGCATAACGGTCCGTCGAGGGTCTCGTTTCAAAAGTCTTCAACTCTTGGAATTTGGGTACTGGGATCACTTCTCTGATCTTCACGACGTACATGCAGGACGGGCCGTCATGACCATGACGGACCGTCACAAGCCTCGTAATCCCACACTTGTCAGACTTCCCCATCTTCCTTCAGCAGCTCATCTCTCAAAATCTCCGCAATTGGCTCTGGAAAGATTTCCTGTAAAACAAAGAGAAACTTGTATAAAAATTAGCATAAAAAGGGCTTTTGGACACACTAAACTTGAGTTAAAAGTATTAATTATACCGTGAAGCCACGGTATATCAGGATGATATCTAGAAATTGCACAATACGATTTGAAGGTGTTATTTGGAGTCCTTAGGTCTTGTCCAAAATCATTACTTGAATTTCCTTTATTTGATGAATGAGACTTAAAAGAAATAATGAATATAATGAATTATGTTAAGAAATTATGTTAAAGAATAAGTACTTACCTAGAGTAATTAAGGGTTGTCTAGTTAAGGCATGAAAGGGGCATAGGAATGGTCGCTTCTTCTATTACCTACATAAATCGTAAGAATGACTTCAGTTAAGGAAGATGATTGTTTATGTGGACATGATAAAAATATAGGAAGTCTTAAGGATTATTTAGGTAGTCTTGAAGAGGTCAACCATGGATGTTACCTTCTTGATCTACTTAAGTAAATCTTCTGATAGCCTTTGGTGAGAAAATGTCATATCTTCTTTATGTTGATGTATTAAGTGAGAATGATTCTATAAACCTCTCTAGGCATGCCTTAATGATCCTCAAGACTACTTATGATGAGTCACATACACACTTACAAGACACCAACATAAGAACATTAGAGTCTCCTTCCAAAGGAACTTCTAAGTCTCACTTATGTCATAGTCTTTATTTTATTGCCTTGAATGGGATTAGTCATAATTATTGTATACTCCAAAGTTTAGATGGTTCAAGTATATGTTGTAAAGTTTTAATGTTTTAAATGAAAGTCTTCTGCTTGTGTAATGTTTATGAATGAGTTCTTCTTGAAGTCTTATTTTCCGTGTGATGACACAAGGATAACCTAACTTCTAGGGTGTACTTGCGGGTCGTGAAAAAACATATATATCATAGAGGTCATGCCATAAGAAGATTCAAGCCATACATGTTCCATGTATGGGTAGCATCCCATACTACCATCCACACTAATTACTTCTCTAGATTAACCTAATCCATCCTAACTAAGGAAGTAAACTCCCATCCTAACCGTCAGACAACTAATCATGTAGATCAAAGCTAATCCTAGGGAAGCATGAATCCTAAACACTAAAATATCTTGAGAAACTAATCACAAGCAAATTCATGTAATTCACCTTGCATGGTTATCATGAGATACCCCTTACATGAAAGTAAAACAAACATTAGGAGGGCCTTTACACTAAGGCTATCATAAAATGGTTTAATCCTAACAAAGTAAAGCTATCATGAAGTCACTCTAGTAAAGAGACTTCAAGCGATTCTTAGGAGAGCTACACTACCAATCAAAAGTTATCATGAGAAACACCATTGTTAAGCTATCACGATCAAGCACTAGAAACACATGACCAAGGTAAACATTAGAGAGCTTAATTCCTCTATCTAAAACTATCATGAGATTCACCTGAAGAAATCACGAGACCTAAAATCTCATACTAAAACACCTTGGTGTTATGTTAACAAGTCAAACAAAGAATAAGAGGCTTACTCAACACTACTTTAATCTATTTTAATTCATCATGTAATAATTCATTTTAGGTTATTAGGTTGACCTAGCATCAATATATGTGATAGAACTTTCATTCATTATCATGTTGATGTCTAAGTGTGGAAGAGAACAAAACATCATCACAATCCCTTCATAATGACTTCACCCCAGAAGCCCTAGTATAAATGGCATGCAAACCCTACAATCTATTACTTCACTTAATTTATCATGATTCATGTTCAATTACAAGTTATTTCATTCAATTTGATCATTACAAGGTAATTCTAGGCATACATGATAACATCTCTTCAGTTCCTTCTTTACAAGTCAAGACCATCCTAAATCAATTAGGCCTAGTTCTTTTAAAATCTAGGTGATTCAATCATGAACAATTAGCATTCAATACAATTGAAGTAAGAAAAATAACTTAGAACATTCATCTTGCCTCTTATAAGCAAAAATCACCATGATTACTTTCAACATAAACTTCTACAATTAACCATGAAAACATAACATAATAATCACATGAGCATAATTGAATGCTACCCAATATATTTGGATCACAATCAAGCCTTACCCACAATGCAATCACAACCGTCTTTTGATTGTGGTTCTTTAGATTCACAATTGAGGAATAATTAGGAGAATCAATGAATGGAAGAATCGATGAATGAATAAGCTTCACATACCTTAGATTATAGCCTTGACCCAGTTTGAGTCTTTTGTGAAAGTCGTCCTAAGAGCAACCTCCAATTTCTCTTCTTCTTCAATTGTTATCTAAGAGAGTTTTGGAGAGGGGGATGTTTTGATCTTAGAGCCTAATGTCTAAATGGGTCTCTTATTGTTTAAATACTCATAAAATACCTGAAACTACATGATTTAATAACCCATGCATTTTTTTGGACGGGGGGTGAATTTTCCATTTACCCTTAAGTTTCAAGTTTGCATGACTAAATTGCAGGCCTCCCATTGACGGTGCAGTCCACGGACCATCGCTGGAAAGACAATGTCGTGCTTCACAACCATCATTTCTGGCAAATACTAAAATTATTGGGGCTTGAGCTACAATTTTAATTAAATTTTTGGGGCTTGAGCTCCAATTTTAATTATGGGGCATTGATGCACTTACTATCCGTCGATTATCTTCGTTTGTTAGGACTGTTTTGACAGTTTTGAACCAAAGTTTGGGACCTTCTCAAGGACCATTTTAGTGATATTTGGGGAGTCCTTCTCATATGTTTCCACCCTAAATACGGCCAACTAGATTTTAGGAACCTTTCATAAAATTTTGAGCCCCAAACACTCCATAAACCCTCATAAAACATACTAAGGCACGCAAGCATGTTCTCAAGGCTAACTTTCAAACAACTTGGATGTTCTTGTACTTTTAACCTCCAAAATCTTCCAAAATTATATAATGCCTCTAAAAGAAATCAAATTATTCATTTTAAGACATTCTAGGCTAATCAGAAACATCTTTGGCTCTGTTTGGACCTAATTTATTTTGGGGTCCTTACAGTGTAGACTTTAATGTTAGCATCATGATTTATGTGTATTTATAATGTAAAGTATAATTTGAATGTTGATTATGTTATGGTAAGGTAGGGTCTACATGATTCATTGTGATAAGTACTATTATAGAATTACCTCTACCTATATAACCCTATATGAATTTGTGATCTTATACATGTTAGGAGTTGTTTATTCAAACGTAGAATGTGCTCTTTTCTCCTATGATGAAATGTGGGTGTGTGGTCTATATTAACTAATTACTCTATATGTTAGTTCTCTATGACTTGGGATATTGTAATGTACTATTGATCCTTTGAAGAGTGGTTTCCTCAATAACAATGTTGTTTCTATTATGTGATCATAATGACCAATATGTACACACACACTCCATGCATAACTATGAACACGATATGTTAATGGTGTCAATTGGAAGGATAATTTTCATATTCTCATTTATATCATATTGTTAATGAAAAGTATATGACTAATGAATTATGAACAAGTGTTGTTTAAAGGTGTTTATGTGAAAGTCTTTGTCATATATGTACACACACATGAATGTATAAATGAAGGATGTTTATAATAATCAAGTGAATAAAAGTCTCTTTTATTTCTTAAATTGTACTCTAAACTAGATTATTTTTATAAATGTTATGATTATGTGAAAGGACATTCTCAGATGATGATGGTTTTGATAAAAGGACATTCTCATATATAACATATGAGCTACGTACATGTTATATAAGGTGTTAATCCCCTAAAGTGTATCTTGTGAACAAATGGTTAATAAAGAATAAAGGCTCTTCAAAAAGGGAAGTTAGCTTTTCACCGTGTGAACTTGATAATGAGAGGTGTTCCTTCACAAAGGAAGGGAGGTTCACCCGATGTACTCATGGTTCCTTAACTATGTGCCCCCGTATGAACCTTAGCGAGTGGATCCACCTATATGCTATTTTGATGTTTATGTCCTACCTTTGCAAGTAAGATGCCCTCCTTTCTATGTAATGGGCTGACACCTAATTTCATGTTTACCTCACATGGTCTAATATCAATAATTGTAAAGTTTTCCGAACATAAAATGAACAATGGAAGTAAGAAGATGAACAGTAACTAGGAGTACCTAACAATTGTTACTAAGTGTAGGTACGGGAATAGCACAGTACGTATAAATTGCGCAAGATAGGTCTTCAAGGGAATTCTACAATGTTTATGCATATATATATATATATATATATATATCATGCATAGCATTATGTTTTAAATATACTTCTTATAACTAATATGGATGATATTATTCTCATTTGATATACATGATGATGGTCTTACTTAGTATGCATGTTGTTGACTACACTTGATGACGTATGAGTTAATAAGCAATGCTTGTGATCTCCTAGTTGGTTTACTTTGTATGTATGAGGATATGGGACTCCACATGTATATTGCACTAGTAGACCTAGATTAGGGTTATCATTAATGTGTTAAGAATTATTAATGAAATGAACTCTAAATATGCAATGTTTACAATGGTTTTATTATGGTGATATTTCTATTATCGACTTCTATGTTGTCTTGAGATGTGCCCAAAGACTAAATGGATTATGAATATATTGCAATAAATGAATGGGTTCATATGTGAGGTCTATGAAGTATGCATGTCTTATGCTTAAGGTTTTACACATGTGTTGTAATTTATTTAATGCGATGTACCTATGTAAAGGGTGACTTCATATATGCACTTGGTGTAAATAGTATAATGGGATGCTACTTCAACGTTGCACTACTGTGACTTGGCGTTTTCTTAGTTATGGTTCTTATTTGGAGGTTTTGTCTATTATATGGTATGTCCTTATGAATGTATGTGTTTTAATTGATGAAGGTCTTATGATTATTCACCTTTCATGTCCTTAAGGTGACACTTTAGTATGAATGGCTGAATGGGTTGCTTTAGGTAAAGGTGTAAAGGTAAAAAGGAAAGGTAATGTATTTGATATATTAAATGTGACTTAATGTGATAAATGAATTTAAGTGTTTTTATTAATGGTATCCATGTATAATATAAAATATGTAAACTATATTGTGCTTATTGTAATAAATGTTCTTGAAGTTCCCGAAACGACATGATGCACAGTTCTAAACCAATTTCCTCTTTTCAAAGCATGTACTAATATCATTGATATTTTACATTAAGTGTAATTTGTGATAGCTAAAGGATATTCTCTAGAAGGAAGATCTTGAACTATGATTCCTAAGTTCTAGTCTGTCCATAATAATTCAAGGACCTTTATGTTAATAGTTTAACTTAATTTCATGTAATTGCATAAAAATATTCTTTTCTTTTGTTAAGGGATGTGTCCCTATACCATTGGAATGGTATCTAAGATGGTAAGATGAGACTTAGTGTTCTAATTATGTACAAATGATTTTTCAATGGAATGGTTTTTTAGTCTTGTGTTATACTATGAAAAAGTCTCAACTTTTTTTCTAATTTTATGAGAGTGCGATGAATGCTAAAAGCTTGTGTAAAACCTCGTAGAGGTAAAGTATTTTGTGTTATGTATAGGGGGTTCTCGCCATTTGTGAAAAACTTGTTATTAAAGAATTAGGCTATAAATATCGTCTTAGGTGTCATAGTCTCACAATGCCACGTCTATTAGAGTCTTATTCATCGGTGTGAGTCACAACACATCGATGAGCGAGAGTATATATGACGATAGAAGTTTCATTTTCTTATTTACTCTTGTTTCATACATTAGAGCTTAGCTCTAGATTATCTCTCTCTTATTTTCCTTGTCCATTGGTCTTCTAGATGATTTCTTGGAAGGGTGATGTCTCAAGGCTTGAGGGATGAAAAGGTGAGTTTTTATGCTATTATGGTTCGGTAACTAGATGAGTATATATAAATGTGGAATCGGGAGAATCCGTGTGAATAACTGATTAGTTCGCATATGAACATATAGTGGAAAAAGGTAACAAGGGGTTTTATTCCATAATTTGGGATTATGTTTTGCTCTCGTTTGACTTGGAGGGTTGCATGTACCACTTAGTTCATGGGGAGAAAAAGCGAATTAATGTTGACAACCTTTATAGAGGTTAGTTTTCTTTTATGATTGATCTGAAGTGTGTTCATTTGAAGAGAGTTCTTATATGATACCTAGGCATGGATAGTTTGAAGATTCCACGTTAACTTGAGAAATAAGATATGGTTAAATTTTTGGTTTTATTTATGACCATAGGTGCTTGAGATGTATAACACAACTTTAATTCTAATGAGTCTAATAAGGTTATGGAGTTGGAGTAATATTGGTGTCTAGGTGGTACCTATTGACGTTTTGTTCATAAGATCCCTTTTATGAGTGTGGGAGTGAAATCCTCTATAGTGTATAATAATTTAATGTGAGGAGTCTGGAGGTTTAATCTTGACTAGCCTAGGACTTTTATTTAAGTGCATGGTCAATTGAAGATTTTATTAAGCTCCACTCAATTTGGGGATAATGTGCGTACATTTTAAGGTTTCCAGTGACCTTAATGTTCCTACATTTAGTTTCCTTGAACATCTCCATGTTGAGAATCACTTTGAGTGGTGGATATAAAGAGAAGTGATTTAAGTACTCATTTTGGATATCATGAAATCCTCATCTAATGAAGTGTAGTAAAAATTTAGTGAGAAATGGTTCCTCGTTTAGAGAGGATTGAGGTGATGTTTAAAAAGGTTTTGCATTAACAAGAATTAAGAACGGGAATATTGTGCATGATTAGTAAGGTTTGTAAATTAATGTCCTCTTGGGTGAGATAAGTTTCTCTTATATGGGTTTACCCTAAGTGGGGGATGATGAGTTTAGCAAGGTTGTTGATATCCCTATCTTTTCCTTCAATTCTTACTAAAACTTGAAACAAAAGAGTTCCTAGTATCTCGTTCATATTTTTGAGTCTTGCATATGAGTATAGGTGTCATTATCTTTATATGTTATGCATGTCCTAGATTGACATTATGTTATGCATATTTTTAAAAATTCTTACTGTATGAAAAGGGTTTTTTGATAAATGTCATGCTTCTCATATTGTTATGCATCTTAATATGGTAAATACGCATTTGACTTTATGAGATGTTTTAATGAACATTATTGATTTAACTTTTGATGAAGGAGTATATTGGCCCCACATTGAGATATTAAGATTTGTTTAAATGAATAAAGATAAGTTCCCTTTTAGAATATGTAATTATGTGATTTTGGAAGTGTTAATACAGGCTCACTCTTGAGAAATGATGGTGCTTCTTTCCAATATTATTAATGTGTGCCTATGAATTGTGATAATTTCCCTAAATGATACATGTTCATTAATGCTAGTGTTATGCAAGAAAAAAATATTGTGAAAGAACTTCCTTATATTATGATGTGTTTGGTGTGGTTCTACGATTCTGACATCACGAGGAAAGGAGTATGAGCATTCTTTGGTTATAAGTTGAGCATTTCTCTTTAAAATGAATTTACTTTTGTGGAGTACTTGTATATGAACTACATGATTACATATGAGTATGTAAAGAAGAAGGAAATACCTCCTTGAACATAACTACACAAGGTGATGTAATATATGGCATTAATGACATTATGTCTAAATTATGAAGATTGTGGTTTATCTACTTTGCCAATGATTTATACGCATTGAGTATCAGTTATTTATTTTCTTCATGAGTTATAATATTTATCATGTCTCTAAGTGATATTGGGGTTATTTCATTTATTGTCTTTGTTGATGAGATGAAGGAAAAGGATCATGTAATGATTAGGAGAAGGAATTTCCTTCTATGAACATGAGAAATGTCTATGTGTTTGGTGCATTATGATTTTGTGGATGAAGTATCTACTTACTTGTGTTGCCTTGAATGCATAATGATATGAATTTTGTGTTCTTTGTAAGTTTGGTGCATAGAATATTAAGTTCTCTTAATATTATGTGTCGTGAGTTTGTAGTTTGTTCATTCAGTCCTTTAAATGTTGCCAGTGTCATTCAAGGACGAATGTTCCCAAGAGTGGGATATTGTTAGGACCCTCAAATTGAAGTAGGATGAACAAGATCCTTTTAACTCCCTAAAATGAACGAGGGTGAACTAGAGCTTCGTGAATGTTTCTTGAGTTAATTTTAAGTTAAAATGAGTTACATTGATTATCTTAGGAAGTGTATGATGTTTTTTTAAGTTTGGAGGTCAAACTTCCAATAATGTCCATGATGTTTGGAAAGTGTGCCTTAGAGAGTGCTTGTGTGCCTTGGTGTTCTTGAGTGTGTTTTACGTGTTCGTTTTAATCAAAATTAATGTGGAATGTTTCGAAGACCTATACGACTATGTTTAGGGGTTCAACGTTTGTGTACGATCCAACCTAGGACCTACTAGCGGCCCTAGAAGAGGTCCACACCTCTTGGCGAGGATCTGCCAAAACACTGATCAAACGACGACCCAGGGGACGGTCCGTTGATCAACCAACGGTCCGTCGACCATAGGGTGTCAATTGAATCTTTCATGAAAACGATTTAAATGATTCAAATATTATGTTTCTATTGTTAGTTGGTAATTTTAATTCTAAAACTTCAACGAAAACATGTTAAAGCTTTATGTCAAATTTTTGCTTAAGAAATGTGTTAAATGAGCATGAATATGTTATCTTTAAGCGTTGGTTTCTTTGAGTCGATATTGTTTTTTAGCTACTGACATAAGGGATATATTATGATGAAATGTTGAGTAAAATGTTATTGGTTATGGAAGCGTGTATTAAAGGTTAAGTTGGTTATGTTGTTTAGCTTTAATTTTGAAATATTCTTTGAGTGGTAGGGTTCACCTTCTTGGTGGGGGTGTTTAATTTCATTATATGAATGTGAAGTTACTTGTTTATTGTGAATGAGGACATGAAGTCTTCCTATGTGAAGTAAGATGATAATAATGTTATTCTTTCTAAATGTGCCTTTTGAAGTTATTATGTGAAGTTTGCTAGAGAGTATGCTCAAATAATGTATATCCTTATGTGAAGCATTTAAAGTGTGTGATGTGATAAATGAAGGTCTAATCATGTATAGAAGTTAAATGTAAATGAAATAATGTCTATGTGCAAGGTGTGCTCACATATAAACACACTCACACTTTAATGAATGAATGAAGCTAACTTAAGTTAATAGGGGAGTTTTGGGGTTAACAGTCTTTGTATCAACCACACTACATCCTAAAAGCTTTCTAAGATAGTTTGGAGGATGAATGCCCTTCGTGAGTTGAGATGTGGTGTTCACTAGTTATCCTTAATTTATAGTTTATAATGTTCAGAATCAGTGGGAGTTAGGCCTTGCACTTAGACAATATGAACAAGAAGCGTTACACTTCGTGTGTTGAGCTGTTGTACTCCAATATACCTCTTGAGATGTGTATTTCTCATTAGTAGAGAATGATTTACGTAGTAGAAATCTCTTAATACCTTAACTATGTACCGGCATAGGTGTAGCTATTGGGAAAGCCATGTAAAAGCTACTAAAATGACCTTACACTAGGCAGGTGAGGATCCCACATCCGAAAGGGGTTAACATTGTGATTACATGTCTAGCTCTTATGGTCTATATCAGTTAAGCTAACTCCCACAAAATAAATGAATGCGATAAGTCTTCTAAAATATTGTGCTTCTTAGAGTAGGTAGTGGAATGAGACTCTATTTATCCATTGCACTAAGTAGGCATTCTAAAAGGGAGTCTTGGTGAGTATTGTATGAATTGAATGAACTAAGTCTCTAAAACAACGTACTACTTAGGGTAGGTGGTGGTATGAGACACTATCTATCCATTGCACTAGGTAGGACCTTCCTAAAGGGGAGTCTTGGTGCGAAGCCTTCTAAAAGAGTGTAACACTTAGGGTACGTGGTGGTATGGGAAGCCATCTACTAATTGCACTAAGTAGGAATTCCGAAAGGGAAGTTTTGGTGTCGTATCTCCCAATGTCTTATTATTGAAGTGGTGGCTTGTTCTCCCGATGTAACGACCTGTTTAGTCGTTTTGAGCAACAGATTTTATTCTGGAAAAACTGGCAGAGGTGACGGAGGCCACGATAAAGCGTCAAGGGCACGACGGACCGTCGTGGAGGGTGTCGTTTAAAAACACTTAGAAAATCTGAAATTGGGTACTGAAAATCGACTCTCTGAACGTCGTGACGAAATGGCAGGACGGACCGTCACAGGCGTGACGGACCGTCACAGACTCTATGGTGGAAATTGAGTATCTGACGGTTTTGACGACCTGCAGGACGGACCGTCGCAGGCACGATGGCCCATCACGGGCTACGCAATCCCAGTTCGGGTCGGATTTCTTTACACGTTTTAAGGGACTTTTTTGACTATTCCTGCTTTAATTATAAAGTTAGAGGGTTAATGTTAATAAGTCTAATTACTTGGGGGTTAAAAGAGGTAACCTTAAGTTAATTAGTGGGTTATTATTTCCATCTTTCATTCTTAATTACATAATAATTAGGGTAAAAGAAAGAGGGTTTGAATAAGAAAAATAAAAGAACAAAGACAGAAAGAAAAAGAGAGGAGAACGAGTAGAGAGAGAGAGGAACGAAGAGGACAACAAGAAATTGAGGAATTTGATTGCTTGATCACGATTCTTCGGTGGAGGTAGGTTATGGTTTCTTTTACACTATTCGTAGTAAACTCTTAATAGCGAATGATATGTGTTGGGTAGTATTATAGAGTATTCTTTATGCTTAATTGTGTGTATGCATGATGTGATTTTATATATATGATTTCATGAAACAAGCATGATGAAGTTATTGAATCCCAAACCATGATATAAACCTAATCTCTTGTTAATGATAATGCCTTGGTATAAAAGAAGTCTTGATGAACTAAAGTGATGAGATGATGACGCCTTGGTATAGAAGAAGGCTTGATGAATTAATCGAAGGAGATTAGGGGAGGGGAGGAGTGTCACGTACACACATAGAATTAGAATTAGTGGGACGGGTGTCACGAACCGACACGTAGATGTAGGGGATCGGAGTGTCACGTACCGACACATAGAATTAGTGGAACGGGTGTCACGAACCGACACGTAGATGTAGGGGATCGGAGTGTCACGTACCGACACATAGAATTAGTGGGACGGGTGTCACGAACCGACACGTAGATGTAGGGGATCGGAGGTGTCACGTTCCGACACATAGTAGTAGGGGATCGGAGTGTCACGTACCGACACAGAGGAATAAAGATAATGAATCTTGAAAGATACTAATATACTCAATCTAAAGAACATGTATCCCAAAAGAGTATGGTGTGGAGGCTTGAGTCCTCATAGATATGATCGGTGATATTATAAATGAGGTTTGTACTTGTTACTATCACATGTTAAGAATATTAGTTGATTTTATGATATATCTGAGATATATTGTTTTCTATTTTGAGTTGGCCGATGATACCTACTCAGTACTTGTGGTTGTACTGACCCCTACTTTTATGTTTTCCTTTGTTTATTTGTGGAGTGCAGCAAAACGTGCCGTCATCTTCGACTCAATAGTAGTTCAAGCCAGTCTTCGTCACACCGGATCTTCAGGGTGAGCTAATGCTTCTAGCTTGGACTGGATCTCCTTCCTCATGTCTTGATGCTTGAAGTTTCGGCATAGACTAGCTTTTATTTATTTTAGCTTCTTAGAATACTCTTAGTTTAGTAAATTGGTCATAGATGTTCTTGTGGTGATGACTTCCAGATTTTGGGAAATTAATAGATGTTTGAATTTTAGAAGTTATTGAATTGTCTTTTATTTATGAGTTTAAGTCTTCCGCATTGTTTTATGTTGATATTAAATTGAAATGATAAGGTTTAGATTGGTTGGTTCGCTCACATAGGAGGGTAAATGTGGGTGGCCAGTCGCGGCTCGGTTTGGGTCGTGACAAACTTGGTATCAGAGCATTAGGTTCGTTGGTCTCATCACACAAGAACAGGTCTAGTAGAGTCTTAAAGAACGGTTAGGGGGACGCCTTTACTTTTCTTTGAGAGGCTATAAGACTTTAGGAAAATTTCATTTTCTTTCTTTCTTTCGTGCTATTACTTGGATCCAATTGGTATCTAGGTGATACAAATTGGTATCTGACCATCTTCACTCTATTTCCAGATGGTTAGAACTAGAGCAACGACAACGCCAACATCAACATCAGCAAGACAAGATGCATCTGAGCCAGCCACTGGGGCTGTAACTCGGAGTGCAACAGTGGCAGAGGCCGCGGTAGAGGTCGTGGGAGAGACGTCCTCTAGAGGGAGGAGGACGAGCACCTAGCCCATCTAGTACTAGGGCGGGGAAGGTAACTCCTCCACCGACTGAGGAAGTAGTAAGAGATGGGGAGGATGGGGAGAATGAACAAGTACAGAACGAGGAAATGCCACCCCAACCTACCCCAGAGATGATCAATCAGGTGCTCGCTTATCTTAGTGGGTTGTCTGATCAGGGTCAGGCACCCCCAACATTTTCTGCACCAACACCTCCGGTTTCAGAGGTACGACATGCAGCCACTATGGCCCCTCGTATGGATGCCTCATTGGACATAGGCACGTTTCCACGACTGACTACCGGGCCTATAATGACAAATGATCAGCATGACCTTTTTAGTAAGTTCTTGAAATTGAAACCTCCAGTCTTCAAGGGTGCAGAATCTGAGGATGCTTACGATTTTCTGGTTGACTGTCATGAGCTACTACACAAGATGGGTATAGTAGAACGGTTTGGGGTTGAGTTCGTGAGTTATCAGTTTCAAGGGAACGCCAAAATGTGGTGGCGGTCACATGTTGAGTGTCAACCAACAGAGGCACCACCTATGACTTGGGCCTCATTCTCTAGCTTGTTTATGGAGAAATATATTCCCCGGACCTTGAGAGATAGGAAAGGGACGAGTTCTTGAGCCTAGAGCAAGGTAGGATGTCGGTCAATGCATATGAGGCTAAGTTTCGTGCACTATACAGATATGCCACCCAACTATGTTTCAGTCCACAAGAGCGGATTCGCCGTTTTGTGAAGGGGTTTGAGATCCGAATTGGCGAATTTCAGCCTTACAGGTAGCGGCTACGGCAAAATCCTTCCAAGAAGTAGTAGATTTCATGGTAGAGATGGAAGGAGTGAAGCCAGATGAATTCACCACGGCATCGACATCAAAGAGGTTTCGAAAAGGGGGTGAGTTTAATGGTTCTTTCTAGAGGACAGGGTTCCGGAGGTTACTCAGTCCGACCCATTCAGTCTTCACTACAGACTGTAGTTGGGGGGTCCACCTCAGACCAGTCAACATTTCTCTGAGAGACCCATGCGTAAATCTAGGAGTGTTATATGATGTGGGGAGATGGGACATATTAGGGAATTGTCCAAAACAGAGTAATAGACCCCCAATAGCTAGAGGTAGAGGTGGTCATGGTAGAGGCCGTTTTTCTGGAGAACGCGGTGGCCGAGGTAGTGGTGGTCACCAAAAATAAGGTCGGGGGGGTAACGGGGCAAACGGAGAGCCACTACATCACAACATTGTAGGGACAACGGACAAACAAACGAAAGGGCCCATTGTTATGCTTTCCCTGGGAGATCAGAGGCGGAAACATCTGATGCTGTCATCACAGGGAATCTTCTGGTTTGTGTGATTGCATGGCTTCCGTATTGTTTGATCCTGGATCCACATTTTTTCTTATGTATCTTCCTCATTTGCTAATGGTCTAAATTTACATTGTGAATTACTTGATATGCCTATTCGTGTTTCTACTCCGGTGGGTGAGTGAGTCTGTGGTAGTTGAAAAGGTATATAGGTCGTGTTTGGTGAACTTTGTGGGGAGTAACAATTATGTAGATTTGGTTATCCTAGTAGAAATGGTTGATTTTGATGTAATTCTGGGTATGACTTGGCTTTCTCCGCAATTGCAATCTTGGATTGTAATGCTAAAACGGTGACGTTAGCCAAGCCTGGGACAGATCCGTTAGTGTGGGAGGGTGACTACACTTCCAATCCGGTGCGTATCATCTCTTTCTTCGTGCTAAGAAAATGGTTAGTTAAAGGGTGTTTAGCTTTCTTGTCACATCTCAAGGTGACACTACCCAGTACCCTCGATTGAGTCGGTTAGGTGGTCCGTGAGTTTCTTGATGTATTCCTGCGGATCTTCCGGGTATGCCCCCAGATAGGGATAGGGATTTGACTTCTGTATGATCTTGAACCGGGTACATGCCCCATTTCTATACCCCCTTATAGAATAGCCCCCGCGGAGTTAAGAGAATTAAAAGCCCAACTTCAAGAATTGTTGAGCAAAGGCTTTATTAGACCAAGTGCATCTCCTGGGGTGCTCCGGTTTTTTTGTAAAGAAGAAAGATGGGAGTTTTCGGATGTGCCTAGGATGTGCAAACCAGACAAGTAAGGAACCGGGACGTAATGACACAAGTACTTCCCATCCTTCCTTTTACCTTCCAGATTTTGACCTAGCCCCACTATGAACCTTCAGTAACACTTGACTCGCATAATTCAAACCTCTAAGAAGAACATTTAGATATCGGATGGCATAGACATACGCATAGGTGACTATAAAGAACAAGTATCCTCTTCCTCGCATTGATGACTTGTTCGATCAGTTACAAGGTGCTTGTGTCTTCTCTAAGATTGACTTGAGATCCGGTTATCATCAATTGAAAATACGAGCAACGGATGTGCCAAAGACTGCTTTTAGAACCAGGTATGGGCATTACGAATTTGTAGTGATGTCTTTGGTCTTACGAATGCCCTGCTGCGTTCATGAGTTTGATGAACGGGATTTTTAAGCCATATTTAGATCTCTTTGTGATCGTATTTATTGATGATATACTGATATACTCCAAGAGTAAGAAGGAACATGAGGAGCATTTGAGAATTGTATTGGAAATGTTGAGGGAGAAAAAGCTTTATGCCAAGTTCTCTAAGTGTGAGTTTTGGCTAGATGCAGTGTCCTTCTTGGGGCACGTGGTTTCTAAGGATGGAGTGATGGTGGATCCTTCTAAGATCGAAGTAGTGAAGAATTGGGTAAGACCTACTAATGTGTCAGAAATAAGGAGCTTTGTGGGGTTAGCTAGCTACTACCGCCGATTTGTCAAGGGATTCTCTTCTATTGCTTCCTAACTGACGAACTTAACTAAGCAAAATGTTCCATTTGTATGGTCGGATGAGTGTGAGGAAAGCTTTCAGAAGCTCAAGACTCTGTTGACTACTGCACCAATTCTCACCTTGCCAGTGGAAGGTAAGAATTTCATTGTCTATTGTGATGCATCCTATTCGGGTTTGGGTGCAGTGCTAATGCAAGAGAAGAATGTGATTGCTTATGCTTCAAGACAATTAAAATGCATGAACGTAACTATCCAACTCATGATTTGGAATTGGCCGCGGTAGTGTTGCACTAAAGCAATGGAGACCACTATTATATGGGGTTAAGTGTGAGGTCTACACGGATCATCGTAGTCTACAGTATGTCTCACTCAGAGAGATTTGAATTTGAGACAGAGGAGATGGATGGAACTACTGAAGGACTACGACATAACTATTTTGTACCATCAGGGGAAGGCGAATGTTGTAGCGGATGCTTTAAGTAGAAAGGCGGGAAGCATGGGAAGTCTAGCTCACTTGCAAGCTTCTAGGCGCCCATTGGCTAGGGAGGTTCAGACTCTGGCTAATGACTTTATGAGACTAGAAGTAAATGAGAAGGGAGGATTTTTAGCTTGTGTGGAGGCAAGATCTTCCTTCCTTGATAAGATTAAGGGAAAGCAGTTTAATGATGAAAAATTGATCCGGATCCGAGATAAAGTGTTGCAAGGAGAGGCTAAAGAAGCTAAAGTCGATGAAGAAGGTGTTTTGAGGATTAAGGGAAGGGTATGTGTACCTCGCGTCGGTGATTTGATCAACACTATTCTGACAGAGGCTCATAGTTCAAGGTATTCGATACATCCGGGCGCAACCAAGATGTACCGTGACCTAAAGCAACACTTTTGGTGGAGAAGAATGAAGCGTGATATTGTGGATTTTATTGCCAAATGTCCAAATTGTCAACAAGTAAAGTATGAATACCAAAGGCCCGGAGGAACACTTCAGAGAATGCCCATTCCGGAATGGAAATAGGAGAGAATTGCAATGGACTTCGTGGTTGGTCTTCCAAAGACATTGGGCAAGTTCGACTCCATTTGGGTGATTGTGGACAGATTAACTAAGTCTGCTCATTTCATTCCGGTTAAGGTGACTTACAATGCAGAGAAGTTAGCCAAACTTTACATCTCAGAAGTTGTTCGATTGCATGGAGTTCCACTGTCCATCATATCAGATAGAGGTACGCAGTTTACTTCTAAGTTTTGGAAAACATTGCATGCAGAATTAGGTACTAGGTTGGACCTTAGTACCGCGTTCCATCCTCAGACCGATGGTCAGTCTGAGCGAACGATTCAAGTGTTGGAGGATATGCTTCGTGCATGTGTGATAGAATTCGGTGTCCATTGGGATAGCTTCTTACCCTTAGCGGAGTTTTCATACAATAATAGCTATCACTCAAGCATTGATATGGCTCCCTTTGAAGCATTTTATGGTAGGAGATGTAGGTCCCCCATTGGTTGGTTTGATGCATTCGAGGTTAGACCTTGGGGTACTGATCTTTTGAGGGATTCGATAGAAAAAGTGAATCTATTCAAGAGAAGCTTCTAGCGGCGCAAAGTAGACAAAAAGAATATGCAGATCGAAAGGTTAGAGACTTAGAGTTCATGGAGGGTGAACAAGTCTTGTTGAAAGTTTCGCCAATGAAAGGGGTGATGCGGTTTGGTAAAAGAGGAAAGCTTAGTCCAAGGTACATTGGTCCCTTTGAAGTACTTAAGCGAGTAGGGGAGGTGGCTTATGAGTTAGCCTTGCCTACAGGGCTGTCCGGAGTACATCCGGGTTCATGTGTCGATGTTGAAAAGATACCATGGGGATGGAAATTACATTATCCGTTGGGATTCAGTTTTGCTTGATGAGAAACTTGTCTTATGAGGAGGAGCCTGTTGCTATTTTAGATAGAGAAGTTCGCAAGTTGAGGTCAAGAGAGATTTCATCCATCAAGGTGCAATGGAAGAATCGACCGGTTGAAGAAGCCACTTGGGAGAAGGAGGCAGATATGCGAGAAAGATACCCACATCTGTTTACAGATTCAGGTATTCCTTTTCGCCCTTGTTTTCCTTCTTGTGATCGTTCGGGGACGAACGATGGGTAAATTGGTATCTATTGTAACGACCTGTTTAGTCGTTTTGAGCAACAGATTTTATTCTGGAAAAACTGGCAGAGGTGACGGAGGCCACGACGGACCGTCAAGGGCACGACGGACCGTCGTGGAGGGTGTCATTTCAAAACACTTAGAAAATCTGAAATTGGGTACTGAAAATCGACTCTCTGAACGTCGTGATGAAATGGCAGGACGGACCGTCACAGGCAGAACAGACCGTCACAGACTCTATGGTGGAAATTGAGTCTCTGACGGTTGCGACGACCTGCAGGACGGACCGTCGCAGGCACGACGGCCCGTCACGGGCTACGCAATCCCAGTTCGGGTCGGATTTCTTTACATGTTTTAAGGGACGTTTTTGACTATTCCTGCTTTAATTATAAAGTTAGAGGGTTAATGTTAATAAGTCTAATTACTGGGGGGTTAAAAGAGGTAACCTTAAGTTAATTAGTGGGTTATTATTTCCATCTTTCATTCTTAATTACATAATAATTAGGGTAAAAGAAAGATGGTTTGAATAAGAAAAATAGAAAGAACAAAGACAAAAAGAAAAAGAGAGGAGAACGAGTAGAGAGAGAGAGGAACGAAGAGGACAACAAGAAATTGAGGAATTTGCTTGCTTGATCACGATTCTTCGGTGGAGGTAGGTTATGGTTTCTTTTACACTATTCGTAGTAAACTCTTAATAGCGAATGATATGTGTTGGGTAGTATTATAGAGTCTTCTTTATGCTTAATTGTGTGTATGCATGATGTGATTTTATATATATGATTTGATGAAACAAGCATGATGAAGTTATTGAATCCCAAACCTTGATATAAACCTAATCTCTTGTTAATGATAATGCCTTGGTATAAAAGAAGGCTTGATGAACTAAAGTGATGAGATGATGACGCCTTGGTATAGAAGAAGGCTTGATGAATTAATCGAAGGAGATTAGGGGATCGGAGTGTCACGTACCGACACATAGAATTAGTGGGACGGGGTCACGAACCGACACGTACATGTAGGGATCGGAGTGTCACGTACCGACACATAGAATTAGTGGAACGGGTGTCACGAACCGACACGTAGATGTAGGGGATCGGAGTGTCACGTACCGACACATAGAATTTGTGGGACGGGTGTCACGAACCGACACGTAGATGTAGGGGATCGGAGTGTCACGTTCCGACATATAGTAGTAGGGGATCGGAGTGTCACGTACCGACACAAGAGGAATAAAGATAATGAATCTTGAAAGATACTAATATACTCAATCTAAAGAACATGTATCCAAAAAGAGTATGGTGTGGAGGCTTGAGTCCTCATAGATATGATCGGTGATATTATAAATGAGGTTTGTACTTGTTGCTATCACATGTTAAGAATATTAGTTGATTTTATGATATTATCTGAGATATATTGTTTTCTATTTTGAGTTGGCCGATGATACCTACTCAATACTTGTGGTTGTACTGACCCCCTACTTTTATGTTTTCCTTTTGTTTATTTGTGGAGTGCAGCAAACGTGCCGTCATCTTCGACTTAATAGTAGTTCAAGCCAGTCTTCGTCACACCGGATCTTCAGGGTGAGCTAATGCTTCTAGCTTGGACTGGATCTCCTTCCTCATGTCTTGATGCCTTGAAGTTTCGGCATAGACTAGCTTTTATTTATTTTAGCTTCTTAGAATACTCTTAGTTTAGTAAATTGATCATAGATGTTCTTGTGGTGATGACTTCCAGATTTTGGGAAATTAATAGATGTTGAATTTTAGAAGTTATTGAATTGTCTTTTATTTATGAGTTTAAGTCTTGCGCATTGTTTTATGTTGATATTAAATTGAAATGATAAGGTTTAGATTGGTTGGTTCGCTCACATAGGAGAGTAAATGTGGGTGCCAGTCGCGGCTCGGTTTTGGGTCGTGACACCCGAAGTGAGTAAGCCGAAAAGTGGTAGTCATGAGGATCACTTTGGTGTACATTAAAGGAGGCATGTGCGCACTTCCTTCATGTCTTACCTTGGTGAGTCTTAGGATAACCTCGGTAGGGAAACTCCTACGGAAATGAGTTCACTTCCTCATTGGCAAAATACCTTGGAAGTTTACTATTTTTTGAGTAAAAAATGCTTCACTGTAATGTCATAAGTGTTCATTGTAAATGTTGGTTACTTTATTGTAAGTTTGTCCTTTTTGTTAAAATTATGGAAATTATTCTCTAAGTGTTAAATGATGATTCTTAGGTTATTATACTTCTATATTCAAGAATGTTTTATATAATTTGCATGAAAACATATTTCTACTAAAATGCCCCCTTTTGCGTGTTGTTGCATATGTCATATTTAGTACATTATTTTGTACTAACCCCATACTTTTCTATACATTAATGTTGGATAAGGTACTTCCTTCATAAGTGAATGATATAGAAAAGATTTTGACATGTGAAAGTTTTGCTAAAATGTTTATGTTACAAAGTGTGTGAAAGTGTGAATTTGTTCTCCTTGTTAGGTTGTGCTTTTACTATTAACGTTTGAGACTTGTTTTTGATGTGTTATGTGATTCTAAGTGATTCCTTTATGATCTTAAAGTTTTAGTGTCATTCGAGGACGAATGTTGTTCCAAGTGGGAGAGAATGCAACGCCCTAAAACGAACTATGGTGAACTAGAGCTTTGTGAATATTTCTCAAGTTAATTTTAAATTAAAATAAGTTAAATTGATGTTCTTTGTCAGTGTGTGATGTTTGGTTAAGGTTTGATGTCAAACTTCCTAGAACATCCATGATGTTCGCAAAGTGTGCCTTAGAGAGTGCTTGTGTGACTTTGTCTTTTTGAGTGAGTTTTACATGTTTGTGATCTGGAATATTCCTAAGCCTATATGACTATATTTAGGGGTTTAACGTCCGGATAAAACCCACCTAGGTTCCATGCGGGGCCCTAGAAGAGGATCCCACCTCTTGGCAAGAAGCTGCCAAAACAGTGACCAAACGACGACTCAAGGGACGGTCCGTTGGTCATCCAACTGACCATCGACCATAGGCAATTGATTTTAAATTAGAGGATTCTTTAAATATAAGGATTGAATCAAATTAACCATCGACGGACCCCAACCAACGGGGCGTCGATTGGCAAACGGCCCGTCTGTAGGAAAACATATGTGTTTCCTGCAAAAGTTGTAAAGAGGCTGCCTTGGCTTGCGGTGTTTGGTAAATTCACCCCAAGTATTTTATGAACCATGGACGTTTATTTTATGGTTCATTAGGTCTATTAAATATTTATAAACCTTAAGAACTAATTTTAGACCTCATTTTCTAAAACCCAAAACCCCTCTCCCTTAGAACTCTCTCTCAAGTCTCTTTCGAAGTTATAAGTCAAGAAGATCTAAGAGGGTTGTTGGTGGTCAAGGTCATCATAAAAATAATTGGGGTTTCTATTATCTAAGGTATGGTATTCATCCTTGAACCCTCTTCCAATCAAGAAGTCCCTTTTAATGCATTTTCAAAAAGGACAACAACCCTACTTTCCTCTATCTTAAACTCTAAATATGGGTCTTGCATGAAAAAAAAATTTAAATTATTCAAATATGATTTTTATAATGTGATTTAGTGATTTTAATTCTAAAAGTTCAATAAAAATATGTTAACGCTTTATGTCAAATTTTGGCTTGAGGAATGGGTTAAATGAACATGAATTTGTAGTCTTTAAGCTTTGGTTTGTTTGAGGTTATATTGTTGTTTAGCTAATGCCCTATGTTCTACATTATAATGAAATGTTGAGTAAAATTTTATAAGTGATGGAAGCTTGTATTAAATGATAAGTTGTTTAGCTAAAATTTTGAATGTTGTTGAGTGGGATGGTCCACCTTCTAGGTAGCGGTATTTACTTGAATTATATGAATGTGAAGTTACTTGTTTATTTTGAATGAGTCCACGAAGGCTTTCTATGTGAAGTAAGATGATAATAATGTTATTTTTGGTAAAGGTGCCTTATGAAGCTATTATGTGAAATAGCCTAGAGAGTATTCTTAAATTGAGTATATGATTATGTGAAGCATGTAAAGTGGGTGATGTGATGAATGAAGGTCAAAGATTGTATAGAAATTAAATGTAAATAAAATGATGCTTATGTGCAAGGTTTGCTCACGTGTACACACACACTCACAATTGAATGAATGAATGAAGCTAATTTAAGTCAAAAGTGGAGTTTTGGGGTGAGCACTCTTCGTGAGTTGAGATAAATTGTTTATTGTCAACGTCACTAAGTCTTAAGAGTTTTCTAAGATATGTTGGAGGATGAATTCCCTTCGATAGTTGAGATGTGGTGTTCACTAGTTATCCTTAACCTATAGTTTATAATGTTTAGAATCCGTGGAAGTTATGCCTAGCACTAAGAAGATATGAAGAAGAAGTTGTTACACTTCATGAGTTTAGATGTTGTATTCCAATGTTCCTCTAGAGATGAGTTCTGCTCATTAGTAGAGAATGAGTTACATAGTAGAAATCACCTAATCGCTTAAACATGCGCCCGCATATGTGTAGCTATTGGGCAAACCATGTAAAAGCTAAAAGAATGACCTTACTCTAGGAAAATGAGGTTCCCTTATCTAATAGGGGTTAATATCGGGACTCTATGTCTTTATCTCATGGTCTATGTCGGTTAAGATAACTCCCACAAAAGAAATGAATGTGCTAAGTCTTCTAAAATAGTGTGCTACTTAGGGTAGGTAGTGGAATGGGACACTATATATCCTTTGTACTGAGTAGACATTCTGAAAGGGGAGTCGTGGTGACTCTTGCATGAATTGAATGAACTAAATCTCCTAAAAGAACGTGGTACATAGGGTTGGTGGTGGTATGAGACGCTATCTATCCATTGCACTAGGTAGGACCTTCCAAAAGGGGAGTCTTGGTGCCAAGCCTTATAAAAAAGTGTACTACTTAGGGTAGATAGTGGTATGGGACGCCATCTACTCATTGAACTATGTAGGCATTCCGAAAGGGAAATCTTAGTGTTTTATTTGAGTGTTCTCTGAATGTCTTGTTATTGAAGTGGTGACTTTTTCTCCAAATGTAAGTAAGCTGAAAAGGGGTATTCTTGAGGATCACTTTGGTGTACATTGAAGGAGGCATATGTATACTTCCTTCATGTCTTACCTTTGTGACTCTTAGGATATGCTCAGTAGAGAAAATCCTATGCAAGTGAGTTCACTTTATCATTGGAAATACCTTGGAAGTTCACTATTTTTGGAGTCAAAAATGGTTCACAATAATGTCATAAGAATTCACTGTAAATGTTGGGTAGTTTATTGTAAGTTGGTCCTTTTTGTTAAAATTATGGAAATTCTTCTCTATGTGTGAAATGATAATTCTTAGGGTTTTTTTAATTCTATATTCATGAATATTTTATTTAATTGGTATGAATATGTGTTTTTACTAAAATTTCCCTTTTTACATGTTTTTGCGTATGCCATACTTATTACATTGTTTTTTACTAACCCCATACTTTTCTATATTCTATAAGTGTAGTTTTAGAAGCAAGGTTAAAGTCTAGAAGGCAAAGCTTGGGAAAGTTCTTCTCAAGACAAAGTGTGTCCTCATATATCCTATGGCTTAATTCCTATCTTCTTAGTTTCCTTAGTTAAGACTTGTTATGTATTTCCTTAAATGTAAAAGGTCGTGTCCCTAAGTTATTTATGTAGTATCTTTAAGTTGTCTTGTGTCGATGAGATTTTGTAGCTACTTATAAAATATTTCTTTTTAGATTAAATGTTTTTAAACCTATTAATTCGCCAATACTTTTCATTTCTTATGTAATGAACGATAGTTAGAGGGCTTGTTAAAGACCCCAAATGATCAAATACGCCCGGTTATGACCTAAGGGTTCACCCTAATTTCTACAGGGTGCTTTCTGGTCGTGACAATCTTTACTGGGTTTTATGAGTTAATAACTTGTCAAAGTGATGAATTACATCATTCTAATTAATATTTAAAGAGTTTTGAAGTCAAACATCAAAGGATGACAGAGACGTCTACAAACTAGTGGTTTGTGATTCTGTCCTTGTAGGTTTGTCCTCTTTTTATGTGTTTTTTGGATTCTTAAAATTGTAGATGTGACCCTAGTGTATTAATGAACATTTTTAGGGTCAAAAAATTTGGTTACTACTCCCCGACGAACACCCTAAGGGTCCTCGAGGAGGAACAAAATGATTGGACAAGAAGCTTCCTTGGCAGTTTGTGGACAGTGACTAGTGGGAGTCCCTGCGCGTCGTGGACTGTCTCCTCCAAGGAACAGAAAGTTTGTCTGTTTCAGGACATAATGTCCACAAAAATAATTTCAAAAATCTTTAAGGAATACCTCCGTGACACGGACTTGTTCCCTAATGATAATTTCGTAAATGAAAGTTCAGTTTGACTTATTTAAAAAGACCAATTATTATAGGGTTGTTTTGGGTCATTTAGGAGTTGTTTCTAAATTGTTTTTAAGTCATATTTTCCCCCATTACCATATCAAAATATAATTACATAATGACAAGTAAAAAATCCAGAACCCTCTTCTCTTACAAAATTTCTCTTAAAACTCCATTGAAGGCAAAACTCAAGATTAAGCTCAAAGATGGATTTTCAACTAAGTTTTTCTCCATTTTCATGGGACGTAAATCAATAAGGTATGGTAACCCTTGATACTTATATATCCTTTCATCGGAGGAGTTCTATCACAAATTTTCTAATGTGTTTGTAAGATAAAATTGCCAATTTCCAATCTAAACACGGGTTCATTGTCAAGAGGTTTTCAAAGTCATTGTAATGAGAAATTAATGTTTAATTAAGCGTTTTAAGATGATTTTCAAACTAATTCCTTGAAGGACCCATGATCTCCTTAGTCTCTCAATTTAGCCAATAAAATGTGTTTTATGATATTATTTAGATGTTAATGAAATTATTCTTCGATTGTGATAAATTGTTTAACGATATTACTATATTTAGATACAGATTATGAATTGTTGAGGATTGATCTATTAACTTCTAGTATTAAGTATATAAATTTGTGTTGTATGTTTGGTTCACTTATGGTAGCAGTGTTTACTTCTTGTCTATCTAAACATGTTGTGAACATGCACTTAAGAGAAATAGATATGAAGTAAACAATTATTATGATTATTATGAATATGAAGGTGTTCCATGAAGGTTCTATGTGTAGCCTTCAATGTTAGTATCATGATTTATGTGTATTGATAATGTTAAGCATAATGTGAATGGTGATTATGTTGGGGTAAGGTATGTCTACATGCTTGATTTTGAAAGGTACTATCATAGAATGACCCTTACCTAAATAACCCTATATGAATGTGTGATATTATACATGTTAGGAGTTGTCTATTCAAATGTTTAACGTGTTCTTTTCTCTAATGATGAAATGTGGGTGTGTGGTCCCTAGTCAATAATTTTTCTATATGTGAGTTGTTCATGACTTGGGGATATTGTAATGTGTTGTGATCCTATGAGGAGTGGTTTCCTAAATAACAATTCTCTTGCTATTATGTGATTATGATGTTCAGTATGTACACACACTCCTTACATAACTATGAGCATGACATGTTTATGGTGTGAAATATAGGAATATTCTCATATGCACCTTTATATCTTATTAATCATGAAAAGTATATGATTAATGAAGTATGAACATGTGTTATCTAAAGATGTTTATGCAGCACTTCAAAAATCCAAGACGTATTCTAGAGAGTAACAAAAGTGTCATAAGGTTTAGACATTTTTTAAGGTCTATATTATTGAATATAATTCATTTAGAAAGTATAGAAACCAAAACCTCTAAGAACGTTCATGACATGCGGAAACTAGTTCAAGGAGGTACTAGCGTGCCCTAGCCTAATTCACTAGCTTTTAGAAGTCCGAAAATTATAAAAATTGGTGGAAGGGTGTCTAACATGTGTTTAAGTTTATTTATATTTAAAATGTCAGGTCACGACTCTTAAAGGACCAACCATGGTCCCTTGAGTAGGATCCATGCAAAAGTTGGCAAAAGTTGTCAAGAGACATTGTCACCAACGGATGCCACAGACGGGCGGTTGGTGAATCGAGCGGGCATCGATGCCACTCATCGAAGGACAGTTATATAAAATCTTGAAGTATTCATTTCTCACAGTCTCTGAAAAAAGCGACAAATACGCAGCACGGAGGGAGCAGTGGCCGTCGATAGACAAAATCCGTTGATCATGTTCTCGTCAATGGGGCCTGTGTTTTGCTGCACGTTTTGACTTGTTTATTTTAATTAGTTGACTTATTTAGGAAGTTAATTAGTTGTTAGGGAATGAATAATTAAATTTATTAACCCCCTATGTAATTTCTTAACCTAATTAAACTAATCTACGCTCTCATAACTCACAAAACACAAACTTTCTTCCTTCTCTCTTCTTTCTCTCTCTAGAGAAGAACTCCATTGAAAACCAAGCTAGGGGAGGGTTTAAGGTATTCAAATAGTAAAGTTTCACCATAAATATTCATCAAATTTCAAGGTATGAGATCTCTTTCACCTTTGGGACCTATTTTCTCAAGTTCTCTTTCCCAATCTAGAAATTTATGTTATGAATTGATTTGTTTATGATTTATTTTGGATAAATATGAATATATTAACAATTATTCTAACTTGATTATTATATATATTCAAAATTTTGTCTAGTCTTTAGAAGATGACCTTTACCCCTTAACCCTTCGTTGTGATATTGATATGAATTATGTTATATTGGTTCAATTGACTTGGTTATTGGTGAAATTACTAATAGATGATGTTATTGAAGAAATCATGAATGAATTAGGGATAATTATGGTCCTATCATGCTATTTCTTCAGTAATAGAATTAGACTATGACTTTGATCTATGTCTCTTATCTTAAGCTCTGAACTAGTATTTAATTTGTTATGTAGTGATTCTTCTAGCCTTGTATCTTGTTGGTCATTGATTATGAAGATTTTTAACCTATTTGGTTGAATTAAGGGTTGATTGTAAGACCATGATGATGAATTATGAAGGAGGCTTGGTATGTTTAGTGATCCCTATTATTTACTTCAAATTATGGTTAATTGTGATTAAGACATGATGTGGTATTAGAGTATGCCTTGTATTAGGATTTATAGGGTTGGTATGATGTTTAATTGAAATTTTTTGACTATGTTTGTGAGGTTTTGTCTAGATGTATATATACAGGATGGTGAATTATTTACCAATGTGCCTTAACATGAAGTGATATTTAAATGTGCTAACCTCACCTATGTAAATTTTAGTGAAATGAATAGAGTCATGTAATTTTTTTGAGATATGATGATGAATATACAAGGGTTACACCGTATGACATACAATAAGCTATGATGATTAATAAAGACATTCTAAAAAGGCACTTAGCTTAGCACCAAATGAACTTGACATTGGGAGGTGTTGACTTCCCATAGTGGAAGATTCACCCTATAGTTCCATAAGAGGTAATGACTCACCTATGAGGGATACTCATCCATTGGATTCCCATGATAGAAGGCCCCAATTGCCAAGTGGTATGTATAAGGATTATACCTATCTCTTAGTTGTTGAAATATGTTGCCCCCGTAGGAATACTAGCTAGTGAAAAGAAATCAACGTTTATGTTTTATTTTACTTTGGCAGCTAGAACACCTTCCTTTGGTGTAAGGTTTTACAACTCAGGATTCCACACATAGATCTTGTGATCTATGTTAGTAAATCAAGTGTTCCCTAAACTAAAATAAAGTAATGAAGTATAAACAAACTAGGGCGCCTTTACATGTTGACAGAGCATAGGTAGGGGTATGGGACTCTACCTATGCCTTGCACTAGTTTTCCTTGAAGGGAACATTAGGAGGTTGTTACTTTTTTATGAATATCCTTATAATGGTACATGATATGTGTATGATGAACTTGCACATTATTGATACGATATCTTGATTGGTGTTACTTATGAATATGTGTTGGTCTACATTGTTAAAGTATGATGATATGTACGCTTAAATGTTATGTTATGTAAAGTAGGGTGTTAGTCATGATTCTTGTTTTGTTACTTGACGGAGTGAGTTTATGGGGCTTTGCTTGGTCATTTCTCTTGTTTAATTGATAGGGGTTGTGGGTAATTGTCTTGCTTTAGCCATGTTGGAAAGGACTTTTATTCATGCTCGTTGAGGTTATGACTTGATGGTAGAGTTGTTTGACTATATGTCTAGTTACATAATATGCATATTGACTTGACCAGTTTCAATGTTGTTGGTCTTGTGATGTATATGTCTATGACTTAATGACTATGTCTTATAATTTCGTATGGTCTTATTCAATGTTGATAAAGGTTTTCAAAGTAAATTATATACTTAATGAAATGTCCTATTTTAGTATGTTTTTATTATATGTGTGCATATGGTCTCATACTTAGTACAATTGAAGAGCTTTTGGAGACGAAATTTAAGAAGATTTAGATTTCTTAATCATCCATGTAAGGTAGGTCCTCAATTTCCGAGGGTGATGCCACTATCAAGCCATGATGTAGTTTTAGTATTAAGACTCTTATGTTTCTTTCCTTTTTATTTGGATATTAAACATTGTATGACCTATATGTGGTCTTGTTTCATTTATGTATAGGCTAGTCCAATTTTATATACTCTTATTAGATTGTTATGAGATGAGACAACTATTTGACACTATGTTGTGTTCTACATATATTTATGTGCAATAAAATTAAAAGACTAAGTAATATTCCTAAAAGAAGAGTCTGTGTATACTTTATATATATATACTATGTGTGTGTAGAGGTCTATGTAAACCTCCAATTAGAAGTAATGAAAAGTTTTACATTTTCCGCTAAATTTGACCTACGAATGTAATGACGTAAGCTAAGAGGCTAGTCTTAGTCCTCAAAGAGGGAGACCATGTCAGTTGCGTCTAGGGGGTATTCCCAGATATGACAGTTTACTTGAATAAATTTCTCATATATGTAAATACACATGAATGTATGAATTAAGAATGTTAATGATAATCTACTGAATAAGAGTCTCTTGAAAGGTTTCCTGAATTGTACTCTGAACTAGACTTTGTTATGAATGTCATGATTATGTGAAATGACATTCTCACATGATGTTTGTTTTGACGAATGGAAATTCTCATCGTATAACCTATGAGCGATGTAGATGTTATCTATGGGGGTAAGACCCTAAGGCCTATCTTATGAACTAATTCTTAATAAAAGGTAAAGCGCACATCAAAAAGGGACGTTATTTTAACACCGAGTGAACTTGAAAATGATAGGTGTTCCTTCACAAATGAAGGAGGTTCACCCGATGTTCTCATGAGGATACAATGTGAATTAGCATAAATAGTGTTTCAAGAAACAACCTCCTAGCTCCTAAACTTTGTACCCCCATAGGAACCTTAGAAAGTGGATCCACCTAGATACTAAGATTATGTTGATGTCCTACTTTGGCAAGTAGGATGCCCTCCTTTCGGTGTAAGGGGCTGAACACCGGATTCAATGTTTAGCTTACATGGTGTAATGTTAGTTATGGAAAAATTTCCCAAACGTAAAATGAATAATGGAATTTAGAAGATGAACACTAACTAGGACAACCTAAAAGATGTTTCTTTATTTTAGTAAGGGAATGGGACTTTACCTATTCATTGCACAACTTGGTCTTGAAGGGAATTCTAGGGTGAGTTCTTGAGGTATACGTACATATATTTTATGCTTGGCATTATAGTGTTAGCATAAGTGTTATAACTAATATGTATGATGTTAGTCTCATTTGTATACATGATGAAGGTCTTACTTAGTATGCATGTTGTTGACTATACTTTTCATGATGATGTATGAGGTGAATGGAAATGCTTGTGATCACCTTGTTGGTTTACTTTGAGTTCCAACCCTAAAATAACTATGTAATGTAATGCCTAAAAAAACCTAGAATGGCTAGATTAAACCAGGTTCAGAAGGCTTGATTCGTGTAGAACTAGAGCACAAAATCTATGCACTAGACAAGCCAACCCACTTGGTGAGTTAGTTGACCTAGGAAATATTGGGTTAATCCATATAGGGCACCCGAATATTAAGATTTACTCGGATGAGTCATAACCGGACTTGAACGGGGTAATCTTAGGTTTGGAGGGTCTAGGGGTAAAATAGTCTTTTGTAGGCGAAGCGTAGCATCGTAATTAAACGATGGATTTAATTAATTAATATATTTTAGTGGACTGTTCGGGTTTGGTCAAGATGGATTGGTCCCGTTTGTGATAAGAACTTCACCCGGGTTCGATCCTTGGTAGAAGCAATATTAATCAAATTAATTGATATTTCATTATCTAATTTGAGTAAGGGTAGGATAGTCATCTCACTTAAGCCTTAAAAAATCAATTTTTTAATTTAAATAACAAGGAATCCAAGTTTGACTAAATTTTCACCTAAAACTCCTACTCTTAAACATATTCCCACATCTGTCCACTCTCATTCTCACATTATTTATCAATAAAAGAATAAAAAATAATAGTTCATCACACTTGAAGAACTTGAATGCTAAAGCTCAAAAGAAAAACTAGTCTAAACCGAAAAGCAAAATCAAAGTTCTCGATAGGATTGTGTTTGAGGTTTTGATGGAGAAGGTTTTGTTCGTGGGAGTTGCCAGTGTGTTGGAAAGGTTTGAAGCAGATGTTTAATGATAAAAAGGTATGGGTTTTCTTCCTCTTGGTCCCTTTCCCAAGATACCCCTAAGACTCAATCAATTCTAATCCGAAAACTAGGAATGTTTCCCCATCGCATGTCGCTATCACTAACTCCCATTGATTGTTGTACGTTGGGTACGTTTGCCGGTAGAAATTAGGAATGTAAAATGTTTTCGTGATAAGTGTGTTCACATATGTATGTTCAGATTTATGTGAGTGATAATTATTGTTCCCGAAACTATATGATAAGTATATGTGTGCATTGTGTATATCATAACTTTTGGTCACAGATTCAAGTGTAAAAAAGGCATACTAAATCATGGTATGTTATGTGGAAATAGTAATAAAAATTGTGATGTTCATATGAGGTGTGATGTCGCTGAATTGAGAGAAAAATCTTTACTAAATGTAACTACAAAAATGCAAATAATAATGTACAAAATATTTCACGAAATTGTCCTTAAATCGAAAGTATCAAATGTTGAGAAAATGGACTGAAAAAAAAAGATCAAATTTCTTTGTCTAGGCAACTTGAAGAATTCTAGTTTCAAAAATAATTTTAGAATATATGAGGTCATCAGGGAATGAACCCAAGACCTCACCATATGCAAGCTACTGAATGTTTAATAATAAATGTGAGGTTAGGGGGAATTGGACTCAAGTCTTAGACGATTAAGAGAACCTATCTCGGATAGAGAAGGAAACTAGGAGAACAAATTAAAGTAAACTAAAATGAGGTTGTGGTGGATCGATCCCACATCCTGTTGGTAAAAATAGAAAAGTCAAGGAGGGAAAAGAAAGAAATGAAATGTAGGCATTGGGATTCGATCTCGATTCCCAAAGCTGAAATTTTAGATCAAAATTTAATATAAGACTAGGTATTGTTTAATGGGTTTGAAATTGGGTTCCCTTGCCCTATTCCATATTGATACATAAGTCTTACGTAAGCAAATGTTAAATGAATGCTACCTATAGGAATAGAACTCAAGACTTTGGCATATTTACAAGATGCATAATTCTTGTACCATATAATCTTGGGTAAGTATAAGTCACTTAGATGAATTATGAACGAACCCTCATTGCTTGTACATATCGGTTCATAAGTCCAGCGTACGTTTAAAAATAAGTGAACCTAAGATGTATATGATGAAATTACGCGACCCCATGAGGTTTGAGTAAGAGTGTGAAACACACAAAAAAGCCAAGTGCATTGGCATATGACGAAATGAACATTCACGTAGTGGAGTGAGTAAATATGAAGAGATAATATGCTAAATTTAATTAATGTGATGACAACACGATAAGAGTCTAATATGAAAGACGAGACCAATCTCAAATGAGCCAAATAAGTGTTACCAAAAACCGTACTCACATATGACAGTGTAAAACTAATGAAGAGATCTGTGTCTAAGAAACACTCGAATGAAAGTATAGGGATTAATGCACACTCAATACTAATGATGAGATGAGAAATCATCTAATGAGAAATTATGACCTCATGCTAGATTCCAACTTCTATGATGTGTTAGATTAATGTAATGGAACTTTATACTGAGCACCGATAGACTTTCTATTAGTCGCGATTACTTCTTTCGTGAAGGCAGAGGTTCGTGTAAATATCATAAGATGAGACTGTCCGTTTAGAAGGGTATGAGTCTCCTTATATCTCCTAGTATTTGAACCAATGTTGCCAACATAGGGCTCTAGCAGGGTTCACTTCCCTATATACGCTAGCATGTTTTGGTTTACATTGGACAGTTATTCCACCTCTTTTCGGTGTGGGGTAGACACTAGATTTCAAGAAGCTCAAATGATCTATGTCGGTTAATGTTAATGTTCCTAAAGAAAGAATGAGTCCAGTCGCATGTCATGCACACAATGAAATGAATGATACCAAAGGTGTTTGGATAGGATAATGAAGAGGTGAACTAGACTCATATAATCACACTAGGTCATTCATGGTCATTGCATAGTGAACCTTGTGATAGTACTAAATAACATCCTAGGTATATAAATGGATGAAAATGAACTACGTACGAATGAATGAAGTAGACTATGTGTTTGTTAAAAAAGGCTCCCTAGTTGAGGTCTCATATGTCGAGCCCTCATTTGGAAGTCCTAATGTTAAGTTTGTGATATTCAAGTGTCACTACATATGAACGAAAGATATGTGATACATGTATGTGCTAAATGAAGTATGTTATGTGTTGTGTACAATATGAAAAGAATGATGATGCATGTTACTTTCATAACATGACTTTCCTAATTTGATTTGGCAAGTCCAACTAACTTTGATTTCCATAAATCATATCGTTAGGAGAGAGCTCTTCTTAATCATGCATGTCCTTTTTGTGTACTTGTATACACCCATGCTTAGTACAAGATTGTACTAATCCCATACAACCCTTTAATATTAGGTGCAGGTGCATGTGGACGCTAGATCTTACGAGACTACGTTGAGGCTATCCGACCGTGGAGAATTCATCTGGACTTGGTAGTCCCTCATGCTTTCAAGGATTGTTATCTATTATATTCTATCTTAGATGTAGACATGAGCTAATGGAGGATATTCCACTAGCATTTTCTTTCTTACTTATTTCAAACGTCGTATTGGTGCCATTTTGGCAACTTTATATTAATGTAGTTATGAACTATTTCCTTCATTTGAATATTTTATTATTAAATGGTTGTTGTGAACTTATGTGATAAAATGAAATTCTTACTATGAAGTTTATGAATACTTTAAAGCAAACAAAAGTTTTAAATTTTCCACTAAAATTAACCTATATGGTGTAACGATGACGTATGTAGGCTTGTCTACGACCTCCTAAAGGTCAACGACGCCGCTATCAGCTAGAGTCTAGACTCCATTCGTAACAAATGTGGTATCAGAGCATTAGGTTTAATTCCAAGGATAATAATGTTCACAACAACCACATCGGGTAGTTTCTATGTTATGGTAGTGAAGTGCACCACTATCTTCAATTAGAGATTGCATGATGAATAGAAAAATTTCCCTTCTTCTGATCTTATCGTGGTTTTCTTAATGTCTAATTTCTTGGTGTTATGAGCGTATCTAACATCAATTCTTATTTATTTCAGAAAATGAACACAAGGGGGAACGCTGGTCGGGGAAAAGTAGGAGCAGTTGTTGGGGGCAACCAAGTTCCACCCCAGGCTCAAGTTGTAGAAGTTGCCATGCTAGTTAACCCAATTGGTTTACTGATGTGGAGGTGCGGACCACTTTGGGACAAATGGCTCAAGCATCACTATGTAGGCTCATGATATGACAAACCACTCCAACGGAGAGGAGGTTAAGAAGGAGAACCCACCAGCCCACAACATGGCAAACAGGTTGCGAGATTTTACGAGGATTAATTTTTCAATCTTTATAGGATCAAAGACTGCAGAGGTTCCTCAAGAGTTCATGGAGAGGGTCCAAAATATTCTAGTGGCGCTAGGTACAACAGAGATTGAGAAAGTTGAGCTGTCCTTGTACCATCTAAAGGATGTTGCACTAACCTGGTACAAGATATGCTAGGATAGCAGGGATTGGGCAGAGGTCCGATCACTTGGGAGTTGTTTAAGAAAGACTTTCTATAGAGGTTTTTCCCCTGGGAGATGAAAGAGGCTAGGATTGATGAGTTCATCAACCTTAAGAAGGGCTCGATAACTGTCAGGAAGTATTCTCTGAAATTCATAAAATTGTCTAGGTATGTCACTCCCCTTGTGTCGAACAACAAGGAAGAGATGAGCAGGCTCATTATAGGAATCTCAAAGGGTTTGGAAGAGGAATGTCGGGAGGCAATTCTACATGACATCATAGACTTGTCAATACTGATGGTGCATGTCCAGCAGGTTGAGGACATCAGGAAGAATAGGAGATTCTATGAGGTTATGAGGCCTAAACCTTCTAACCAAGAATATCCCAGCAGTGGTGGTGGAAGGAGCACTTTTGGAGTGCGTGATCAGCCCATATTTAAAAAGGGGCATCAGAGTTAAGGGAACTCCATATCTCAAAGGAGTGCAGCACCCAAATGAGGCATACCTGAGCCCAAGAAGGGAAATATAGGTTATGTCCAGCGTCCCAGAAATGAATGTGGTAAGTGTGGACGTATTCACAGTGGGGAGGGCAAACTACGCACAAATGCCTTCTTCGGTTGCAAAAACAGCGGACATATGGTCAAGGACTTCCCATAGAATAGGGGTCAGGATTGAGGTAATGTTTATCCTAGGACTAATACCCAAAATGCTTCTCAACCGAGCCTCCAAAGAGGAAAAGATTCTACGCCTCGAAGGGAAGGGAGGATCAGGAGAAGTTTGCTGATGTGGTCACAGGTATGCTGCAAGCTTTCTTAACCTCTTTTTATGCATTACTTGATCCGGGTTCTACGCTTTCTTTTGTGAATCCCTTGATTTCTCTTACTTTTGAAAAGTACCTAAGGTTTTGCATCATCCTATCGTAGTTAGTACTCCCTTAGGAGAAAATGTAAGAGCTTATAGGGCTCGTAAAGACTGCCAAATAGTAGTATGTAGTAAAACAATGTGTGAAGATCTTGTTGAGTTAACCATGAATGACTTCGATATTATAGTTGGTATGAACTGGCTCCATAAATTTTATGCCTTCATGGATTGTCGTAGTAGGGTTGTGAGATTCTGTTTCCCTGATGAAGTAGAGCTGGTATGGGAGGGGTACAATTCGGGCCGTTCAAGTCCCTTGATTTCGAACCTAAAAGCTAATAAAATGATGTCCAAGGGATTATTATGCCATCTTGTGAGTGTCACTGATCTAGATCATCATATTCCTTCCATAGGCTCTGTACCTTTAGTGAGTGAATTCCAAGATGTTTTCCCCGATGATTTTCCTGGAGTCCCTCCCCCTCGAGAGATTGATTTTTGTATTGTCCTAGATCTCGACATCAAACCAATTTCAATGCCTCCCTAAAAAATGGCTCCAGCTGAACTCAAAGAGTTGAAGTTGTAGTTAAAGGATCTCCCTGATAAGGGTTTCATCCAGCCAGCATATCCTCTTGGGGCGCTCTAGTGGTGTTTGTGAAAAAGAAAGATGGAACCCTTAGGATGCGTATTGATTATCGCTAGCTCAACAAAGTCACTATAAAGAACAAGTATCCACTTCCCAGAATAGATGACTTATTCGATTAACTCCAAGGGTCTAGTTTCTTCTCATAGGTTCATCTTCATTCCAGGTATCATCTTCTTAGGGTTAGTGATGAAGATAACCCAAAGACAACCTTTTGTACCCGTTATGGTCATTATGAGTACCTAGTCATGTCATTTGGTCTCACTAATGCACCAGCTGCATTTATGGACCTCAAGAAAAGAGTCTTTCGTGAATACCTTGATTCATTTGTCATAGTATTCATTTATGACATCCTCATCTACTCTAAGACCAAGGAATATCATGAGAAACATTTGAGACTAACCTTGCATGTACTTAGACAACATCAGTTGTATGCCAAATTCACCAAGTATGAATTCTTGCTTAGATCAGTGACCTTTGTAGGTCATGTTGTGTCAGATCAGGGTATGGAGGTGGACCCCAGGAAGAGTGAGGTTGTTAAGAGCTGGGCAAGATCTTTTACTCCCACCGATATCCATAGCTTTATAGGATTGCAAGGTTACTACCACAGGTTCGTAGAGTGTTTTTCTTCCATTGTTTCCCAACTAATAGCTTTGACTAAGAATAAATCCAAGTTCAAATAGGCGGAGACTTGTGAGAAGAGTTTTCAGGAGCTCAAGGACAGACTCACTTCAGCCCCAGTGCTTAGATTGCCTAAATGTTGTGAAAGTTACAACATTTATTGTGATGCATCTAGGGTTGGTTTGGGTTGTGATATTATGCATGGTGGTAAGGTTATAGCCTATGCGTCCGTACAGGTCAACGTTCATGGGAAGAATTAACTCACTCATGACCTGGAGTTTGAAGGTGTGGTGTTTGTATTGAAGCTTTTGAGGAATTACTTGTACGGGGTGCACGTGGATGTGTTCGCAGACCAAAAGAGTCTCCAGTACGTGTCCACACAGTGGGAGTTAAATCTACGTCTGTGGAGATGGTTGGTGTTGTTGAAGGACTGTGAAATTAATGTCCACTAACATCCAGGGAGGGAAAATATTGTACCTGATGCTTTGAGAAGGTTGAACATGGGGAGTAAATCCCACATTGATGATGAGAAGGAGGAGTTAGTGAAGGATGTACATAGTGTGTCCATACTAGGTGTGCGGTTGATTGACTCTACTAGCGGTATTTTGGTTCATCCTAGTTCTAAATTATCCCTGGTAGCGGATGTTAAGAAGGGTCAGCATCTATATCCTGTTTTGATGGATTTGAAGGACTCAGTGATGGTAAAGATGAATGAGTCTTTTGCTTTAGGAGGTGATGACAAACTTATGTACCAGGACAAGCTGTGTGTACCAGATGTGGATTATTTATGGACCAAGATAGTTGTAGAGGACTATGGTTCCAGTTATTTGATACATCATGGTTCAACCAAGATGTATCATGATCTCAAGTAGATCTATTAGTGGGATGGCATGAAGAAGGACATTGTTGACTTTATTGCCAGGTGTCCGAATTGTCAGCATGTTAAGAAGGAGCACCTTAAGCCCGGTTGTTTCACTAAGATGATTGAGGTTCCTACTTGGAAGTGGGAGTCCATTAACATGGACTTCATGATTGTTCTTTCAAGAACTAGGAGACAACATGACTCCATATGGGTTATTCTGGACATGATGACTAAGTCTGCCCACTTTATCCCCGTGAAGTCTACTTACAAGGCCAAAGATTATGCAAGACTTTACATTGATGAGATTGCGAGGTCGCATGCGATTCCTTTGTCTATCAATTTGGATAGAGTAGCTCAGTTCACTTCCCATTATTGGAAATCCTTCCAGAAGATCTTAGGAACGCAGGTAAAGATCAGTACTGATTTCCATACTCATGCATATGTGCAAGAAGAGCGCACCATTCAGATATTGGAGGACAAGTTGCGGACATGTGTGATCGACTTTAGGGGTAGTTGGGATGACCATCTGCTATTGATAGAGTTCTCGGATAATAACAGCTATCACTCCAGCTTTGGGATGGCATCGTTTGAGGCACCGTATGGTAGGAGGTGTAGGTCTCCAGTTGGATGGTTCGAGGCTGGAGAGTTACACATTTTGGGTCCAGAGATCATTCATAAGGCCTTAGATAAGGTCAGGGTGATTACGGACAAGTTGGCTACTTCTTATGGTCGGCAGAAGTCTTATCCAGATAACAGGAAGCGACACTTAGAGTTTGATGTTTTAGACCAGGTCTACTTGAAGATATCACCCATGAAGGGGGTGATGAGGTTGGCAGGAAGGGAAAGTTGAACCGGTTTTCACACGGCTTGATGCACGTGGAACAATTCCTAAGAATCTATGCACCAGAAATCCAACCAACTTGGTGAGTTAGTTGAGATAGGCAAGGTTGGGTCCACCCATGTAGGCCACCCAAATATTAAGAGTCACCCGGATGAGTCTTAATCGGACTTGAAAGAGGGAATCTTAGGTTTGGAGGGTCTAGGGGTAAAATGGTGTTTTTCAGAAGAAGGGTAGTATCGTAATTACGAAAAGGATTTAATTAAATAATGTATTTTAGTGGACGGTTCGGGGTGGGTCGAGACGGATTGAACCATTCGCGAAAAGAGCTTCACCCGGGTTCGATCCTTGGTGGAAGCAATATTAAATCGAGTTATTTGATATTTCATTATATGATTTAAGTAAGGGTTGGTTAGTAATCTCACTTAAGATTTAAAAAATTAGATTTTTAATTTAAATAACAAGGAGTCCTCGTTTGACTAAGTCTTCACCTAAAACTCCTACTCTTAAACTTATTCTCACATATCTCCACTCTCATTCTCATGTTATTTATCAGTAAAAGAACCGAAAAAAATATTTCATCACACTTGAAGAACTTCAACGCTAAAGCTTAGAAGAAAAATTAGTCTAAAATGAAAAGCAAAAGCAATGTTCTCGACGGGATCGTGTTTCAGGTTTTGTTGGTGAACCTTTGGTTAGTGGGAGTTTGCAGCGTGTTGGAAAGGTTTGAAACAGGTGTTTAATGAAGAAAAGGTATGCTTTTTCTTCCTCTTGGTCCCTTTTTAAAGAGAACTCTAAGATTTAATCTATTTAAATGCGAAAACTAAAAATGTTTCCCCATTCCATGTCCCTATCACTAGCTCCCATCGATTGTTGTACGTTGGGTATGATTGCTGGTAGAAATTAGGGATGTAACATTTTTTCGTGATGATTATGTTCATATATGTATGTTCAGATTTATGTGAGTGATAATTATGTCTTTCCGAAACTATGTGATAAGTGTGTGTGGGCATTCTGTATGTTATGATTCTTGGCCACATATTGAAATGTGAAAAAACCATGCTAAATTCTTGTATGTTATGTGCAAATATTTGTAAAATCGTGATGTTCATATGAGGTGTGATATCGCTGAATTGTGTGAAAACTCTTGGCTAAATGTAACTATGAAAATGCACCTAATAATGTACAAAATATTCCATGAAATTGTCCTAAAATCTAACGTATAAAATGTTGAGAAAATGGATTGAAAAACATGATCAAATTACCAGTTTCAGGAAATTTGGTTTCGGCTATGCAACTTGAAGAATTCGAGATTCAAATATCATTTTAAAATATGTGAGGTCATAAGGGATTGAATCCGAGACCTCACCATATGCAAGCTAATGAAAGGTTAATAATAAATGTGAGGTTAGGGGGAATTGAACTCAAGTCTTAGACGATTAAGAGAACCTATAAAATTAATTAAAATAAATAAGGTATATTACATTAGAACCCGTGTGTCCTTTGCCGAAATTAAGACCGGTCCATGCGAGAATGAAAATAAATAAAATGGGATGTGTGGGTATCCAACCCACAACATCTCGTATAGATAAGGAAACTAGGAAAACCAATTAAAATAAAATAAAATGAGATTGTGGTAGATCGATCCCACATCCTGTTGGTAAAAAACAGAAAAGTCAAGGAGAGAACTGAAAGAAAAGAAATGCATTGGGATTCGACCTCAAGTCCCAAAGATGAATTTTAAATCAAAATTTAATATAAGATTAAGTGTTGCTCAAGGGTTTTGAAATTGGTTGCCTTGCCTAATTGCGTATTGATACATAAGTATTATCTGAGCAAATATTTAATGAATGAATCCTAGAAGAATCAAACTCGAGACCTTGGCATACTTACAAGATGCATAAGTCTGGTACCATGTAATCTTGGGTAATTATAAGTAACTTAGAAGAATTATGAACGAAGCCTCATGGCTTGTACTATGGGTTCATAAGTCCAGCGTACGTTTAAAACTAATTGAACCTAAGATTTATATCATGGGTTAAGTAAGAGTGTGAAACACACAAAATGGCCAAGTGCATTGGCATATGACGAAATGAACATTCACATAATGGGGTAAGTAATTATGAAGAGCTAATATGCTAAAGTTAATGAATGTGATGACAACATGATAAAAGGCTAATATGAAAGACGAGACCAAACTCAAATGATATAATAATTGTTACCAAAAACCGTACTCACCTATGAAAGTGTAAAATAAATAAAAAGACTAGTATCTAAGAAACACTCAAATGAAAGTATTGAGATTAATGTACACTTAATACTAATGATGAGATGATAAATAAACTAATGAGTAATGATGCCCTCATTCTAGAAACCAACATCTATGATGTGTGAGATGAATATAATTGAACTTTATACTAAGAACCGATAGACTAGATATAAGTCGTGATTCCTTGTTTCGGGTAGGCAGAGGTTGAGACTGTCCATTTAGGCGGGTGTAGGTCTCAATATATCTTCTTGTCTTTGAACCTATGTTGCCAACGTATTGTTCTAGCAGGGTTTATTTCCCTATATACGCTAGCATGTTTTGGTTTTACTTTGGCCAGTGATTCCACATCTTTTTGGTGTGGGGTAAACACTGGATTTCATGAAGATCACATGATCTATGTCTGTTAAAGTTAATGTTCCGAAAGAAAGAATGAGGTCAGCCGCATGTAACACACACAATAAAATAAATGATACCAGAGGTATTTGAATAGGATAATCAAGATTTGAAATAGACTCAAGTAATTACACTAGATCATTCTCGGTCATTGCACAGTGAACCCGATGAGAGTCCTAAACAACATCCTAAGTATATAAATGGATGAAAATAAAGTATGTATGAATTAATGAAGAAGAATCTGTGTTTGCTAAAGAAGGTTCCCTAGTTGAGGTCCCATATGTTGAGCCCTCATTTGGGAAGTCCTAATGTTAAGTTCGTGATACCAAGTTTTCACTACATATGAATGAAAGATATGTGATATATGTATGTGCTAAATGAAGTAAGTAATGTGTTGTGTGCAATATGAAAATAATGATGATGCATGTTACACTCATAGCATCACTTTTCTAATCAGATTTGGCAAGTCCAACTGACTTGGCTTTCCATAACTCATATTGTTAGGAGAGAACTCTTATTAATCATGCATCTCCTGGGTGTGTACTTGCTTACACCGATACTTAGTACAAGTGTCTACTAATCCCATACAACCCTTTACTTTTAGGTGCAGGTGCAAGTGGACGCTAGAGCTTACGAGACTACATTGAAGTTATCTGGACGTGGAGCATTCAGCCGGACTTGGTAAGACCTCATGCTTTCGAGGATGCTTATATCTTATATTATAGCGTAGACGTATGCATGATCTAGTAGAGGATGTTCCACTAGTGTTTCTTTCTTACTTATTTTCAGATGTTGTATTAATGCCATTTTTGCCACTTTATATTAATGCAGTTATGAACTATTTCCTTCATATGAATATCTTATTATTATATGGTTGTTATGAACTGATGTGACATAATCAAATTCTTACTATGAAGTCTATGTATACTTCAAAGCGAACAAAAGTTCTAAATTTTCCTCTAAAATTAACCTATACGATGTAATGATGATGTATGTAGGCTTGTCTACGACCTCCGAGAGGTCAACTACGCTGGTGTTGGCTAGGGTCTAGACCCCCATCGTGACACTTTGTATGTGTGAGGTTATTGGGATTCACATATACATTGTACTAGTATATTTAAATTGGGGTTATGAACTCTAACTATTTAATATTAACTACGGTTTCATTATGTTGATGTTTATTGTATGGACTTGTATGTTTTCTTGAGATGTGCATGAGGACTAAATGGACTATAGTAACACTTTGAAAATTCAAGACAAGTCTTAGATCCTAACGTAGGTGACATCGGTTCTAAGCACTATCTTAAGAACTATATGAATGAATATAGTTCATTTTGGAAGTTTAAGAACCAAAACGTCCAAGAACGTCCATAACGTTCGGAAACTAGTTCTAAGGGGTACTAGCATGACTTAGCCTATTTTACTAACAGTTGAAAATCCATTAAATTAGGTGGAAAGATGTATAACAAGTGTTAAAAATTATTTGTGGTCGAAACATCCAGGTACGACTCCCCAAGGACCAACCAAGAGCCCTTGGGGAGGACCCTATCATGTTGGAGGAAACATTGCCTAGGAAATGTACAACAACAAGAAACCATCAACGGCTCTTGTGTAGATTAACTAGGCATCTATGACCACCGTTATCCCACACTTATCCATATGTATGGAGCCTCGCTTGCACAACTCTCTAACCACATCGACGAGGGTGCAGGACGGAGGGGCAGTCGTCGACTCACGGATGTCCTGTCAGCGGCGTTCCATCTATGAGGGTTAAGTTTTCCTGCATATTTTTAATGTTAGTTATTTTAATTAATTAAGGGGTTTAGGGGTTATTTAGGAAATAAAGTAAGATTAATTAACTTATTTGACCCCCCGTATAAACACCCTAACCCTCATTAATCTAAAAACAACTCATGAAAATAAACTCTCTTCCTTCTCTCTTCTTTCTCTCTGTATTTGGAAGCCACCATTGAAGACAAGCTAGGGGGAGTATTTTAGGTCTGGAAAGAGACAAATTCACCATCAAATCTTCATAAAATTTTAAAGCATGGAATCTAATTCACCTTTGAGACTCTTTCCTCAAAGGGTTCCTTCAAAATGGATTTCAAAAGTTGGGTTTTCAAGTGGGTTTCACTCAATTACGAATTTGATGGAATGAACTGAGTTGTATATGATTTCTTTAGGATATAATATATATATTAATATTTAATTTAACTTGATTAAAGTAGTTTGTGATGATTTGACCTAAATTGAATAGCATGATCCTTAACCCTTAACTTTAGGTTGATTTTTATGTAAATTAGCTTTTGATTGATTCAATTGTCTTGATTATAAGTTAAATAACTATAAGATGATGTTTTTACACTAATAATTATCAAATTTGAATGAATTATTGTCTTTCATGCTAATCTTGAAAAGTGATCTAGGTTATGGAAATTGGCCCAAGTATTCATGTTTTAAGCATTGATTTTGCATTGAATTATGGTGTGGTGACTCTTCTAGTATTATTATCATGTTGATTTTTGAATTATGATGTGTAACATCTAAATTAGATTTCATTAAGGGTTTATGTTAAGGCATAAATGTTGAACCCTGAATGAGACTTGGTAATCCTCGGAATCTTTTTCTTTACTTCCAATTGTGATTAATTGTGGTTTAGTCATGATGTTATATTTGAGTATGCCTTATATTAGGATGATAGGGTGGTATGATGTTAAATTGAAATGTCTTGACTATGTTGTGAGGTTTATTTAGGTGTATGTTATATAATGATGGTGATGACTATAATAATGATTTGATATTCTATCAATGCTAATGTGTTAACTTCACTTTCACGAAATGTGATGAAAGGACTATACTAATGCAATTCATATTGAGATATTGATGAGGATGATTATACAAGGGGTAGACCCTATGACCTAAAATAAGCTATGACTTATAATTAAAGGCTTAAAGACATGTAAATAAAGGGACTTAGCCTAGCACCAAGTGAACTTGACAATGGGATGTAATGACTTCCCAAAGAGGAAGATTCGCCCTATTGTTCTATATGAGATGTTGACTTCCCAAAGAGAAATAATCATTCAATGGATTCCCACGAGAAGAGGCCCAAATTACCAGGTGGTATGAAGAGGGAATATAGTATATCCCTGTTCTTGAACTATATTGCCCCCATAGAAAGACTAGCTAGTGAATCCACCTAGAAGGCTATGTTTATGTTTGGTTTTACTTTGGCCAATAGACCACCTTCCATCGGTGTAAGGTTTTACAACACCAGATTTCACACTTAGCTCTTGTGGTCTATGTCTTTTAAGGCAAGTGTTCACTCAATTAAAATAAAGTAATGAAGTATAAACTAACTAAGGTGACTTGAGGGGTTTAACTTAGCCTAGTTAGGGGTATGGGACTCTATTATGCCTTGCACTAGTTGATGCTACAATATAAATTATATGATATGGTGATTATTATACTCTTGAGCATGTAATTGGGTTGTAATATTACAGTATGGATCATTTGAGACGACTTGAAGAAGGCTTGGATGTTCTCTATCATCAAAGTGGGTAGTTCCTCACTTTTCGAGGACGCTGCCAATATCTTGCCTATGAAGATCCTTTGAATTCCTAAGACTTTATATTCATTAAACTTTCATTGTGTACAACTTGTATAAGCCTGTATGTGGCTTCTTTACTTTTGATGTAGGGATATGCCTACAGTTTCATGATCGTTTAGATGGTATGAGATGAGACAATCTTTGAGACTTTGCGATTTTAAATATATGTATGTGCAAAAAAAAAGGCTATGTTCCTATACGAAGGGTCTACATATACTAGATACGTATATATATATATATATATATATATATATATATATATATATATATATATAGAGAGAGAGAGAGAGAGAGAAAGATAAACCTCCAAGTAGATGCAATAAAAGTTTTAAATTTTCCACAAATTTTAACCTATGAATGTAGTGACATGTGGCTAAGGGGCTAGTCTTAGTCCTCAAAGAGGACGATGACGCTGGTTACGTCTTGGGAGTTAACTCGAATGTCACAACCTTGGTATCAAAGCGTAAGGTTGTATATAATTTAGTTATGACTCTCTCTCTCTCTACCACGTGTATATAGGTTTATATTCATAATTGTTAAAAACACCACACTTATGAATAGGAACCTATTAGATTCCTAGGAATCACTTGCTTTCTTGGAAATCCTATATCGTGTCGTTAGAGTATACTTATGGTGTGATTTTGAATCTAATCCTATTTTTTGTAGGCTTATAAGAAGAATGAACACTCGAAGCAATGCAGCTGGAAGTCTTGGAGAGGAAATTGCAAATGCGGGATCTCCTCCTCGGTGTGAGCAAGTTCCTCCACTTGAAGAAGATGCTAATGTTTACCAAGCGTTGTTCAATCCTCCAACCTTGACGGATGAAGGTATATGGGCTGCCTCATTCAATTGGCTCAAGCCTCCATGTACAATCCCAAGCAATGACAGCCCAAGACAACCGAGATCTTGTACCCCGTCCTCATTAATAAGTCACTACTATGGCTTCCCGTCTAAGGGATTTTCACTCGGATAAATCCTCCTACTTTCTACGGGTCTAATGTTGATGAAGTCCTCCAAGAATTAATAGATGAATTCTCTTAAATACTTTTAGCTATGGGTTTGACCACAAGTGACAAGCCGAGTTGGCAACCTATTAGCTCAAGGACGTGGCTCAAACATGATATGTGCGATGGAATGATAATAGGCCATTGAGGGGTGGTTCAGTTACTTGGGAGATCGTTAAGAAGGATTTTCTAGATAGGATCTTAGGGTATGGGACTGTACCTATGCCTTGCACTTATTTTCCTTGAAGGGAACTATAGGAGGTTGTTACTATGTATGTATATGCTTATAATGTTACATGATATATATATGATGAACCTGCACATTGTTAATAGCATATGTTGATTGGTGTCACTTATGAATATGTGTTGGTCTATATTGTTAAAGTATGATGTCGTGTAATCTTAAATGTCATGTTATGTGAAGTGGGATGTTAGTCATGATTATTTTGAGTTATTTGATTAAGGTTATGGGGCTTTGCTTGGTCATTTCACTTGTTGACTTGATAGGAGTTCATGGGTAATTGTATTGCTTTGGTTATTATTAAATGCATTCTTATTCATGCTTGTGGTTAATTATGAATTGATGATAAAGTTACATGACTATGTATCCAATTCATGATATGCATCTTTAATGGACTAGTTTTGATGTTGTTTGTATTGTGATGTACATCCCTATGACTTAATGAATATGCCTAAGTGATTTGGTAGTCTTGTTGAATATGCATAAAGGTTTTCAAAGCAAAATGCATAATTGATGAAATGTCCTTTTTAGCATATTTTCATGATATAAGTACATATGGTCTCATATGTCACAACCGAGGAGCACCCCCTAGAAGTAACCTAGCATACTTCACCTCTCAGAGCTCTTATACGAGCCCATAGTTATCATTGAACGCATCGACATAGTAATTTTAGCAGAAAATTTAATACTTTTCATAGCACATCATATGCTAGAAACATCACTTCGTATATATATAAAATATAAATCATATTACATAATTAGAGCCTAAGTCTCTTTCCCATCTTAGACTTAATATCATTAAAATACACTAGCGACACGACCCTTAAAACATAATCATAGGTACAATATTTAATACTTTACAGTAAACCATATCATGGAGAATCCTTGGACTTAAGGATTCCTTTCCTTGAACTTGGGAATCACATATAAATCTCCTCAATCATATAGACATCCCTTTAAGCATCCATAACCTACATTTTGTGTAAAAAGCAGAGAAGAATGGGATTAGTACAATAATGTACTAAATATGGCAACCATGCAAAAACATGCAATTAAAAGGGACATTTTCTTTAAATCATACTTCATGCCTTTATGAGTAAATCTTTATAAAACCTTTACAGAATAGAATTTATATCATTCACATACTTCATATAAGCAGATTCAAATGTTAAGCAATTAATAATATCACTTATCGAACTTATTACATATTTGAGTCACTTTACAGTGAGCTCAATTCCTCTAACATTGAACCATTTTCCTTTGTATTCATTAACTTCCAAGTAACCCTCTAGTGATACTTGGTGAAATGCATTACCTTAGGTTCACAAGGAAAACATACATTCTACTTACACAAGCCAACACATATCATCATAGAAGTATAGTACAACATAAACATAGTTAAGTGAAGACCTTCATCATATAGTCAACAAGATCAACATCATGCATAAAGACTCATATCACTCACATTTTCATAACAAGTAGACAAATACTACAATGTCATACATAAGGTACACATGCATAGTGACATACATTGGAACACCTTCCTAGAACTTCCTAAAGAGCTACTTCTGCAATGTCTAGATGGGTTCATTACTTCCACCTATCCTAAGTAACATCCCCTAAGCCATTCTATTTAGGGTCCTAATCATTTACTTAAATTGTGCATTTTATTTTAGGAAACTATAGCCTTAACTGACATAGACCATGTGATTCTAAACGTGGAATCCGGTGTCATTGAACCCCATATCGAAAGGAGGTGGTCTATTGGCAAAAGTAGAACAAAATGAGACATAGCTTTCTCAAAGGATCACTAGCTAGTATCCTTTGGTGGAAACATAGTTATGGAACTTGATGGTACATGTGAAAACCCTCTTTATGCCAAGATGAGGCATTGTAGTTATTCACTTATGGAAACCCTATTTATGCCCATTGAGGCATTATGGTTATCTACCTCATGAGATTTATGGTTACCTACCTTCCTACCATAGGAAGGTATATACACTCATATTCATATTCACTCGGTGCTAAGTTAAGTTCCCTTCATTAAAAACCTTTATTATATTTTTACTTTATAAAGCATAAGTTTAGGAGAGTCATCCCCTCATAGCTTAACTCGTAGGTCATAGATGAAAGGCCATCAACCTAAATCATGTAAAGAATCCCTTCACATTAACATAGTATATCTAAAGCATCATCTAGTTTAGGATACACATGAACACACCATTCAAGGCCCATCTGTTTACTAGGTCTTCGCACATCTGTTAGTGTATACATATATGTAAGAAAACCATTCACATCACACATTAAGACACACATGTTCATATATACATATTCATACATATAGAAACAAAAACTAGAACTTTCCCATCAAGGTACACATGTGTAGTGCATAGGCAAAGTCTGATACTCTTGACCATACTAGTACACCTATCAAGTCATCCTATCTAAGGAAACACATATCATGCTTTCATGAACATCATCTTAACATGCATAGTAGTAGACACGAGTGAATATGAGAACTACATTTCATTTATACACTATGACCTATACTACTTATAACATGCATGTAAAGTGAGTGTGAGTGTACATTGGTCAACATGATCACATAATGGCTATCAAAAACATATTTAGGCATCCACCCTCTTAGGACCACAATATACCTTCAAGCATAAACCACTCAACACACATAATAGCATAGGAGACAAGTCAACTTCATATTACACTTAAGACTCCTAACTTGTGCTATTCATGCATTCACATAGGGGTACGTAGGTAAGGGATTATTAACCATTTTTACTCATCAATGGAAGCACCTATAATTTATCCTTACATGGATATACACATGATCATAAAATAGCCATACACCCTAGATCATAACTAAAATATGAAAGTAGGCATAATCTTCACATAGTATCATCAGAAGCACATGTTCATATGTTCATCAATTTACCTTAATGGACATGGTCAAAACATATATAGATTCACAATAAAGTAAACACCGCCACCATAAGTGGAGAATTCCACACAATGTCATACAAGGCTTCAACAACAATACTATAAAGAAATAGAGAAGTAGAAGATTAGAGGAATTCTTACCAATCCTTTAGCCTTTGGTCATCATTGACCATTACTACTCTTTTATCAATAAATCAAGTATATGGCAGTATCTTAAGGTACCATAATCATATATGAATTTAAGTATAAGCCTCTACAAGGTCACGTTACAACTAGTACAATACATTTACATACTAGAATGTAGAAGGACATCGATCATCAACGAACTTCACATTCATGGATTATAGATCATATTTCATAAATAATATCAATAGAAGGCATTATCTAATCATACACTTTGTCATATCGAAATCGTTCTTTAAACACTTCAAGATTTAGAAACTATCGTAGGCACTAAACTATCAATTAAATGTAGAGTAAAGAGAATAGGCCATCTTATTAATTTTCTTAAAGTATTAATCATCAATCATATTTTACCAATAAAGTACATAATACGAAGTTGCTAACGAGATAGGAAATCAAGTCTTATTCATACCTTATTCACCTTAAAATATAGATCACATCACCTACATAGTATTATCAATTCATAGACTAAGAGAATCTAGATCAATTCATGTAACACTTTCTTTCATTTAATAATCAAGTATTTAAACCCACATTTCATCCATAATATAACCTAAAACAGTAGCTATAAGCAACTCAACGTAATCAAAGTCTTACGGCAATCGACTTAAAGTCAACCTTATAGTGAATACATAGATTATAGGCTACTTTTGTTCAAATCTTCATACATAGATTCACATGGGTAATTCATCAATGATTCACCCTCAATATACATACTAAAAGTATAGGTAATCATATTAAGATAATTGATTCACAAATTGACATGAATAAGATCAAGATAATAAAGCCATACATAGGCTAAAATCGAGTTTGTGAAAGAGAATGGATTCATCATACAATAGGATAGAAAATAACGTCCAAATAAGTATATAATCATCAAGACATTCATATTATGCTTTTCAAATCAATTTAAGAAAGAACCCATTGTTAGAATGAAGAAGTAGAACTTGATCATATTTTTCTCTTTGAAAACATTGAGATTAATTCTCTAGATGAAAGGATAACTAGAGATGAAGGATCATCATACCTTTATATACATTAAAATATCTGAAAGTTGATGATTGTTCCATGGAAATCCAAGATCCAAGCTGTTCTTAAGCTTCACCAAAAATGGAAGTGCTAGAGAGAATATTTTGGAGGGAAAACTCTAATTTAGTGAATTGTATTGGGAGTGGGGTTGATCACGTTTTTACTGCCTTATATACACCTAAAAGTATCTAAATAATCCTATTAGAATCATGTTAGGATGTGGGGTAAATTTCCCATTCACCCCTTTGATGAAAGATACTCAGACAGTAACTTACAGGCCACTATCGACGGAGCCATCTATTGGTCGTTCGTTAGTCGAAGAGTCATGCATTGGCTTCCTTCATTTCATCATTGTCCAGTTTTTTGGCTTGATACCCGCCAAATATAAGTATCAAACGATGAGACCTCACCTACGGGCCGTTGGTTTACCAACCGGGTGTCGTTTGGTCCATTGATTGACACTACAAAGGCAGTGTCTCGACCAGCCTTGGTTCGATCTTGTTGGGCCTTTTTGGGGGAACTTTATAAGTCATACCCTAACCTTCACCCAAATAAAAAAACCTTCAACTCGTCCAAACAGGCTAGGCCCCACTAAGACAAACATTGAGAGTCTTAAGGGCTATCTTTCGAACGCATTGGACATTCTTGGTCGTTTGACCTCCAAACTTCTCGAAACTTCATATACAATATTTTAACATCATTATAACTCATTTTAATACTTAATAATCTCGTTACACAAAGTATATAAACACACATGAGGCACATAGGCGACTAGTCGTCGAACGTTTTGGTCATCCCTGGACATTCGACTTCCAAATAACTTCAAACTTTACACACACCCTCTAAACCATATTATAAGTCATTTTAGGACCTTATAACCTTAAGACAAAAATGTTAGACTCTATAACCCTATCTCATTTTGGGATCTTACAATATCCCCCACTTGGGAACATTCATCCTCGAATGACACCTAGGGATCTTTAATCACAACAAAGACTTCAATGCATCATAGAGAAATTCATAACATTTATATCAACATCAAAAAAATTTAGCACCAATGCATACAATCAAACTAAATCATTACCCACTCACTCTTTAATGCATTAAACACAAATGCTCTATCATGTTCATAGGAGGAACATCCTTCTCCTAATCATAACATGGCCATGAAACTTCAATTCATTTTGAGCTCAGTTTTGCAATAATTCTTTAAGTCACACATATAAAGATTTTAACAACATTAAAGAATCAATTAGGCACTCTTACTTTAATGCACATAAACTTGAGTTAATTTAATCAACAAAGATCTTATTTAGTTAGGCCTAGTGCCATAAAGGTCATACGCAACCATACCATTTTTAGTAGTGTCCATTGATGAATGTCCTTCTCCTCAATACACTTACATGTATCATGAGTTCACACCTAACCAAGGTACAAGGTCAATCCCTTTTAAAAAATGAGAAATTCTTAACTTTTAAAAAAGACATGCTCATGATTCCTTCCTAGTGAAGTCTAAATGGCAAGTTACACCAAGCACATCACAACAAATAGAAAGTAATTTCACATAATACCACTTTCTAACATAGTACTCACTTTCACAATAAGCATATTTGAGAAGAATCAAAAAAATCATAGGCACACATATGAGCACTTAGCTAAACATGCTTTCACTTTTCACGAATGATCCTATAATTATGCATTCCAAATCATAAAATTCACATGGTTTTTTAAAAGACCCCGTACATTTCATTTTAAGGAGACTAACTTTCATTATAAGTCTAAACATTTCACCTCACAAGTGACTTCTATCATGTCTTACCTCATGAAGTCAAATGCACAACTAGCATATCAAGATGTAATTTAACATTAGAAAACATGGATTTTATAAAAAAAATTATTTCATGTGCTTTGGAGTCTCCACAGTATCTTCAAGGTTATATCAATCAATACATACCTAACATATAAGGTCATGCATTTCATAATTTATGCAAAACTTTTATTCATGAACAAGCTTACTAAAAATTCATTACTTTCAAGCTCAAGTAAGGATAGAAGGAAACGGTAGATTATATCTACAACCTTAATACTCCTTCACCATACCCCACTTAGGATAAACCCAATTAAGAGCAACTTAACCCCATTTTAAGAGGATCTTAACTAAACAACCTTCTTTTTCATCACTTAAAAGTGATTACAACTTGTAGAAGGATTTACATTAAGTTAACATAGGAGCACCAAGGTATTTTAAACTTCATCTCCTAGACAATTTATCCCCAATTATCAAGTGAGGTAAATCTCATTCAACCATATAAGGTTTTCATACAATACAAAAGACACCAAGGTCATACATCATTAGAGGAGACAATATAGGAGACTTAGTCATAAGGACTCTTTATTTTCTTTCAACATTAATGTAAAGTAACTTATAGGTCAATCAAACCCACATCATCACCCTACATAGATAAGAGTACTACCCTCAATTCTACGGAAACACCAATTCCACAACATAAAAAGACTCACAACATAATAAGAACTTAGAAACAAATCTACGACTCATCATGCCATAAGAGTATCATTCTTCATTCAAAATACAAAATCTCCTTTTTATATTCTTTATCATGTTCATATACATCAATTCTATACACATTTCGACAATATCTAATCAAAGAAAAATTTAGTTGATTTTCCAAAAATGTTACAGTAAACTGTCTATCATTACAGTAAACATGCTTCCAAATTAAAAAAAGGCAACATTTAGGCAATTGATATGAAAATCATGACAATATGATGTGCGAAACTTTACCATGACATGCATACTATAATAACAGCTAGGATCAAGTCGATACAAAGGACTCCAATCCATACTAGGCAACTTATCAAGGACCACATGTATACAAAAAGGAAACATTGAACACCATTAAGCACATGATCTTAGGGTGGCATGCTTCCATAGGCAGTCACTAAGTATTTCAAGTTAAATTCGGATCATAAGGCTACCATCATACAAAACGATATAGGAACACATCGTTCCAAAAGAACTCATTTTATCCTTAATAACTCCTAACATACTTTATCTAAATCATGATATACATTTTTCAACACAACATGCTATTTCACATGAACTTCATATATAGCCATAATTGGCATCACATCATCAAAACATACCAAACTTCACCTTCACACATACTCATTCAAACCATAAAACAAAGATAAGCATTTAAACTCAGCTTTCCACCCTCAACCATAGAGAACAATCTCTTCCAAGCAATCATATCTAAAAGACTACCGGCCAAGAAAACATAAGAGAGAGATCTTATAGTGTTAATTTATATGGCAGAATAATGAAGAAGGAAAACTTTATTGTCCTATAGCCTCTTGTACAATTTGAAGTGCCGCGACTCACTATCAATGATACAAGACTCTACCAGACCATGGCAATATAAAACTTCTTGGACCCTAAACCATTTTTAAAAACCTCATGCTCTGATACTACGTTTGTCACGACCGGGTAGCACCCGCTAGAAGTAACATGGCGTACTTGACCTCTCGAAGGTGTTATACGAGCCAGTAGTTATCATTCATTGCATCGACATAGTAAATATAGTGGAAAATTTAAAACTTTTCATATGAAATCAAGAAACATCACTTCAAATATTTATAAAATATAAATCATATTACATATTTTGAGCCTAAGCCTCTTTGACATATTAGACTCAACAACGTTATAATATATTAGATACACAACCCTTAAAACATAAACATAAGAACAATATTTATGATTTTACAGTAAACTATATCATAGGAAATTCTTGGACTTAAAGATTCCTTTCCTTGAGCTTGGAAATCACATATGAGGCTCCTTAATCATGTAGATATCCCTTTAAGCATCCATAACCTACACTTTATATAAAAAGTATACAAGAATGGGATTAGTACAAGAATGCACTAAGTATGGCAACCATGCAAAAACATGCATTTAAAAGAAACATTTTCTTGAAATCATACTTCATGCCTTTTTAAATAACTCTTCATAAAACCTTTAGAAAATAGCATTTATATCATTCACATACTTCATATAATCATATTCAAAGTACAAACATTTCGTAATATCACTTATCGAATTTATTACATAGTTGAGTCACTTTACAATGAGCTCAATTCGTTTAATAGTGAACTATTTTCCATTTAATACATTAACTTCCCAAGTAACCCGCTAGTGATATTTGGTGAAATGCATTACCTTAGGTTCACAAGGAAACCATACATTCTACTTACACAAGCCAACACATATCATCATAGAAGTATAGTACAGCATAGACATAGTTAAGTGAAGACCTTCATCATATAGTCAACAAGATCAACATCATGCATAAAGACTCATAACATTCACATTTTCACAACAAGTAGACAAATACTACAATGACATGCATAAGGTACACATGCATAGTGACATACATTGGAACACCTTCCTAGAACTTCCTAACGATATATTTGTGCAATGTCTAGATTGGTTCATTACTTCCCCCTATCCTAAGTAACCTCCCTTAAGTCATTCTATTTAGGGTCCTAATCATTTACTTCCATTGTTCATTTTACTTTAGGTAAACTATAGCGTTAATTGACATAGACCATGTGATGCTAAACATGGAATCCAGTGTCATAGATCCCCACATCAAAACGAGGTGGTGTACCGGCCAAAGTAGAAACAAATGTGACATAGCTTTCTACGAGGATCCACTAGCTAGTATCCTATGGTAACAACATAGTTATGGAACTTGGAGGTACATGTGAAAACCCACTTTATTCCCAAATTAGGCATCGTAGTTACTCACTTATGGAAACCCTATTTATGACCATTGAGACATTGTTGTTATCCACCTCATGAGATTTATGGTGACCTACCTTCCTACCATAGTAAGGGACACACACTATTCAAGTTCACTCGGTGCTAAGTTAAGTTCCCTTCATTCAAAACCTTTATATATTTTTACTTTATAAAACATAGGTTTAGGAGAGTCATCCCCTCATATGCCTAACTCATAGGTCATAGATGAAATTTCATCAACCTAAATCATGTAAAAACTCCGTTCACATGAACATAGCATGTGTAAAACATCGTCTAGTTTAGGGTACACATGGACACACCATTCAAGTCCCCTCTCTTGACTTGGTCTTTATATATGTGTGTGCGTATACATATATGTGAGCAAACCATTCACATAACACATTAAGACACAGATGCTCATGCACACATATTCATACATATAGAAACGAGTACTAGAACTATCCTATCAAGATACACATGTGCAATGCATAGGCAAAGTCCCATACCCTTACCCATACTAGTACACCTATAAAGTCAGCCTAGCTATGGAAACACATATCATACTTTCATAAACATCATCTTAACATTCATAGTAGTATTCACTAATGAATATGAGAACTACTTTTCATTTAGACACCATTACCTATACTACTAGTAACATGCATGTAAAGTGAGTTTCTGTGTACATTGGTCAACATGATCACACAATCACTACGAACAACATATTGAGGCAGACACAGTCTTAGGACAACAATGTACCTCAAGAATAAACCACACAACACACATAATAGAATAGGAGACAAGCCAACTTCGTATTAAACTTAAGACTCCTAACTTGTGCTATTCTTGCATTCACATAGGGGTACATAGGTAAGGGATTATAAATAATTTTAACTCATCAATGGCAGCACCTATACTTTAACCTAACATGGATATACACATCTCATACAATACCCATACACCCTAGATCACAACTAGAATAGGAAAGCATGCATAATCTTCGCACAGTATCATTATAAGCACATGTTCATATATTAATCAATTTCCCTTCATGGTAATGGTCAACACATATATATATTCACAATAAATAGAACACCTCCACCATAAGTGGACCATACCACAAAATGACATACAAGGCTTCATCAAAATTACTATAAAGAAATAAAGAAGTAGAAGAGTAGAGGAATTCTTACCAATCCTTTAGCCTTTGGTCATCATTGACCATTAATACTATTTTAACAATGAATCAAGTATAGTTCAGTAGATTAAGGTACCATAAACATACATGAAGTTAAGCATAAGCCACTACAAGGTCACATTACAATTAGTACAATACATTAACGAACTAGAATGTAGAAGGACATAGATCATCAACAAACTTCACTTGCATGTATTACCGATCATACTTAATAAAAATATAAATCCAAGGCAGTATCTAATCATACACTTAGTCATATAGAAAACATGCTTAAAACACTTCAAGATTAAGATGATGTTGTAGGACATAACTATCGACTCAATGTAGAGTAGAGAGAATAGGCCAACTTATTAAATTTCCCAAAGTATTAATCATCAATCATACATTAAAAATTAAGTACGAACTAGTAAGTATCTAACTTAGAGTAAATAAAGTCTTATTCATACCTTATTCATCTTAGAATATTGATCACATCACCTACATAGCATTATCAATTCATAGACTAAGAAAATGTAGATCAATTCATGTAAGCATTTCTTTCATTTGATCATAAAGTATTTACACCCAAAATTCATCCATAATATAACCTAAAATAGTAGATAAAAGAAACTCAACATAATCAAAGTCTTAAAACAATAGACTTAAAGCCAACCTTACAATGAATACATAGATCATAGGCTAGTTTTGTTAAAATCTTCATTCAAGGATTCACATGGGTAATTAATCAATGATTAACCATCAATATACATACTAAACAATATATATAATCTTATTAACATAACTGAATCATAAATTGACATACATAAGATCAAGATCATAAAGCAATACATAAGCTAAAATCGAGTTTGTAAAAGAGCATGGGTTCATTATGCAATAGGATTGAAAATCACATAAATAGTAATCATAAATGCATTCATATTTTTATTTTGAAACCAATTTAATAAAGAACCCATAGTTAGAATGAAAAAGAAGAACTTGAACACATTTTTCTCTTTGAAAACTTTGAGATTAACTCTCTAGATGGAAGGATAACTAGAGATGAAGGATCACCATATATTTATATACATTAAAATCTCTAAAACTTTATTATTAATCCATGGAAAGCCAAGCTCGAAGCTTTTCTTGAGATTCACTAACAATGCAGTTTCTAGAAAGAATATTTTTTGAGGGAAAAGTCTAATTTGGTAAATTGTATTGGGACTGGGGTTGATCACGTTTTTACTCCCTTATATTCACCTACAAGTAGATAAATAATCCGATTAGAATCAGGTTAGTATGTGGGGTTAATTTCCCATTTACCCTTTTAATGAAACAGACGTAGGCAATAACTTACAGGCTACCAACGATGGATCCATCTAGAGGCCGTTGGCCAGTCGACGGGCCGTGCATAGGCTTCCGTCGTTTGGTCCTTGGACATATTTTGGCTTGATACCTGACCAATATAAGTAACAATCGACGATACCTCACTATACAAGACGTTTTTTGACAAACCGGCCGTCGTTTGGTCCGTCGATTTACACTGCCAAGGAGGTGTATCGAGCAGCCTTGGGTCCTTCTTGTGGGGCCTTTTACGTGGCCCTTTCGAATTCGTACACGGACGTTTACAATGTATTTACAACCCTTAATAAGGTTTAGACATTCCACATAAGTTTCACCCAAATCAAACACCTGAAACTTGTCCAAGCAGGCTAGGCCTTATCAAGACACACGTTGGGCGTCTTAAGGGCTATCTTTCGAACGCCTTGGACGTTCCTGGTCATTTGACCTCCAAACTTCTCCAAAATTCATATATAATATTTAAAAATAATTATAACTAATTTTAAGACTTAATAATCTCAGAAACACAGTACATAAACACACATGGACACATGAGCAACATAGGCGACTAGTCGTCGAACGTTTTGGTCGTCCCTTGACGTTCAGCTTCCAAATCACTTCAAACTTTACACACTGCCTCTAAACAATATTATAAGTCATTTTTGTAGATTATAAAATTAATAAAAATATGTTAGGATCTATAACCCTATGTCATTTTCGGGTCTTACATCATGCTTAGTACAAGTAGTGTACTGACCCCATTTTTTTCCTTTTCCCCAACATTTAAGTTCCCGTTGTTGAAGGGCCTTCAGAGACGACATTGAAGAAGACTTGAATTTCTTGATCATCCAAGTAGGATAGGTCCTAACTTTCCGAGGGTGATGCCACTATCAAGCCATGATGTTTTTTTTACTATTAAGACTCTTATGTTTCTTTCCTTTTCATTTGGATTAAACATTGTATGAACTATATGTGGTATTATTTGATTGATGTATGAGATAGACCCAATTTGATATACTCCTTTAAGATGTTTATGAGATGAGAAAACTTTTTTTGGGACTATGTTATATTTTATATACTTATGTGAAATAAAAATAGAAGACTAAGTAATCTTCCTATACGAAGGGTCTATTTGTACTCGATGTATATATACTATGTGTATGTAGAGATCTATGTTAACCTCCGAGTAGATGTAATAAAACTTCTTAAATTTTCTGCTAAATTTGACCTATTAATGTAATGATGTAAGCTAAGAGGCTAAACTTAGTGAGGACGACGATGCCAGTTATGTCTATGGGGTATTCCCGAATTTAACAAAATCGCAGTTTGTAAACAGATCTCTAACCATTCATAAAATTGCAGATAGTGTTCAGCGACATGATTTTATTCGTCAAAAGGCTCTGTGCAAAATTAACCTATGATGTAGACAATGGGCAACCAAGGATTTCCTTCTGCGAATCGTAAAACACCCTTTACAGGTGCATGTTTTTTGCCAAAAGTAACAGAATAAATCAAAAACCGCTTTGAAATTTAAATTGAGATTGAATATGCAGGTGTAATGTTGAATGTTTCCGCAAGCTGAATCTTGCTCACCGACAAATTCATGCCCTAGTTATAGTTAACTTACTTAAGATCGGTTTTGATACTCAGAAAATACAAGTTTAAAATATGCACATCTCACAATAGAGTTGGATCTACGACATCACTACTTGTGGAATGTCTCAAAGAGGTTTGCACACTTAAATAGGATGAAACCAACTCACATGAGTACTAACAATATAAATAGAGGAGGTGATAGAGGACTAATCTTTTCTGCAGATCTACAAAAAATTGTTATGCTAGGCAGTAAATTAACCTAGATCAAAGCACTAGTTAATAAGCCAATATACTTACTATGTAATAAAAGTTCTAGAAAATACTAAGTAGGTGCATATTTCGTGAATCAAGAGTGACATAAATGAAGAAGGTTGACTGTTAAAGTTTTCCAATATATATAACTCATCCTGATCACACCCATTTGGTGACAAAAATCATTGTTGCTCATCTACTCAAATTTCAACCAAGTGAGTATTAATTTCTCTGAGTTTTATAGAACTTCTAATTTTTGGATGGTCCCAAAGGCTATCTTCATCGGGGTCGACGATCGGGTCAGTGATGTGCCCTTAGGGTTATATCCTCCACTTCATGTCTTTCACAGATAAGCCTACAATGTCCAAACACCTTTATTTCAAAAGTAACAAATGAAAACCAATTAGTGGTTTTGGGTTGCCTCCCAAATAATGCCTTAGTTAGTGTAGTGTCACAACATAAGGTAATGATTATACTCCACTGGTGGGGGTTGTCCCCGTGTTACTAGTAAGACTTTCTTGTGAACCCTGACAGACCTAAATCAGCACTTGTGTCATTTGGGATTCAAATGCTTGAATGAACGAATCATAAGAAGTTTCCATCTATTTAATCATCAACATGAGATCCTCTAGTATCTTATGATGATCCTTGAGTTTTTAGAGCAAAAGCGCCAACCTTTCTTTGACTTTCCCCTCCTTTCTATTCTATGTTTTCTTACGTTCAAGTGGAGGAATGTAGCACTGCACTTTAAGATCCCAATTTTAGTTTTTATCTCATCTAATTGAGTAACCAGGATAAATAAATGGAATTCTCTCATTTTCGTTTCATGATCCAGTCAGTCAAACTATTTAGCAATTTTGCTGTCATTTCATAGGAGCTCTCTGTATTAGCTTACCTATTACAATTTGATCTGTCAATATCCTATTTACTAAACTGAGACTTTGGTAGAAATATTTTAGAATAATTGCATTAGGGATTCGATGGGTGGGGCATTTCCCCAAAAGTTATTTGAACCTTAGCCATGCTATAATGTAGTTGTTTGCCAGCTAATTATTTAAAGGCTGGGATATTATCTCGGACTCTCATCACTTCTAGAAAAAAGAGTTTTTTTTTATTTCATGTATTATTTGACATGATTATTTGAAAACAACACTTCCACGAAAAAAAAATTGAACTAAACTAAAAGTAAAATTAGTAAACCACACTAACAAGAACGAAAAATCTTTTTAACTACTTACGCAACCCCACTCCTTTGGAATGGCGCCATTTTGATGCTTATCATAACCAACCACACTAACCTACAATTTGAGTGTCTACAATAGTTGATAGTTTAATATCCTACCAAGGATTGGGGTCGTGTCCCAATTGAGCGGTTTTGAGAATATTTAGTCGATTCAAACTTTATTCTAGTTAGTCGTAGCTAAAGAGATTAACGAACAAAAACATTGTAAATTAAGGGGTGACACAAAAGTTTATAAATTCAATAGGTGTTTTTTCAAAAGCACAGCGAGAATGGTAAAAATGCAAAGGAAATCAAGTATAGGGAGAAGTTCTTGGGGTGTGACCGCAATAAAAGTTGAGATAAATCATTAGGTACGTGCTATCAATAGGAAATTTTAAAGATAATAGTGACTAGGCTAAGATTTAGATGGAAATAAGTTCTCTCTCGAGAAACTTACCTCGTTTCAAATGTTTTGCTATTGTACACCAATTTGTCGACGATGAAAATAACAAAATACACTTAAAATGATGATAAAATAAAATGGGTATAAGAAATTAAACTTTGATTTAAAAGAAGGAAGAAGAATGGAGAAGACCACTTCCAACTTAGGGAAGACAAAATATTTCTTTCTTCAAGTCTCTCAAAAACATTCTGCAAACTTGAGAGAAAATACAAGAAAAATAGTATTCGAAAGTAAAAATTGATAATGTTCAGATCTATAAAAATATTAACTAAGTTTAGTATTTATATCTTTCTCATTAAGTGATGTGGCAGACTATTTGGTTAGATTAGTCGAGATCTCCAAATGACTTGGTGACTCGCCCTTCTTTTATTTAATCGATGTTTTTTGCTTGCCTTCAACATCTTCATATTCTTGACAATAGGGTGGTATAGAATTTCTTTGCAAAACTATTAGGTTAAGCGTTGACTGCTCCTTTCATCGCTTTTTTTATCCTCTTCCTTCAAGGCTTCGCATGCTGGAACAAACGGCAGTACGTCCCTTCTGCAACTAGCCAATTGTACTTGGCAATGCTCAGGCATCAATTTCTTTGATTTTTCAGCCTTGTTGTTCCACTTTGCATATAAGTATCCATGCTTCCACTAAAACTTCAAATACCTAAAACTTAAGTTTTTTCATCATATATTAAGACAAAATAAGCATTTGAGGACACTATTTCTACTAAAATAAAGCCCTAAATGAGTCAAATTTGAGGACTCATCAGCAGGTCTGTAGATTAGGAATTGTTCAAGTATGTTTTCCTTGAAAGGTTCTTTACCCTAGAGTTGAGGGAACAAAAGATGCAAGATTTCATAAATATTAGTCAAAGGGGTTGAGTGTGAAACTATATTCCCTTAAATTCACCCAACCGTCTAAATTTGTTCCAACCATTGAGGCAGACTCTAGGGTCAAGATGAACAACCTTTGGGGTTATCCGACTTGATAGTAAATGAATGTAGCTCGGTAGTTCTCATTCCATGTATGAATATTTCATGTCTTATGATTCGTGCCAAACAAATTAAATAACAAAAGCTCAAGAAAAAGAATAGGGAAGTGAAGAGAGGAAGGACCGATGATGGGAATTCTTTTAAGGGTAAATTTGAGGGTAAAGGTAAGCCAAGGTTCAAGAAGAGGTTCTCAAACCAAGGTTCGTCTAGTTATACAAGGATTAACAAAGATAGGGTTCCTAACCCAAGTCTCAAGGAGGTAATAGTTTTGGTTCTTATGTTGATATGTCTAATTGTAAAAAATGTTGAAAAAAGCATAAGGATAAGTGTCTAGTTGGCACTAATGGTTTCTATATGTATTGGAAGAGCGTCCATGTATTGTGAGATTATCCCATGCTAAAGGTTCAAGGATGACAGGGTAAGCAAGTCGCTCCTAGTGATTAAAATTCTGATGCTCCCAAGAAAAACCATTTTATACTCCTAAATCTGAAGGTAACCAAGAGAGCTCCCGGAATGTTGTGACTATTAAGTCACATGTGTTTTCTATTGATGTTTATGCGTTGTTGACCCCGGTACCACTTTGTCATTTTTACACCTTTTTTGGCGACGAAGTTTGAAATACTCCGCGATGTGTTTGAAGAAGCTTTTTCAGTATCTACCCCGGTCGGTGAGTTGATAGTGGAAAAAAGAGTGTATAGGATTGTCCTATTTGTTTGTCCAATACAATTACCTTTGTGGTCTTATCGGACTTAGACATGTTATATTTTGATGTGATTTTGGGTATGGAATGGTTGCATGCATGTTATGCCTCTATTGATTGTAGGATTCGGGTATAAAGTTCCTATTTCATAATGAGTCTACTTTAGAGTGGAATGGGCGAAATTATATCCCTAGAGGTCAATTTGTTTCTTGTCTCAAAGGTAGGAAAATTATATCCAATGGGTTTATTTACCATATTGTTAGGGCTAAAAATGTTGAGTCCAAAACCCCTTCATTAGAGTTGATCCCCGTGGTGAGTGAATTTCCAGAAGTCTTTCTTGATGACTTTCCTGGAACTTCTCCCAAACAAGAAATAGATTTTGGTATTGATTTATTGTCGGACATGCAACCTATCCTCATTACTCCTTATAGAATAGCTCCATACGATTTGAAATATTTAAAGGATCAATACAAGGATTTGTTAGACAAAGGCTTCATTCAACCGAGTATCACTATATGGGGTGCTCAGGTATTGTTTATTCGAAAGAATGATTGGTCTATAAGAATGTATATCGACTATTCTAAATTAAACAAATTGAATATAAAGAATAAGTATCCCCTTAAAAGAATTGATGACTTGTTTGATCAAATCTAATGGGCTAAGTACTTCTCAGAAATAGATCATCATTCGGATTACCATCAACTATGGGTAAGAGGGGTGGATATTCCCAAGACGGCCTTTAGGACCCCTTATGGCCACAGTGAATTTGTGTGATGTATTTTGGCCTAAATAATTCTTCAGAGCCATTTAAGGACATTATCAATAGGGTTTTTCATCAATATCTTGACATGTTTTTCTTTGTGTTTATCAATGATATTTTTATGTATTGGAGGAGTGAGAGTGACCATATGAACCATATGGGGATTGTATTGCAAGTCCTTAATGACCACCAATTGTATGAGAAGTTTAATAAGTGTAAGGTTTGGCTAAGGTCTGTAGCCTTCCTTGGTCATATTGTGTCCAACAAGGGTATTGAGGTAGAACTTAAATATATGTATGCGGTCAAGGTTGTCCTAGACCTCTAAATCCTACCGATAGTAGAATATTATTTTTGGGTTTTGCGGTTACTATAGGAGGTTTACAGAAGGTTTTTTGCCATTTTTATTCATTGATGACTTTAACTCCAAACAAATCTAAGTTTGTGTACTCAGAGGCTTGTAATAAAATCTTGTACAATTTGAAATATGAACTCACTTCCACTCCATGGTTGACCTTACCTGAGGTTATCGATGGGTTTGTCGTATATTTGACGCCTCTAGAGTGGGTTTGGGATGTGTGCTCACGCAACATGGTAAGATGATTGTCTATGCATCAAAATGACTTAAGCTTCATAAGAATAATTATTTGAACCATTATCTTGAATTGGCGGTGGTGGTATTTGCTTTGAAAATACGGAGATATTATCTATATGGGTTACATGTTGATGTGTTCACCTTTCACATGTGTCTCCAAAGTCTGTTTACCGAAAAAGACATGAATCTCCATCAAAAAAGGTAGTTATAAATTTTAAAGAAATATTAAATGAATGTCTTTTACCACCTCGGAGAGGTTAATGTAGTTTCATATGCACTAAGTCGACTGTCCATGGGAAGTATGGACCATGTAGACGGTAAGAAGAAGGAGTTAGTTCGTGATGTACATAGGTTGGCCCAGTTCGATGTTCAACTAGTGGATTGCACCAAGGGTGGTGGAATAGTCCATAGTGGTTCCGGATCATCCTTCGTAATGGACGTTAAATCCAAACAAGACCTTGATCCCAATTAGATGAATTGAAAGAATTGTCACTAAACAAGTTCGTTGAGGCTTTCTCCCAAGGAGGAGGTGGGTTTCTTAGGTACCAAGGTTGATTATGTTTGCCAGATGTTGATGGATTGGGAGAGAAAATTCTAGAAGAAACTCATTCTTTGCTATATTCTATTCATCTGAGAGCCACCAAGATGTACTGTTATCTAAAGGAGGTCTATTGGCAGAATGGTATGAAGAAGGATATAGCTAGTTTTGTAGCCAAGTGTCAAATTGTCAACATGTTGAGGACGAACACCTAAGGTCGGGAATCTTGTCTCAAAATATAGATATTCCCACTTGGAAGTGAAAGGATATGAATATGGAGTGTATAGTGGGTTGGTCTCGTACTAAGAGGCAACATGATTATATTTGGGTCATCATTGATAGAATGACAAAATCAACCCAATTTATTCCTACCAAAGTTTAATTTTAGGTGGAAGACTATGCCAATTTGTACATCAAGGATATAGTGAAGATTCTCTGGGTTACTCTATCTATTATTTTTAATCAGGGTACTTAATTTTCTTCACATTTTGGAAGGGGCTTGGTACTACTGTTAATCTTAGTACGAACTTTCACCCTCAAATGGATGGTCAAGCAGAACGTACCATCCAAACATTAGAAGACTTGTTGAGAGAATCTGTTATGGACTTCAAGGGTAATTAGGATGACCATCATCCATTAATAGTGTTTGCCTACAACAATAGTCACCACTCAAACATTAACATGGATCCTTTTGAAGCATAATATGGTAGGATGTGTAGATCTCTGATTTTTTGGTTTAAAGTAGGTGAAATTTCCCTAAATTGCCCCCAACTAATTTATGATACCATTGAAAATGTTTGACTTATTTGAGAGAGATTTAAGACGTCCAAAAGTGGGAAAAAGTCTTCTGTCTATATTAAAAGAAGGGATCTAGAATTTGAAGTTTATGATTGGGTCTACTTGAAAATCTCACCCATGATGGTGTGATGAGGTTTGGAATCTCTTTGATAAAAGACGCGAGACTTCTAGTAGCAATATCATTATCTAATAAATATGTTTCCCCGTAGATTTATTAGCTACTGGATCCACTAAAGATAGAAATTCAAGATTCTACCTTCGGAAAGTAGAATAATCCTTTTTGGTGTGGGAGACACCATTGTATCATGTTATATCTCATATGGGCTCAATGTGAGTTAAAGCTAATTCCCACAAGTAATAATGAACTAAGGTCAGTTCAAGAAGTATCACATATGAGTTAAAAGGCTTAAAAGATTAAGTTAGATTGCATTGACCATTATTTATGACTTATGTTTTATAGATCTTTCATATCATGTTTAGCTTTGTCAATTGCATATCTTGAAGTGGAAGTCCCTTTTTGCATTTGTTAAATATTTTTTGAATGAATTTATACTTGGTACATTTTTTTGTACTAACGTATACTCTTTCCTACAATTTTCCAAAATTTAGGGTGTTTATCGTGGCTAGTTGGTGATATGATTGATTTTGAGCTTTCGTGAGTCCTCATGCTTCGAGGACGAAGTTTACTATTTTCATTTTCTCTCATGTATTTCTATATTGGACATGATGTATGCTCTAGGCCCTATTTTATTCTATTGTATTATATTTCTATGATGAGATAAAAGTTTAGACTTCCACTTTTCATTTTATAAAACGTTTTGGACATAGGTTGTTATTTTACTTTTATTTCTCTACTTCTTATGTTATGAGGACTAAGTGTCTTCAATTGACTCCTTAGTGATTATATACACTATATTACATCTTGGGGGTACCCTTGGGTAATTACAAACATGATAATCAAAGCATAAGGCTTTGAATGGTCCTAGGATGTCCCATAAGCCACGTCTAAAAGGGTTTATTCATATGTGTAAAGCGTGCCACATTTATTAATGGGAGGCTACAAATGTTTGGAAAACTCAACTTCTTTGATTACTCTTATGTAGTGTGATAGAGGTTACCTCTATAATGTCTCTCCCAATCGTAATCTTATATTCTTCAGGATATGCCTATCCAACGATCTTATGCTAGAAGAAATGTGAGGGAGAATGCGGATGTAATATTCTAGAAATTCACATGTCTAATGAAGAGCCCGATAGGTATTTAAGAACGCATATTGGGGGTACATAGACGTCCCAATGCCCAATATTGAACAATATTGGGCACAGTACAGAAAATTGGTTAAGGGAGTTAGCCAATTTATATAAATGTCCAAGTAGGCATAATATAATCATATTGTTGTCCAATAAATGTACATACAATGAAGACCCTAAGCTGAAAACAAGTCCTCAACAAAATATATTAAGTACTAGGCGTCCAAGTGTCAAGCCTAGTACCATACCACATGACCATTTAAAATGATCATGTAAATTAAGAAGTGCCCAAGGACATAGTGAGGGTCCTTGGCACAATAAGTAAATATTACGAATAGGATATCAAGAATAGTTATTTAGGAAATTTGAAAGCACAAGGGCAAAGCATGTTGAAGAAACGGCTAAGAGGGGACCACCCTAACCAAATTTGGTTAGGGTAGTTAAGGGGAAGGCGTGCACATGAGTTCACCCATGTGAGGCCTATATATATAACTAATTCTAGACTCTAACCTACTTTCCTAACTAACTAACTGACCTAGGACAAACAAAAACAAATTACCTAGTACACCCGACAACCTAAGACATAATTGGGTGACACTAACCTAGTAAGTAGTTAAAGAGACAACCTAGTACCTAACTTAGGATGATCCAAAGGGTTAGTTATGGCTATAAAGACTTAAAGGTACTTAATTAATTACCCAAGGTAACTTAATTATTTAAATTAGCAATTTAATTAATTAAATTAAAGGGTTCAAACTGAAATTATTACACTAACCTTGTATAACTCAAGAAAAATCCTAGTACTTAACCTAGGATGGTCCTAAAGGGTTAGTCATGGTTCTAATGACTTAGGCGTACTTTATTAATTACCCTAGGTTCCTTAATTAATTAAATTAGACATTTAATTAATTAATTTAAACGGTCAAGACGAAATTCTTAGGATAAAGTTCAGATTTGACTAAGTGTTGTGTTGTCCTAGTTCTAGTCAATCTAGGAGGGGCTTTTTAGTAATTAATTAATTTATTTATTTAATTAAATTATTAATCCTTAGTTGAATGATTCAATATCATTTCTTAACCATAAAACTCATGATCAAACACTCAAAGAACAAAACGCTAAAATGAACGAAAGAAGGAGGCAGAAAGTTCATAGATGTTCGCGACAATTTCCAAGTTTTTCCAAGTTTTCGTTCAAGGTGGTCTTCGTAGATTAAGTTCTGCATAAGGTATGGGTTTATCTCCTGAAATTCTTACTCCAAGATTACTTTTCATCATCGGGAATCCGTGAAATCGAGAAACTAGGGTTGTTTCCCAAGGTTATCGCAAACTTTTCTTTCCCTTTTATCCTTGTTATGATTTCTATGTTGTATAGATTAGTATTTATCATGTTTTTGGTATGTGGTGCTGGATGATTTTAATGTGTAGTGTTTTTGAATCATGAATGTCAAATGAACTTATGAAATTGTAATCGTACGATGTTAAGTGTTTCTTACCTGAATTAAAGGAATAATGTTATGTTACACTATGTCCGAAAATGTTAAAGTGTTGATGTGTTACGTTCTAGTTGTTACTCTTATTGTTATTTATGAATATGTTATGTTCATTAAAGTTTTAACATGATGCTGTCCAAAGTGGCTAATAACGTTATACCAAGGTTATAATCTATGGTTGGCTTAAAAGATCTCCATGAAATTATACTTGAAAGAATTGTCTGCCTTATGCCAATAATATGGCTAACAATACATTGTATAAGAGTGATGAATGGAATTGGCTATAATATTATCCTAAGTAATTAAAATATTGTCTAATGGTTATTACATACCAAATTATGCATGTATAAATATGAAAATTGGCTTATGCCAAATAATATTGTTATGAAATCCTTATCCAATTGTTTATGCCAATCCTAATCATATGCCAAATGTATGTAGCCAAAATAATGAAATGAAAACTCCAGCATTCCTAATGTAATTCAATGAATCCATATATAAGGGCATGCCATTCATTGGGACAAGTCCCAACATGCTCTAAAAAATCAACTATGAACTTATGTAATTCATTGAATGAAATGCTCGTCGTCCATAAACGATGATATGAAGGTACTAAATGAAAGTGAAGGTGACCATAATGAGGTGTTAAAAGAAGTGAGACAAGCCTCACTTACACCTATGCTACTATGTTAAAAATAATCACGAATTAAGGTGTTACAACGTGTGAGACAAATCTTATTAACACCAAAGACGTTATGTAAGGACAATTCACATTTCATCAATGTAAAGAAAAGGATGAAAAGTCACCAATGGAGTAAGTAAATCTCAATCTAGAATCAAGCTTCCTTAATGTTTGAGTCAACTCTAAAAGATTAGAAAATAATGAAAGTGAGCAAAGTACCGACAGACTAGTTATCAGCATGTTCTTGCACGTGTAAGCCTCATAAGACGAGGCTACCACCCAGGTGGATAAATAGTCTTGTTACGTCCCTATTCTTCGAACTATGTCTAGCCAACATAGGAACTGCCTTGAGGTTTCCCCCTAAGAGATCTAGGTATGTTTCGATCTCACCTTGGCCAGTGAGATCACCTCTTTTTGGTGTTGGGTAGACACAGAATATCATGTTTACCTCACATGATCTATATCGATTAATGCTCAAAAATATGTTCTTGGTTAACTAAAGTTATGAGACACTTCTTTTCAGTGTAGAGTAAACACTTGATACAGATTTGCCTTAGCTGAGAATCACCCCTTTTTGGTATGGGGAAGACACTGAATTTCATGAGTAGATCACATGATCTAAATTCATTTTAATTGGTGAATCACCGCTTTTCGGTGTGGGGAATACACTGGATTTCATGTTAGCTCGCATGATCTTACTTCTAAATATTCTCTAAGAAAATAAACAAAATGATGGAATGTATATTCAAAGTGATCTATGAAAGTAAGACCTTAAGAATGTCAATTGCCAATATAAATACCAATGAAGTTTCAGGAAATAATGGGCACAGCCAAATAAGATTGGCTTATAATGACTTCTTATATGATGGCAATAAAGGGGAGTATAAACATAATAGCAAATCAAAGATTCATAACTTCCCTAACTTGAAAATGATGAAATAAGTGGCATAGACAATAGAGATTGGCTTATGAAGTGTTAATGAATGTATAATGTATGAATGACTCATTGTAAGGATAGTGAAATCATTCCTTAGTCCTTGTATTACTTACTTTATTCATTACGGGCATGGGACTATAATGAATCATTGCACCGTTAAGTAAAACATGAGATGAAAGGAATTATTGAACTATGGGATAAGAAGAAGAAAAAGACTGAAAAATAATCTAAGTGTCAAAAATAGGGCTCTCGGGTTTGGCATGGCTAAATTTTCAAATATTCGCTCGAGTTGTTCTAAAATTATGTTGATTATTCTAATGTATTTTGATAACATAGAAAATGATTTGTGTGCTTTGAATGCATTAAAATACATCATATTCGTACCACAATTCACAACTAACAAATTAGCAATGTCTAGTGACTACACTTTCCGTAAATGGCATGTTGTTTAGGAAGAGCTTTCCTTGATCATGCATAGCCTTATGTGTATATGTGCATACACCCATACTTAGTACAAGTGCTGTACTAACCCTATAAAATTTACTATTCTATAGGTGCAGGTCAGAGAGTAGATTGAAGACTCATCGCAACGGTTTGGATCAGCGTTACCCAGACCATTTGGTAGGTCCTCTTGATTTCGAGGATCCTACAGTTTTACTCTAGCATTAGTATTTGGACATATCTAGTGGATGTTGTCCGTAGAGTTTTTTCATACCTTTATTTGAAGCTTTTTAATAAGGAAGTTTTTGGCAAACTACTATGATATGTTATTCTTTGATTTGAATTGATTCCGCAATTGTTAGATGTTTGTTTCTTTACTTTGATTTTGGTATATGATGTAACTAGTTAATAATTATATGAAGTCTATGTATACTTCATACATTTAAAAAGTTTTAAATATTTCACAAATTTAAGTAGATGAATGCAAGAAGAGACTTGTCTACGACCTCTGAGAGGTCAACGACGCCGGTTGCAATTCAAATTCCAGAATCCGGATTATGACAGCGGAACAAGAAGTTACTCCCTCATCTTCTTAATTTCCAGTTGATCTTTTGGCCAAGCATGTGCTAATGCGGAGTTTAGGGATGCTTTTCAAGTGTTGATTAAAATTGTGACGACCCAATCCAATAGAGAGGTTTGGTTTCCGCAAGCTCATATATGAATTTGGTGGCTTCAAGAGTAAGGGTGGAAATCCCTAGAATTTGTTGTTATGGGGGGTTCCTAAAACTACTGTTATTTGGTTTTTCACAACTTGATTTCAGGGGTTCTTTAATAATTGCCACAACAAATTTGTGGCGGTTTTTTTTCACTTTGTAGGGGTTATAAGCCTCAACTACTTGTTTACTATTTATATTTTTCACTTCTGTTTTGGGAGACTGTAACATCAAGAACTTTTTAATCCAAATTTAACATTTTATTGTTTTTATGTCATTAGATTACAACTAATACGAATTTTATTACATTCATAATAACAATAACCACTAAAGCTTGTTCCAGCAAGAATAACAACAAAAACTTGAACCACAACAACAAAACTTTTGCATTACGAATGTTGTCAAATCTTAAGTACAATCCTCAAGACAACAGAAAGCACTAAAATGTAAAAATTATCTTCAAAAATACCTTCATGAAAATAAACAGTAGCAACAATAATAAACTTTTTAAAACTTATGCTCTTCCCAATGAAGTAAATGCAACAACTCTATTCTTCTCAATATAATGATTGTATCCATTATTTCCACATCAGCTAGTGTCAATCAAACTCTAGCAAATGGTATGAGAGATACAAGAAACCTTCAGGAAAACACTATGAGTTTTCCAAAAAATACTAACAAAAAAATCATTTCCATAAATGTAGAAATTTCCATAATAATTAAGGTTACTTATAATTGAATTAAAGTAAAATAAACTAGAATAGTATATAGTATTTTTCTATTTTTAAATGAATAGAATAGCAAATACTTGTCGAGGAATTCCACTTTTTTCCTTTTCTTGTCCTTCCATTTTTAGTAAATGAGAAACTGAACTCCTTTGCTCTTTTACTTTCTATAACAGTTAATTCTGAAAAAACTAGAAAGGGTTCAACAGCTCAGAAATAGACATATTACCCTACTATTTTGACATTTGAAGACTTCAGATAAGCATTGCTATATTAGAAAAGAAAAGGCTAAATAGGGAAAGAACGATGAGAATACTTGTGACATTAATCTGGTAAGTCATTAAAGGAAACAACAATCAAGAACTACAATCTACAATGATATCAAAATTCACAATGATACATAGTTCACTTCTGCAATATACCATGATACAAAAATTCATACATAACCATCGTATTTTCAGCCCACAAAGCAAAAAGTATACAACAACATCAAATTCATTATATTTCACATGCACAATAGTGTAGAATTCAAAAAATTGTTGTCACAACACACATAAAGTAATACAACAAATAAAAAAAGGAACATCATAACATGAAAGGCAACAACAACAGGTCGTACCTCTCTACTTATTAATTGTCGCTATATGTTTCTTATCTTGGCCAACATCTAGTATCTAAACTTCAGAAGAATTGAAAAATGTAAGTTATAAGGGAAAATTACATCAAATTTTCCATAGTACCCTTAGTTGTAGAAATAGGTGCAACCCTTGGTGTAGGTGGTTCTCCAATGGTCATGATCATGTGGAGTTTATTCACATATTCAAACCTTCTAACTAATCACCAATAATCAGTATATAGCTCGTCACAAATACAATTCAGACTTTCCTAGACAATTTATTCATCAAAACATCATAATAGTGCACATCACCAATAGCCCCTCTAATCCTAGAATTAGATAGAAGACCTTAAATAAATCATTTTACATTTGAAATCTATAGATTCAGTTCTACTACCACACCTAAGGGCGTATATAACATGGATAAATCTAGAATGAAGACCATAGGAAACCACAACTCAGATCCAAGCAAGTCAAACATAAAATCTATGTCATTTCTCCAAACAGACTAAGGGCTGAAGGAAAAGCTACCCAATAATGTAAACGTAAAAAGATTTAGGTACCGGTAGAATAATGGAAGTGCTCAGAAGTTACCTCAACACCAACCCCATGCACTAAGTTACATCTATGGCGGTATCCAGGAAAGTGTCGAACTACAAGATTCTATTGTATGCAAACTTATCTTTGCATTTTTTAAAAAGGTTATTTTTACAGTTCATGCATGGCAGAAACTACACCAGGAAAAGGTTGAATAACGAAGTCATAATGTACGCAGCCTTACCTTGAATTTCTGGAAGAGGTTTTTTTCACCGTACTGTGACTAAAATTTCAGGTCTGACATAAAGAAATCAAGAAACAACACTCTCAGGTTTAAATCATTAACTAGGGATAAGGGGGACGAAAGGTGAGAACCTAATGCAAAGGGGGTTCAAATCATTTAGCAACTTAGTAAATTAGTATATGACAAGGGGGATGAAAGGCGAGAACCTAATTCAATGGGGATTAATGTGCAAGGAGAGCGTCATGTATATCTCACAACTGAAAACTTAAAACATTGCGTAAGAAAGAAAAATATAAAAAATGAGAAGTACATACCACTCTCCAGAAAACAAAAAAGGCTCACTACCAATGGATTTTGAAGATCATGTTTTATCCTCAAATCATACATATCAATATATGCAATTCCAAAGCTCCACAATACTTGAAGACCATTAATGCAATTAAATAGATGCAAGATATCAAATACTATAAGATTTGATAGATAAGGGACAAAGAAAGATTCCAAGATACATCTACTACATGGGAATTGATCACCTATAAATAGGACCATTAATAGAAGGTTTGTGTCTATTAAAAGGATCCACCATACTGAATAACTTGGTAACAAAAATAGAGAAAGGGATGTCTAGTAGACTGCAAAATTTGGTACAAAACAATCGATACACAAAGGTTCGTTTGGAGATTGATTTGACAGGGAACTTCAAATGTTCAACGATTAAGATTTCAAAATACCATGTTTTAAACTTTCATTAGATATGACTCTAAAACAATGGCGAAATAAATTTCATTTGAGTTCCAAAGTCTCAAAGCTATATTAAAATAGGTGCACATTTAAGTGTATCAATATAAAATAGGTAGCTTCAAGTCTTTTCATCAAAAATGGACCAAGAAATTTAAAAATATATTCACCCATAGTTCCATTAAATGATCAGACATGAACCCGCACATAAAAGACATGGATCTTTTCATATGAAAGTGCATAATATAAATATACTAAATAAAGATGGAGATGTACCTTCTTGTCAAGTAAAAAGAACTTCTAAATATATATTGATGGTGATATCGTGTTTTGTAAAATCAAGAACTAGGTATGAATCATATGGAAGCATATGTGAAGGTCTCTTATCAAGTAACATTCATAAAATGTAACTCCTATATTTACTGGACTTCTTTCGTAATGAAGAACCATATTTCATCTATAAACTTCGATAATCAGAAGATACCAAAGTTAATTAATCCTATTTTAAATAATATTGTCAAATAGATCATAAATTAGATTGAAGCCATAAGAGATTCATAACAAGCCTGAAATGGATACTAGTTAGAAAATGTTGAAGGGATTCAATAGTTTTGTGTCTAAATTTATTTTCATCTCTCTCCTATGAGAATGAATGGACACTCCATAAAACTTGATAAAAATTACTTTAGAAATAACTTCTCCCCATGGTTAATAATTAGCATAATTATCTAATGCACACTAGAACAAACATGGTTTGTGGGGAGATGCTTTTCAGTGAAAACTCTCTTCTTCGTAAAAAAATTAAAAAATGTAAGAATGTAGATCATTTAACATACATAGGAGAAGTATTCAACAATTTATTGGTCTTTCAACCTCCGTCATATCTGTAATGACCATTGACTACAGCTAGGTGTATGAAGATATATATTGTGTAAAAAATCAATACCAGAACATGGCAAAAATAGGAAAGTTTCTCCTTCACATCATAATCAAGTCATCGAATATGAAAAATGAACTTCAAAAGCTAAAGTTGACAAACCAAATCCTAATCATATAAACACAGAGAAAGAGAGAAATTGTTGTGCTGTGATAGGATAAAATATTTTGAGTCACTCGCAGGTTTCTCAGAACCTAAAAGATTTTTAGTCACATATTACAAATAGAAGAAATTTTTGTGTAGTACACTATAAACGGAATCCTTTCAAGAGGAATGAGACACTAAAAACATTTCAGACATTTGAAAAACTTTAACCAGACTCTTTCTCCAATTCAATACCAAACCTCAAACAATCAAATATATCAAATATAATTGCAGAATCCTCAAACAGCCAAATATAATAGAATCCAAACACAGAAAAAGAAAATTTTACATGAAATTGATGTATCATAAAGTTTTTCCATATACATACACAGAAATATATAATATCACCAATTAATGTTCAAGTGAGAATAGATCTCAAATTGTGAGTAGAGGATATTATAACATTAGTGTTAACCACAAAGTTCAATTTTAACCAGAAACCTTGTTACCACAGTTCAAATTTGACAATTTTGAATTTACATCCACGAAAAGTACACCATAATGAACCAAATATGTCCATGCATCTATACAAACAAAAAAAGTTAATACAACCGGTAATTTGTTCAAAACTTACCAATCTGAGATTCAATATGTGAAGATTAAGATGAGGAAATCATAAAAAGTGAGACGAGTGAGAAAATACCTTAAAACATAGATATCACAATTCTAAATTTGTTGATGTAGATGAAGTTTACCTAGTCGAACAGATGGCAAAATGGCAGAACCACGGAGAACAACAGTTGTGTACTGGTGAGAGAATTGAGAGGTGAGAAAAAGTATAGTAACATAAAGTATATGCTATTTTTTATTTTAGAATTAAAAGTACACGATAAATATATAGAAGACACATTTTACATTATGGAATTAATAAAGTATTTTAAGATTTGGGGTTTAAACCCCCACTGTTTACTTAGATTTTTCTTCTTTTTTTTGCATTGCGGAAGTTTGAACCTCCCTATTTATTTTTATTTTCTGTCAGGTACGAAAACCCCTTTATTTAATGTAATTTGTGGGAGTTGAATATAACCTCTTTAAAACCCTACAATTTAAGTATTTTTATAGTGACTTCACAGGGATGAATCCTTCAGAGTTTCATGGTTCCAAAGTTGAGGAAGATCCTCAAGAGTTTATCAATGAAGTTAAGTAGGTTTTTATGATCATGGTGTTATACCGGTGGAAAACGCGGAGTTGGACTCTTACCAATTGAAAAGTGTTCCTCAAATATTATATAACTAATGGAAATAAGGGAGGCCGAAAGACGAGGGTCCTCTTGATTGAGAGAAGTTTAAGACAGTGTTTCTTGATAGGATCTTTCCTCAAGAGATGAGAGAAGTCAAGGTGCTTCAGTTCGTCAACCTACAACAAAAAAGTATGAGTGTGATTGAATATGCTCTAAAATTCACTCAATTATCTAAGTGTTCCCAATCAATGGTTGTTTATTCAAGAGCTAAGATGAGTAAGTTTGTTATGGGCGTGTTTGAAATAGTGGTTAAATAGTGTCGAACCACAATGCTCATTCATGATATTGACGTCTCTTTTCTTATAATACATGCAAAATGAATTGATAACGATAAACGCAAGGAAAATTCTAGGGAAGTAAAAAAAGGTTAATACTGGTGATAGTAATTTTTCCAATGCAAGGTCTGATGGACAAGGTCATCCAAGATTCTGACAAAGACTTTCCGGTCAAGGTTCTTCCTATGTTACTCCTAAGTTCAACCACCTTAGGGTGTATAACCCTAAACCTAAAGGAGGTAATAGTATTGTATCTTCATTGCCTAGGTCTAATGGAACTATGTGTGGAAGGAAACATGATTTTAGGTGTCTAGCCGACATGGATGATTTCAATGGTTTTGATAATAGTGGTCACAAAATAAGGCATTTCCTATTGCTTACGATTAATGGAAGAAAGGGAAATTAAGATACTTTTATTGGTTCGGGTTTCAATGCTCTTAATCAAAACTGATTTTATACGTTTTAGACTAGAGGTGAACAAGAGAGTTCACTAGATGTGGTACTGGTATGTTGAATGTTTTCTGAATTGATGTATATGTTTTACTTAATCCTAGTAATACCTTTTCTTTTGTGACGCAATATGTACCTATGAGGTTTTATATGCTCATTGATGTGTTGTTATAAAAAAAATTTGTCTTTACTCTTGTGGGTGATTTTCTGGTTACTAAGAGGGCCTAAATAAAGTGTCTCATGCCAATAGATTTAATCTTGTTGACTTGGTAGATCTTTATATGTTATATTTTGATGTTATCTTGGGTAGGGATGGAATGAACTCTTTTTATGCTTCTATTGATTGTATAACTCGTGTAGTCATGTTTCAGTTCCAAGTGAGTCTATCCTAGAGTGAAAGGGGGGAAATTCTATGACTAAGGGTCAATTTGTTTCTTATCTTAAAGCTATAAGATTATTTCTAAGGGTTGGTTTTACCATCTAGTGCGGGATAGGAATTTATATTCTGAAACCCCTCCTCTTTAGTTGGTCCCCGTTGTCAATGAGTTTCCGAAAGTGTTCCCCGATGAATTACCCTATATTCCTTCCAAGATGGAAATAGACTTCGAATCGACCTACTCCCAAATATGCAACTTATCTCTATACCTTCTTATCGTATGGATCCGGATGAACTTAAGTAGTTGAAAGAACAATTAAGGATTTGGTGAGTAAGGTTTCATCGAATAATCTCTCTATGGGTGATACAGTTTTGTTAGTTAGAAATCAAAATGGGTCTCTTCGTATATGAATTGATTATATATAGTTGAACAAGGTGACCATTAAGAATAAGTATCCTCTTCAAGGAGCTAGTTATTTCTCTAAGATTGATCTCTAATTATGTTATCACCAATTGAGGGTGAAGTACGAGGACATTCTTAAGACATCTTTTAGAACTTTGTATGCTCACTATGAGTTTCTAGTTATATCCTTTAGATTGACTAATTCTCCAGCGGAGTTAATGGACTTAATGAATAGAGTGTTTAGACAATACCTTGATATATTTTTGATTGTGTTCATAGATGATATTTTGATCTATTTAACAAGGGATAATGAGCATATTGTTAAGGTCTATAGCTTTCTTTGGTCGTATTGTTTCGAGTAAGGGAATGGAGGTAGATCCTAAGAATACGGATGTGGTCAAGAGTTGTCCTAGACCTCTAACTCCTAAGGACATTAAAGGCTTTTTCAGTTTGGACGGTTGCTATAGAAGGTTTGTTTAAGGTTTCTCTCCTTTGACAGGTTTGACTAAAAAAATAAGGCTAATTTCATATTGTCTGAAGCATATGAGAAAAATTTTCAAAAATATAAAAGATAGACTTACTTTTGATCTGGTCTTGACCTTATCGAAAGGAGAGGATAGTTTTGTGGTTTATTGAGATACCTTGGGAGTTATCCTAGAGTGTGTGCTTATTAAAAAAGGAAAATTTAATGTTTATGCCCTAAGGCAACTTAAAATCCATGAGAAATATTCACGACCTTGAGTTAGCGGTGGTCGTTTTTGCCCTAACTATTTGGGAAACACTACATATACGGAGTTCATGTTGATGTGTATACCAATAACAAGAGATTTCAATATGTGTTTATTCAAAAAGATTTGAATTTGCACAAAATAAAGAGGCTTGAGTTATTGAAAGATTATCATATGAGTGTTATTTATCACCCTCGTAAAGCTAAGGTGGCAGTAGATGCTCTTACTCAGTTATCTATGGGTAGCATTTCTCATATTGAAGAAGAAAACAAAAATTTGGTTTGAAGTGGGTGAAGTTTCCCTAATATGTCTCGAATCGGTACTATAGGCCGATAATGTTCGGCATATGAGGGAAAAGTTAAAAATAACTCAAAGTTGGCAAAAGTCTTATGTTGGTATGAGAACAAGGGATCTAGAATTTAAAGTTATTGATTTGGTTTGCTGTAAAATATCAACCATGAAGGGTGTAATAAAATTTGTTAAGAAAGGAAACTTAGTCCCACTATGTAGGCCCATATCATATATTGAGGCGTGTGAGTAAGGTTGCTTATGAGTTAATTTTCCAAATAAGTTGGAAATAGTGCATCCCCTTTTCTATGAATCTATGCTTAAAAAGTGTGTTGGAGATCATAGTTTCCCTAGAAGGGTTGGGAGTTTATGAGAGTCTATCTTATGAGGAAGTTTCGGTTGAGATTTTGGACCACCAAGTTAAGAATTGAGAAACAAAGAAATAGCTTCCGTGAAAGTATTGTGGAGGAATCAATTAGTTGAGGGTACTACTTGGAGGCTGAGGTCCAATGATTTTTAGATATCCTCACCTTTTCCAACTATTCCTATTCTAGATTGAGTTAATGAGATCCTCTTGGGTAAGTCCTTGTTTTGGGAGTTATGCATTTCGATGATTTCCTTATGTTATGCATGTTCATGAAAATTTGAGTTTTGAAAGAAAATAAGTTTACATGATTAATTTTTTGTCATGTTCTTACGCATTGAGTATGAGTTTCCTATTGACTTCATGAGATGAATTAATGAGCATGCTTTATATATACATTTTGAGATTGAATTTCATATGACCTACATAAGATTGTGTTGCGCATGCTTTTAGCTTGGGCAAGGTAGTTCCTCATTGAACATGAATAATTTTGAGAATTCATGCATATTGGGGTGATAATGTGGTTCCTACTTCATTATAATGCATTTGAGTATATTAGCTTAGAGTTCATGTTTCTTCCTTGTTTTTGTGCATTGAAAGCATAATGGGCTGATAGAGTTAGTTCTACAGCTCTTAAGATTATTTGAAAAGGTTCTAGCTTGGAGTCGATAACTCCTCCTTGGTTGTATGCTTTGCATTCTAGGTTGGATTTTTAGTTACTCTCCTACTCATTTAGAGACAATTTAAATCACAGTCAAGGACAAATGTTCCCAATGGTAACATATTGTAATACCTCATATTCAAAAAGGAACGAATAGAAGCTTTCCAGATGTTGCAAGTGCCAAAACATGTCAGCCGCCCACGGCCCGTTGAATGGACCACTACCTGTAGGTGTGGTCTATAGGTGGTATGCCTGCAGCTGGTCTGGGGGTCTATAGTCATGGCCTGATAACTGATCGTTGGTCAGACCATGGTTGGTAGTTGGGGCTTTGTGGTTGGAAGCCCCAGAGTAAGGGTTTTTACCACCATCGAGGGTCATGAAAAACGTTCCTTCACCTTAGCCACGGTCCGTTGATGGAGTCTCATGGGTCACTGCTAGAAGTTGAGCTTAAGGGTAGTTGGGTATTTTCCTAATTAATTAATTAATTACTATACTATATCGGTTTACTTGTGTTTAGGTCCCCTATATAAGCTTTTTAAACCCCCAAATTAACCCATTTATTTCATTCTTCCAAACTCCCAAAAGAAAACAAAATTCCTCACCAAGTATTATCTTTCTAGAAACTTGAATAATAAAAATAAGAATGAAGGCGATTCATATAAAGTTTCAAGCAAAGGTTCAAATTCCTCCATTGGACAGTAGAAATCGGAGTCAACATATGATAGTTTTTGTAGATTAATTCGTCCATCCATGGAGTTCTCAAATTACTATATTTCAAATGGTAGAATTCCTCAATTGAGTTAGGGTTTTCTTCAATTAGCATGGGTTTCTTTCATTATTGTAAGATGATTGAATTATGATCTCATTTGCATGAATTGATGATATATGATGATTTACCCATGAAATCGCGTAATCCACCTGTTTTTAAGTTATAAACCATATGGTTTCTGATTTTGATCTTCAAGAAAGAGTTTCATTAATTTTGATGTGAGGGAATTAAAATATTTTTTATGATCTTTAATTTGCATTCAAAGCATGCTTTGTGAGCTTGATTTCTATTTGATGATGACTAGTCACAGTTGGAAACTTTTAGTGCACAATTGAACATTTCATGGGTAGATTGCACTTGAAGTGCATTCATGTTGAGTATTGAGTAGTACTAATTTTAGTTATCTCTGTTGAACTGATTGATTTTGTGTTTTACTTGATGAAAAACAAAAGTTTAAGTTACGGGTGTTGATGAGTCAGGGATTTCAGCTTATTTAGGGCTTAATATTCAATATTTTACTGATTTTAATGACTATTGTATACTCTAAACTAATGTTAAAATTCTAATTTCCATCAAAGACGGTAAAAGATCAAGACAAGGACATTACCAGGCAAAAAGGAGCAAGAAACTGAAGAAGTTTAAGAAAACTAAGTATGGTACTTGCCAAAGCCACTCAGTGAGTCGCCGAGACCTTCCGCTCACCAAAAGTTTGAGTAGGAAAGCCCATAGATAAGACCAATTAGGCAAGCAAATTAGTCTCTCGATGAAGTGTTTAATGGAGTGGCTATGTCGACCTTGATTGCCTAAAGTAACAAAAGAAAGGTGATGAAAGGCTATGCCAAGAAAGCGATGGAAAGGACTATTGTCCGCATTGGTGAAAAAATGATGAAGCCCAACTTATTTGAATGTATGACTTCAAAGCTGAAATTCTAGGAACGCATAAATACAATTATGAAGAGAAGAAAAACAGTTCCCACATTGTCCAATTCTAGGTTTTTTATCCTCAACATTCTAAATATTTGTTTTACACTTTTTGATTAAAGATTTAGTGTTGGTTTTATTTTTAGATTTAATTGGAGGATTTAAAGACTTGTGAATTGTATCATAATATGATGAAAACATAGTTGGTAATGTTTTCTTGCTCTTTATGATGTTTTGCTAAAACCCATGGAGCGACCCCTCATAATAAAATAGGTATACCTAGAGCTTCGTTTGTGTTTCATGATTTAAATATGTGTTAAAATAGTGAATTTTAGTGTTTTTGAGGTTATTTTGGTAAGATTGGAAGTTAAACATCAAGGCATGACCATAACGTTCGACAACTAGATGTCACTGTTCTTGCATATGTTCTAGTGTATCTTTGCATGTTTGGTGAGTTTTTTGGTGTCTAAAGTGGTTGGTGAGTACCCTAAGACTTAGATGACCATCTATAGGATCCATGAGGTTCCTTAGAGGAGGACCCCAACTCTAAGGCAGTAACTGCCAAACACTACCCAATCGACGACCATCATCAACGGCCAATTGATTGAAATACGCCCCGTCATTTGGGGGCGTGTATTAACCCTTAGATTTGGTATATTATCCCCCAAGAAATTAGCCTCTGATCCAACCTACTCCTAGAAGGACGGGTCATCGATCAAACGACGTTCATTAGATTGGATCTGTCATATGGCACCTGCAAAAGTTGCATGTGTTTCGGCCAAGCTTGAAGTGTTTTGGTAAATTCACCCCAAGTATTTTATGTAGCATGGACGATTTTTTTATGTTATTTTAAGTTAGTTTTTACTCCTAGAAGCTAATTTAGTCTTTATTTTCAAAAATCCGAACCCCTCCCTCAAGAAGAACTCTCTCTAAACCCCATTGAAGCTTGAACTCAAGGAAGGGCTACGATTGAATATTTTGGACGTTTTCTTCACCAAAATTTCGTGGTTTTATTCATATTGAGGTATGGTAGTTCATCCTTGAACCTTGTTTCATTCAAGGATCCATTTCAAAGGCTTTTTGAAAAAGGGTTTCAAACTCCAACTTCTTCTATTTTGAATTCTAAGCATGAGTCTTTGCATGAAAATATTTTAATGAATAAAAATGATATTTTCAATGTTAGTTGATGATTTTAAGGTAAAAACCCCAATTAACCCATTCTCATGCATATTATCAACTTTTGACTTATGGAGTGGGTTTAGTGTATATGTCTAGAAAATGTTAGAGTTGTGTTTTTTATGTTACATTGTGGATTACCAAATGCCTTATTATGCTTTATTATGATGTTTTGGTGAAATATTGAGAAAATATGGTAAAGTCTTAGATGGAGGGTAAGTTTATCTATCTTGTTTAGTTGTTTATTGAATTGATCTTGAGTGGTATGGTCCACCTTTGTTGGCGGTGTTTACTTGAAGTATTTGTATAATTGTGTGTATTGTGATTATGGCCTTTAAGGCATAGAATATGAAGTAGAGTGATGATTTTGATGGATATGAATGTGGTATTGTATGAAGTTATTAATGTGTGTCTTGAAGATATCATGTCTAAATGAAGTATATGTATAATTGAAGCATGATAGTGTGTGAAGTAAGAATGTTACACCCTAAAAATGAACTAGGTGAAACTGGATCCTAATGTGTGTTTCATGAAGTAATATTTTCTTAAAATTGTTAATTATAGTATAAAGAGGTAGTGTGTTGAGTTTGGAAGAGCCTGGAGGTCAAACGTCCAAGATGTTTGAAAGGTTTGCCTTGAGACGTGCTTGTGTGTTCTACTGTTGCTTTGCATGTTTTACATGTTAGTTTGAATCCAAATTAATATGAAAGGTTTCTAAAACCTAGATGTACATATTTTGATTTAAAACTTATGGAACGACTCCCCAAGGATCATCCTAAGGGTCCTTGAGGATGACCCAAACATGAGCTTGAAACTGCCCAAGGCAGTCCCAACCAATGAGTGTCAAAAGATGCACTGTCATCCAAAGCACTCTTCGTCCATGGGAAGACGTTTATCCACACTTATGTTTGGGAGATAATACCCCAAATTGTGACTCTCTATCACAAACAAGGACCTGCAGGACGGTGACATCGTTTCATCTACGGTCTGTCGACCTGTAAGCGTTGTTGGGTTTGCAACTTCCTGCATATTCTCGGTCAAGCTAAGGGCTATTTACGAAATTCATGTAACTTCTAAAAATATATTGGTCGGTTAATTAAAGTCTTTTGGGGTATTTTAAGTGAATTTATAAGTCTACAACCTATAGTTGACTTCAATATTCAAAATCAAAACCCCAAGACCCCAAATTGAATCCTCTAGAACTCCATTGAAGCTTGAAGCAAGGTTGGGGCTAGAAGCTTTATTTCTCAATCAAATCTTCATAAATTTTTTGTATTATCATCAATCAAGGTATGGTTTCATCCTTGAACTCTCTTTGTTCAAGGAATTAAACTTCAAAGGTTTTTCTTGGACTTCTCAAAACATGAATTCTTCTATTTTCACTTCTAGCCATGGGTTCTTGCCTAAAACAATTTGAATCAACGATTTATGTTATAATTGATGTTAATTGAACAATTTTAGATCAAAATTCCAATGAAACCATGCAAATCATGAAATCCTAATTTTGGATATATTATGGGTGATTTGAGCATGGCCTTATTGTATTGAATTTTTGTGTAAATTAGTTTGTGCTATTGAATTATGTAATATCATGTTAGATTGTATATAGTATGCCTTAGTTTGATGATTTTTATATTGTATTATGTTGCATCATTGTATGGTTTGATTATTGTTTTGGATTGGTGTGTATGGCTATTGGTAAGAGACTTCGTGAATTTAATTTGTTGGAATGGCTAAAGATTGGGGGTGTTAATGATGGAATGGTGGTAATATGACCTAACCTTTTCTATATTGTGTAATATAGGCATTGAATTGTGATGATTGGAACGGTCCACTTGTGGTGTCGGTGCTTATGTGATATAATTGTGAAGAATGTGGCCTTGTTGGCATTGCTTTATGAATTGTGATGTTATCATGTTATTACTTGTATAGGTGATCAATGTGAAGGCTTATGTGGTATATGTGTATGAATGATGTGAAATCATGTTGTCTCCTAATTGATTATAGGAGATCATTGTAGGCTATGGTGATTCCTTTATATGTGTATACCTGATGTTGCAGTATGATTTTTTCTAATTTACTATATGAGTCTCATGATAGATTTTGTTGATGGTTCTATAGGAGTAGGGTGTCTTATATTTGACTTTCTTTTCCCTATATTCTACTTCAATGTTGTTGTACCTGTGAAAAGATGATGATGTATGTCTTCTTTTGGTAAACCTATGTCCCTCTACTTGATACCTAAAGAATGTGAATATGAACTTTTGACTTAGTAGGCTTAATAACCTTTTTCATGTATGTGAATGTATGATTGAAATATGACCTTGAATATGGTTAAGAGGGTCATTAACTTGGAACCTTCAAACTAGAAAGAAGGTTATGATATCCTTGAATTTGAAATTCATAATGTCATCCTTCTTGTGTGAATGATGGACTTAGGGGTAGGTTGGCTGGAATGGCATGAAACCATCTATAAGAAAGTCATTGAGATATCCTTGTAACCATAGTGTAGCATCCATAGTGTACCCATCCTTGGTAAGAGTACTATGATTAGGTAATGACTAAAATATGGTACATTCTCATATACTTCTTATGTGATTGAACTTACTCTATGAGAACATGGCTAGCACCGACAGAATATGCTTGGGGATTGGCTTTACTTAATTTGATACTAGATTACAAAGAAACCGTTGATATTCCTTAATTGTGTGTTTGAATGGGATCTGTCCAAGTTCTACCCTTGGAAAGTAGAAAACCCTCCATCGGAGAAGTGTAGACTTCAAATTCTATGCCTATATAGTATGGTGTATGTCGGTTAATGCCTATTCTCATCATGTGGGATGAATTATAGTATTTGAGAAGTTCTACAAAGTGTAGGTAGTTGAACGTGATGTTATCGGTACATTGCACGAGTACGCTTTGAATGTGCTAGTATGTTGTTTACCTAGGTATTCTAAGAATATTATATATTTTATCCTGAATGTAAATTTCTCTTAAGCGTCCTAGTGACTAACTGTTGACTTCAATAAATGCATGTAAACGAAAAGGTACTTATCTAGAGTAGCTTTGAGGATTTCTTAGGTAGGATTAAAGAGGGTGTATGGGCGGTCTCTTCATGTCTTACTTAAGTTAGTCTTAGAGTAATTCTACGTAGGATTCTAATGATGAAATGGGAATAATCTTACTTTACGAAGCATTGAGGATCACTTAGGTGTGTGTGAAGGGGTTGTATGGGTGGCCGCTTGATATCTTTTTTTAGTGAGTCTCACGACCTTTGTTTGGAGGTATATGTGCTTATATGGTTTCTAAGTGTTGAAAGCGGTATGATATAGATCACTTGGAATATTTCTAGTATGTATGCATGTTTACTTGTAAGTGATTCTTATACTTGGTATGAGGTTTTTTCCGAAAGAGCATGAAAGCATATTATAACACAAATTCCTTTTTAGCATGGCTTTAATTGCATGTCAATATACCTAGTGCATTCTAATGTACTAATTCTGTACATTTTCTTATATCTAAAGTTGTAGGTGGCAAGTTAGGAGTCATTGGAAGTGAAGCTTGGATATTACCATTCTTTCAAGCAAGTTGTGGTATATCCTTAATTGATTTGAGAACATAGTCATGTTAATCTTTTCTTGTTATAAGACATTGTATTATACTTTGATATTTTCTATATTGGTAAAGTATGGGATTTGACCCCAGATATTCGCGTGTCTAAGATGGCGACAAGAGACTTAGCCTTTTCCTACATTTCTAAGAAAGAGTTTTTGAACTATTGTTCATTTGTTGTGAAAAATTCTAATTTTGCACTACTTTTCACATACATATATGCGATAAATGATTCCTAAGGGATTGTGCAAGACCTCCGAGAGGTCGAGTACGCCGTGTGGCGACTTGAAGGATGCCCTGTCATTTAGGGTTTACTTTGGGTCATGACTGCGTGATTAATGATAAATGTAGTATGAGCATGTTCAGAAGTAAATTGTTTTGAATATTGTGATCATATGAAGAGTGTTCTCACAAGTACTCACACACACTATATGAATGAAAGAATGATGTTAATGAATGAAAATGGGGGATTGTAGGGTACACACTCTTTGTGAGTAGAGATAAAGTGTCTAGACCATTCCCTGCTATTCCTACAGAACTCTAGTAATAAAAAAGGGGATTTTAGGGTGTACACTTTTCATGAGTTGACATGAAGTGTTTAATAGCAACTTCACTATTCCCAAGAGATTTCCAATATAGGTTGGAGGTTGGATACTCTTCATTAGTTGAGATGCAGTATTCGAAAGTAACCTCTAGAGATAAGTACTCTTCATTAGTTGAGATGTGTTTCTAAATACGTATCTCTTAAAACATAGTCAATGAATTTTTAAAACTCCTTGGGGGAGTTATGCTTAGCATCGAGAGGATTTGAAAGGGGTGGGTACACGTCGTGAGTAAAGATGTTGTATCTAATGTACCTCTTTAGATGAGTGCTCTGTTATTTGAGAATGGGTTAGAAGCAATCTCATTATCCCTTAACTATGAGCCTGCATAGGTGTAGCTATTGGATAATCTATGTAAACGCTAAGAGTATAACCCTACCTTAGGAAAGTGGGGATCCCTCATCCGATAGGGGTTAATACCGGGATTCCATGTCTAGCTCTCATGGTCTATGTTGGTTAAAGTTATCCCACATAAATGAATGTTATGAACTAAGTCTTCTTAAGGGTGTACTACTTAGGGTAGGTGGTGTAATGGGACTCTATCTAACATTGCACAAGTAGACATTTGGAGGGAGTCTTGGAGTGTCGTTATATGAAAATGTATGAATGGTTCTTTATATGACGTTAATGAAGTAATGTGACTTTATGTTTAATGTTAAAGAAGCATGTTGACATTTTGTATTGTATGATAAAAGTTATGTGAATGATGAATGTGATGTGCCTAAAAATCTAAGGTGATTCCTAAAGATCACTAAGTGGAAGTAGTAGTATGGGATGCTACATTCACATTACACTAAGTGTAACTTGGGGGTTGTCTCAGAGGATGCTCTTTATGTGAAGTTCCTACATGCATGTATGTTCCTCTAATATCCTTAGTAATGAATGTTGACTTGATAAATGAAATGACGTATGCTTATCTTTTACACTCTTAAGGATAACTTAGGTGAGTATTAAAGAGATTGTATGGGCGGTTTCTTTATGTCTTACCGTAATGAGTCTTAGGAATATTGGGATAGGAATAGTCTATATGATAATGGGTTTACTGTAAAGCATGACTTTATGTTTAAATTATGGAAGTTTTATCTTATATTCTAAATGATGATTTATATGTTGTTTTGTGACTTAATTCATGAAGATTTTACTAAAATAGCATGAAAGGTTTATTTCAATTAAAATGTCCTCTTCTGCATGTTTTTGCATAATTTCATACTTAGTATAATGTTTGTACTAACCCCATACTATATTATACTTCTATAAGTATAGGTGGAAGGAAAGTGAAGGTTCTTAGGAGAAAATCTTGGGAAGCTAAATCTCTCAAGACTGGTATGTCCTCATATGTTCAAGGACATAGACTATGTTTATTTATTTCGTTTCTTTCTTTTAAGACTTGTGTCTTTAAGTTGGCTTGTGATGATGAGACTTGTTCCTTAGTTTTATAAACAAAGTTTCTTAGTAATATTCTTGTGAATTTTTAATTCCTCACTACTTTTCATACCAATGTAATGAAAGATAGCTAAGAGTCTTGTACAAGACCTCCGAAGGGTCAAGTACTCCTTGTAACTTATAGGGGATGCTCCCCGGCCATTAAACCCCATTCTTGGGGTGCGTTATGAAATTGAATGTTTTAATTAGCTTATGGGTGTTAGTATTTACTGATATTATTATTAATTTGAAGTGGGTTCAACTAATAGTTGAGTTTTAATTGAATGTCTTTACTTGGTCATAGCATATAATATTGAAAAATAGAGAAGAATTAAAAAATTTCTTCACATACGAAGAAATAGTTGCATTAAATAACAAGTGGAAGACTTATAATCTTTATAGACTTATGTCGCATAACCATCTAACTTCTTTAGAGTACAACATAGGGATAAGCCCATACAAAAGTTAAAATAAAGACTAAGAAGACATAAGAAAGGAACATATGGGGTCTTATCCTAAAATCTATGAGGAATCACCAAATCTTCATCTTCAATTACCTTAGGAACTTGTTCCTCAACCATATGACACCAAATCTTAAATTCCCAACACTTTTGTCAAAAGGGGAAAGAAGGGGTTAGCACAATTAAGCACTAATTATGGAAGCTATGCAAAAATATGCAAAAAGGGACATTTATTGGAGAAATATGCTTTTTATACCATTTGGAAAAATTTTAAGAAACTACAAGTATAAGAGAAATTTTATAATCCACCATTCACATAAAAGATAATATACCACATTATAAACACAACATGGCAATATTCATCCAGTAACCCAGTTCATCATTTCAACCCTATATCTAAGGTTATCCTAAGACACACCTAAATTAGACATGAAGTGGCCGCCCATACAACCTCTTCAATATACACCTAAGTGTACCTCAAGACTACCAAAGATAAAGAACTTTCCTTTCCAAAATATCATAATAAGTCAACATTCATTAAGAAAAAACATTTTAGAAGACATTTATGCATTTAGGAAATTCATATAATAGTCATTAAGACTAAGGGAAATCACATTAGTATCTTCTAAGCCTACTCGTATCATATGTAGATAGCATCCCATACTACTAACTATGTGTTGTACAACCTATCCAATAACTAAAGTGCACATCCTACATAATGGGAATATGTGTTAATAGACATACACCATTCTATCTAGCCATGGAATCTGGTGTCATAAGACCCCACACCTTCGAAGGTGTTCTACTTGCCAAGGGTAGAACCTGTAGGCAACCCATATAGGCACATGGTTTAAGGGATATCCAAAGAAGTTCATTGAACTATTGCCTTTTCTACAAGAAGAGACATTGTCTTAACCATATCCACTCGGTTCTAGCCTTATTTCCCATAGAGTATTTCATTCACATGTATGTACTAGAGAGGGCACCAACATTAGGTCTACCGATCCATAGTACTTCTACCAAGAAGGGAAACATGCTTAAGTCTACCAATCAAGGTTCATTGAGGATACCGTTACGGCCCACCATCTCTAAGTCTATCATTTCACACAAGAAGGAGGCACCATCATGAAGTCTACCGCTTCAAGGTTTTAGATTCACCTAGGGATCTAGACTTATTAAGAAGGGGCACAATTCTTAGATACATCAGCTTAAGACAAAGCCTAGAAGCCTCATTCATCATTCATAGAAATGGCACCATACTTAGGTATACCAATTCTGGATATTCATTTATTCATTCATTACACAAGAAAAGTATACCTAAGCCTAAAAAGTCAAGAGATCACATTCAACAGTTTTGATACATTAAAAACAGGCACCTAAGTCTAGCAATCAAGATGTAACATCACAATATAGAGGTTTCACATTTTCATATCATCACGTATAAGCATTAATAGAGAATCATACTTCAAATCACAATACTATAGCACTTTATACAAGATCTCCTTGAGATCACATGTAAACCTTTACATTATACCATCACTTATACCTTAAAATGATAATTCTTCAAACAGATCATATAATGACTTTAAGGCTATGGTCACAATGTATAAACAACAAGTGAACACTTTCACCATAAGTGGGACAAACCATAAAAGAACAATTATATGTTAATTTTATATTAACAATGAAAATAGGTCAACATACCATTTTCCTAAGACATAATCATCATCATTCAATTCCCAATAATTCTATCATCACAAGAAGACTTAACCATAACTTGCACTCAAGTCCATAATTCCCAATTCATCCATATACAAGAAATCCATCATCAATAGGTATAGAAAACAATAAGAATCAATAATATCATTTAGTGTAAGCACAATTCCATCAATATCCATACATTATCATAAAACCCATTTTATAAGACAACTTTAGGGATTTAGTGAAATTATGCATTCGTAGAGTTTTTCACCTTGAAATCATCAATAAAAAATCAAATTATCATAGTATATCAACTCTAAATTTTTTATGCAATAACTCGAGTGAAAATTGGACTTTTTCATCAACTTTGAAGAACTTGAAAACCATTTGAAATTGGCTCTAAGGTGATAGATAACCTTATATAAAGAACTTTCATACCTTATTAGTCTAAAGCCTATGAGAATTGAAGAAGAACTCCATCAAAATCTTCAACCCTAACTCCAACTTGATCCTATGCTCCCATGGTGTTCTTGAGAGAATCTTTTGGGCTTCGGTTTTGCTTTTAGGGAAAGTGAATAATGAATTCTAAAAAACCAATTAAATGTTCTAATATCCTTAAAATACCTAAAAATACTGTAAATATTTCTATGCACTTAATAATACTTGTGGTGAATTTACCAATTCACTCCTAAGTTGGCCGAACCAACCTGCAAAATTGCAGATTACAGACCCTTTTTACACCCACAAGACCACGTACCGTGGTATGGTCCACGCCCCGTGTCCTGGTCCATGCCCCATGGTCTGGTCAACGCACCATCAATGCGGTCCGTGTTTTATAACTGAGAGTTGGGTCTGCTGGCCTGCAACTACGGGTCAGAACTACTGGTCGTGATTTGACCCACGAGTCATAGGTCATAGCCTTAGTTTATCCACTTTAGGCACTATGGTGGTTTTTCCTTGAAGTTTCGACTAAGGGTCCTCCTCAAAAACCATTAGAGTGGTCCTTGGGGAGTCATAACTTAATGTCTAAACCCAAAACACCTCAACCACTACTTGGGACAACACCAACGATCAGACAAACTTCAACACACCACAGTAGAACACATAAACTCAAAAGACTACTCCCAAAACGTCATGGTAGTCCCTTGACGTTAGACGTCAAAACTCTTAAACTAAAATCTAAAAGTCAAAGCACAACATTTAAATAAGTTCTAACTCTCACACACTTGTGAAGCTCTAGTGCATTCTATTTTATTTTTTAATTACTTACAAGTAACAATTTTAAATTCAAACTTTGAGAAGTGCAAGTCAAAGTGTTCTTTACCAAGCAAGAGTTTCTTCAATGCCTATTTTTATTTCTCTACTTCAATGCTGGTTCTCTCTCTAGAATATCCCTAATTGGGAAGAAGACAACTTGTAAAGAATCATACATATCCCAATTATGTAATTGGAACCTCCTAAACGAAGTATTTAGAACAAATTGGTCATGTACTTGTGTAACTCACATGTGTTGCACCCACAAAATGCTGACATATAAGTATTCAATGTCACTTTTGTATGCTTTTTTTAGTTGAATATGCGCTTGCACCTGTCACATCCAGAGCTACCCCCGATACGCGAACACAGGATCTAGGACCACAAGTGTCCCAAGCTTACCCTGCTGGCATGATCATGAGTATACTAAACGTAATAAGCTAATGCAAAAGCTAAATCATAAATAAAATAAGAAGATAAGGAATACTCATTTACTATAACTAAGATATATAAAAACTGATGAGTTTAATACAAAGATGATTTTAACTCAATACTGAACTAAAATTAACTATGTCTGAATTAAGCCTATAACTAACTAGAATTTCTAAGAAAGTCCCAGCTATGTCAAGCAAAACTGAAACTTAAGGACTAAAATACTGAAAAAGAAACTCAAGAATATTGTCCTCGCAGAATGAGGACTCACCATTGATTTTGCTGAACTAGAGATCGAAATTGATCTAAGCGTGATCTAGATTCTTAGAACTTGAACCTACATCACGAGAAGTTGTAGCACACGTATGTGTTAGTACTTGAAAGTACTGAACATGTTGGATAGAGTAAAGTTGAAATAACATTTAATTGAACAAAGAAATAAAGCAGGGATAGAATCTAAACATGATATACTGAACGCTGAGATAACTGAATGTAGTGACCAATTTATTACATCTTCAAACTGAATATTGGATATATTGATAAATGGTCAATGCAATGAAATTTGATTGAACTATGGGAGCAACTAATAACCGATAATAAAATCACATGACCTATATGTGGAGTCAGATGTATACGCCCCACCAAGAGGACCCCATATACCCTGCTAGAGGTATAAATGCATGTTGGCATGATCGCAAAATGGATGCGCACACAGGGGACTTACAACTTACTTGGCTAGTAGTTCATAGACAATTTGGATACGTTGAACCCTAGTCCAACTTGGTATTATGATACTCCCAATGAATCAAGTAGTTAACTGGTTATGACAGAGTTTTGGATTTTGGTAAGGGGTTGCAGTGGTGAACCACAGACCTACAGCACTTGTCATAGATCAAACTACAGTTTGTAAAGGGTGCTCGTAGGTTACACCTGCAAATTTATGAAAAGCTAATTTCTGGTCTATTTTTGGATATGGGGTATTACAGTATCTTCCCTTGGGAACATTCTTCCTTGAATGAAGACTAAACTAGATTAATTAGAGGGAGAGAGTTTCAATCCCTACCACTAAACGTTTAGAATTGAGTTTCTGATTGAACTAGGTTCCAAGAACATTCAATAACGATGAAAATGCAAGTACAAATTGAGGAACAGGATTCTAAGGCTGAAGTTATGCATGAATGACTGAAAAACTGAAGAGGAACTATTACCTCAAGTTGGAGTGGAATCAGAAGGAAAGAGGTGAGGATACTTGTCTTTCGTGGATGCTTTTGTTTCTCAAGTAGCTTCCTCTACGGATTGACTCGTCCACAAAACCTTTATTGAAGCAACTTCTTTGTTCCTGAACCTTCTAACCTGACGATCAAGAATCCCAACTTGTACATCCTCATAGGAAAGGCTATCTTTTACAACATACTCTCCAATGGAACTACGGAGGCTGGATCACCCACACAGTTCTTCAAAAGTGAGATATGTAAGACCAGATGCACTGCTTCTAGTTTTACTAGAAATTATAACCGATATGCCACTTTTCCAATCATTTTTAACATCTTGTAAGGGCCTGCATATCGATTACTAAGCTTCACTTTCTTTCAAAATCTCATTACCCCATTCATAGGTAACACTTTCAAGAAAACTCAATCATCAACTTGGAACTCTAGTTCCCTTTTCTTTATATCTACATAAGATTTTTGATGATTCTAGGTTGTCTTAAGTCTATCTCGAATGAGTTGAACTTTCTCCATAGTATAATGGAATAAATTTTTTTCCTATCAAGGCTATTTTACCTACTTCAAACCAGACAACAGGAGATCTACATCTACACCCATACAATATCTCATAAGAGGCCATTCGAAAGCTCGAATGGTAGATATTGATGTAGACAAACTCAATAACAGGAAGGTAATCATCCCAACTACCTTTAGATTTGATCACACAAGCTACCAAACATATCCTTTAGGTTATGAATTGTACGCTCAGCCTATCCGCCCATCTAAGGATGAAATGTTGTGCTAAGATTAACATAAGTACTAAGACCCTTCTGGAATGACTTCCAGAAATGAGTGGTAAACTGAGGACCTCCATCTCAGATGATAGACAAAAGAACCCCTTGCAACCAGACTATCTCATTAATGTAAAGATTGGCATAGTCATGCATCGAATCTGTAGTCTTGAAAGCCAAAAAGTAAGAAGACTTAGTCATCTTGTCAATTATCACACAAATTGAGTCATGTTGTCTACGAGTACGAGCTAACCCTAGTGATGAAATCCATATTATTCACTTCCCAATTCCAAGTAGGAATGTCAATCTCTTGGGTCATACCCCCTGGTTTCTGATGTTTTACCTTGACTTGCTGGTAATTGGGGCACTTACTCAAAAAATTTGCTATATCGCTCTTCATGCCATTCTACTAATAGACTTCCACAAATCACGGTACATCTTAGTGGCACCTGGATGCATAGAATATCTAGAATTATGGGCTTCTACAAGAATATGTTGTCTCAACTAACCCACATCAGGAACGCACAATTGACCTTGGTAGCGAAGTATACCATCTCCCTCTTGGGAGAAAACTTCCACTCTCTAACTGTGGAATAAACCCTTGTAACACTTCAAAAGTCTAAGAAATGTTCTAGAGCCTAACATAACTATCAAAAGGTTTACATACTATTTTTAAGGTCTATTTTGATGAATATAAGTAATTTAGGAAGTTTAGAAATCAAAACATCAAAGGACGTCCATGATGCCCGGAAACTACTTCAAGGAGGTGCTACTATGCCTTAGCCTATTTGACAACGTTTTAAGAGTCAGAAAATGATTAAAATTAGTTGAATGGTGTCTAACACGTATTAGAGTTGATTCATTATTGAAACTTCCAGGCATGAAAACCCAAGGACTAACCAAGGGCCCTTGAGGAGGACCCTTGCATTTTGGTCTCAAAGGCTGCCCAAGGCAGTGTCCACGAACGGATGCAACCGACGATCCATTGTCCAATCGATGGGGCGTGGACTGATTCCGTCGATTGAAAGTTAGACAAACTTTTTGAAGCTTTCAAATGTACAGTCTCTGACCTTATCAATGAGTATGCATCAAGGAGGTGAACAATGCTCGTTAATGGACACACGATCTGTCGTTTGTGGTCTCGTCTGTGGAGCCACTATTTTGCTGCACGTTTTTATTTAACTATTTGGCTTAGTTAGGAGTCTAATTACGGGTTAGGGGAGGTAAAATTAACTTAATTAACAACCTATATAAAGACCCTAACCTAATTAGACTTACCTAAGCTCTCATAATTCCCGAAACCCAAATTCTCCTCCTTCTCTCTTCTTTCTCTCTCCCAAGTTGAAGAGCACCATAGAAGACAAGGTCAAGGTGGGTTTTAGGATTCCATCACCAATATTTCTCCATAAATATTCATAAAACACTAAGGTATGGGATTCCTTTCACATTTGAGACTTCTTTACTCAAAGGGTTCAATCAAATTGATTTCAAAAGTATGAAATTTAAGTGGATCTTTTTCAATCTCGAAATTGATCTTGTGGTTTGCTTTGTTATGATTTCCTTTGGATATTATGAATATCTTAACATTTATCATAACTCAATTATGTTATTTCTTGATGAATTGGTCCAGTTAGTTGAAGATGACTTATTCCCCTTATTCCTATGTTGTGATCTTGATATGAATTGTGTAATATTGGCTCAATTGAATTAGTTATTGGTTTAATTACTACTAGACGATGTTATTGTATAAATTATGACTGTATTGAGATGAATTTTAGTCCTACCATGCTATTTCTTGAGAAATTGATCTAAGTTATGAAGTAGATTATGGATTTAATCTAAGTCTTTCATCTTAAGCTATGAAGTAGTGATGGATTGTGATGTAGTGATTTAACTTGCTTTGTTATCATGTTGGTTATGGTTGGGTGGTGATATTATACTCTTATTGGTTTGATTTAAGGGTTGATGGTAAGACCTTGATTATGGATCATGAAGAAACTTGGTAAGTTTTGTGATCTCAAGTCTTTACTCCAATTATGGTTAATTGTGACTTAAGTGATGATGTTGTATTGAAGTAAACCTTGTATTAAGATTGATAGGATTTGGTATGATGTTGAATTGAAATGTATTGACTATAGTTTGTGAGGTTTTGGCTAAGATGTAAATTTTATAAGAATGGTGATAATTTACCAATGTGCCTTATCATGATGTTATTATGTAATTGTGCTAGACTCACTTATATTAATTGTAATGGAAGGACTATACTCATGAAATTCTTATTGAGATATGATGACGATGATTATACAAGGGATAGACCCTATAACCTACATTTATCTATGATGATTAATAAAGACATTAAATATATTTCAAAAGGTACTCTAGCATAGCACCGAGTGAACTAGAGTGAAGAGTATCCCTTCCCACATAGTGAAGGTAGGATCACTAATGTAATCTTGATATTGGAGACTATAATGCATGTAGTATAACGAGGGTCCTAACTATATCTCCTAGTTCTTGAACTATGTTGCCCCTAGTGGAATACTAGCTAGTGGATCCACATAGTTGCTATGTTCATGTTTTGGTACTACCTTGGCAAGTAGTCCACCTTCCTTCAGTGTAGGGTTCCATGACACTAGATTCAACATTATCTCATGTGGTCTATGTCGGTTAGATGACCTAAGGGGTTTATCTTAGTCTAGATAGGGTTATGGGACTCCACCTAAACATTGCACTAGTTATCCTTAATGGAAGCGTTAGGAGGATGTTCTTATACATGTATATGCTTATAATGATACATGATGTGTATATGATGACCTTGCACATTGATAATACTACAGGATGATTGGTTTTCAGTTATGAATATGTGTTTGGTCTCTATTTTTGAAGTATGATGATATGTACTATTAAATGATAAGCTATGTGAAGTTGTAAATTGGTCATAGTTCATATTGTGTTTACTTGATAGGGTAAGGTTATGGGTATTTGCTTGGTCATTGCACTGGTTGACTTATGAGGGTTCATGGGTAATTGTCTTGCTTTGGTTATCTTGATAATGAACTCTTATCCATGCTAGTTGCAATTATAACTTGATGATAGAGTTTTCTTGACTATGTGTTCAAATTATGTGGATATACATGTTGGTTTGACTAGACTTAGTATTGTTGGTCTTGTGATGTACATGCTTTGGACTTAATGAATATGTCTTATTAATTGGTATGGTCTTCTTGAATGTTCATAAATCTTTTCAAAGAAAATTGCATACTTTAATGAATTGTCACCTTTTAAGCATGATTTCATGTTATGTGTGCATATGGTTTCATACTTAGTACAAGTGGTGTGTACTAACCCCATTTTCTCCCTTTTTCCTAACATTTTAGGTTGAGATTGTTGAAGATCTTTTGAGACGTCTTTGAAGGAAGACTTAGAATTCTAACTTATCCAACTTGTGTAGGTTCTCACTTTCCGAGGGCAATGCCACTGTCAAGCTAATGAAGTTGTCCTAGTTTTAAGACTCTTATGTATTTTCTTTTCATAAGAGTACAAGACATTGTATAGCCTATATGTGGCTCATATTGCTTTGATATATGGGCTAGGACAAAAATTGTTATACTCTTGATAAATGGTTATGAGATGAGACATCCAATTAATACTATGTTATATCTTATCTATTTATGTGCAATAAAAGTAGAAGACTATGTAATCTTCCTATACGAAGAGTCTATGTATACTCAATATAAATATTATGTGTATGTAGAGGTATATGTAAACCTCAATGTAGAATTAATGAAAAAGTTTTAAAAATTTTTGCATGTTTAACCTGTGAATGTAATGATGTAAACAATAGGCTAGTCTTAGTCCTCAAAGACGACGACGACGACTGTTACCTCTAGGGGGTGCTCTCCTAATCTGACAACCCTTAAGTTCAAGCAATATTGGATCATTGTATTGATTTTCCTTAACCTCCACTACCAAAGAAGATTAGGCCTTATTCTGAACTGTTACACCATTGTCTCATATGATCATAAGGCAAAATCCCAATCAAGCAAGCCTAAGAACATCCTTCACTAGTTCCTTCTTTTCTTCCTCAACATGGGCTACACTACCCATAGATAGTCTGCTAAGATAATCTGCCACTACATTCTTAACTAGGATGGTAATACACACTCATATCATAATCCTTAAGGAACTCAAGTCATGTCCTCTAGTGAAGATTCAACTCTTTCTGGGTGAACACATATTGAAGGCTTTTATGGTCGGTGAACACATCTACATGAAAACCATACAAGTAGTGTCTCCAGATCTTGAGTGAAAGTACAGCTACTTCAATCTCGAGTTCATGCGTTGGATAGTTCTTCTCATTTACCTTAAGTTCTCTGGAAGCATAAGCATAACCTTATCTCGCTACATCAAAACATAACCTAGTCCAACTCTTGATGCATCGTAATATATCACATAACCATCTGAACCCTCTAGTAGAGTCAAGACAAGAGTAGTAGCCAATCTTGTTTTCAATTATGCAAAGCTTTTCTCACAGTCATCTAACCATTGAAACTTGACCATCTTCTGAGTCAATCTAGTCAATGGTGATGTTATGGATAAAAATCCGTCTACGAACCTTCTCTAATAACCTGCTAGACCTCAGAAACTTCTAATATTTATAGAAGAGGAAGGTCCGGGCAATTATTTCACTGCTTCATGTTTTGTGAATCCACTCGGATCCCCTCGCTAGATACAATGTGAGCAAGGAAAGAAATGGATTGCAACCAGAACTAACATTTTCTACCTCAAACCTAGAGTAAATGAGGATATATCATCAATAAAGATGATAACAAAAAAGTTCACGTATTGTTTGAACACGTTGTTCATCAAATCCATTAAAGCTACAGGAGCATTGTTTAGTCCAAACGACATAACTACAAATTCTTAATGACCATACCGAGTGCTGAAGGTTGTCTTTGGAATGTCACTATCTCTGATTCTAAGCTGATGATAACCCAATCGAGGTTTAACTTTGAGAAATAACTAGCACCCTGAAATTGGTCAAAAAAGTCATTAATCTTAGGTATTGGATAGTTATTCAAGGTTGTCACCTTGTTCAACTGTCTATAGTCAATGCACATTCTGAGAGAACCATCTTTCTTCTTTACGAAAAAACATCGGTGCACCCCATGGCGAAATACTAGATCTGATAAAGCCCTTATCTAACACGTCTTTCAACTAATCTTTCAATTCATTAAGCTATCTTGGATTCATTCTATAAGGAGGAATATAAATAGACTGGAATCTGGAAGGAGATCAATTCCAAAGTTAATTTCTCTTTCCGGAGGAACTCTTAGAAGATCTTCTAGAAATACTTATGGCAAATCACTAACGACTAGAACTGATACAAGAATTGGCGTTTCGGAGTTAGAATCCTTTACCCGAACTAGATGAAAGAGATAACCCTTAGAGATCATATTTCTAGCGTTAAGGTAAGAAATGAATTGAACATAGGCACTAAGCTACTACTTTTCCATTCTAACATTGGTTCGTTTGCAAACTGAAGATGAACAATCATAGTTTTACAATAAACTAAGGTGTAACATGAATGTAGCATGCCTAGAATGACATCGAAGTCTACCATTTCTAATTCTACAAGATCTGTTGAGGTGACTTTTTGAGAGATTGTGATAGGGCATTTTGGGTATACCCGTAATAACTAGGTCACCAACTAGAGTAAAGACTGACAAAGGTTCTAAGAGAGTCTCTAGACTAACATTGAATTGAACTGCTATGTAAGGAGTTACACAGGAGAGAGTAGCCCCTGGATCTTACTGTACATAAACTCAAGTTCAAAGACTCGTAACGTACCAGTGACTACGTTAGGAGAACCTTCCTTATCCTAGCAAGCCTGAAGAGTATACAATTTGTTCTAGCGGTGACTACCACCTGTACCAGATGAGTTACCTTGCTGAGTTGGGAAACTTCTTGGTTCTTGTGAAGTTGTGGACTAAGCTCTACCATTACTACCTTCTTAAACCTGTCTAGAAGGACAATCCCTCAACCTGTGACCAGACTGACCGAATCTAAAGCATCATTTCTTTACTGCGAGGCACTCACCTGGATGGTTCTTACGATACTTATGGCAATCGGGGTCTTTGTGCCCGAAAAATACTTCCCTGATACTTAGATCCTGGTGCCTAACCTTCTAATCATACCTGTTTGTGGAGGTTGAAACACTAGCTGACAAAGGGGCAAGGGTCAAAGAAATTCTGCTGAAAATGCGAGTGATTTCCACTCCTTGACTTTTAGTGAAAATATTCATAATTCCCAATCCTAGAATTTTTATTCTCCTTGGCCTGTTTCCTAAGATTATCACCCTCAACCTGCTGAGCATGATTCATAATCCTAGAGATGTTCATGTCTCCCAGTAATATAACATTTCTGCACTATATTTTTACCAAATCTGGCACTCCACACAAGAAATTATTTATCTCCTAGGAGTCAGGAACCATGTGAGAAGCATACCTTTAGAGTTGGTTAAACTTGAGTCAGTACTCTTGGACCGTCTTGTTACCCTGCATTAGGTTCATGAATTCCTCGGACTTTTCTTCTCTCAACTCTATAGGGAAAAATATGTCCAAAAGGTTTCACTAAAGCAATCCCAAGTAATAGGAGTTGCATCTTTACCCCTATTTTCCTTCCACTGAGTGTACCAGATAAAAGGAACATCTTTCAACTGGTATGATGCCAACTTAACCTGATCATTCCCAATGACCTGCATTATCTCAAATATCCTTTTGATCTTATCTAAGAAATTCTGGGGATCCTCACTAGTCTGTGATCCTAAGAACTCAGGTGGATTAATCATAATTGTAAGGATACCAAAATGATTTAGGTCCAAAAATAGCCTAACATACATGTATTGATCTTTGAAGGTCTTGAAATGACTAATTATAGTGCTTAGAGGCAGTATATGAAGTTTGGAAGAGTTTAGAGGTCAAACGTTCAAGAACGCCCAAAACATTCAAAAGTTCCTATCATTTAGACGGACGTATTTAGGGTAGAAAATTCTGATCATCTCCCTAAAGAATAACCTAAGGTTCCTTGAGGAGGAACCAGCTAATGGGTCAAAACTGCCCAATGCAGTGTCAACCAACTATTTCCAAACGACGGAAGGTAGCAGCATCGATGCCATGTCGATTGGGGGCATAGCCCCATATTTTTAGTGGGAGCTCAAGACCCCATTTTCAGGGTCTCTATCGCAAACAATGGATCTACAGTAAAGAGCCATCATTTCATCGATGGTCTATCGACTACAGTTGGTCGATAGGGCCTGCAACTGCTGGTCATTAAAGGGGTGAATGGGAAATTCACTCCACTTCCAAATAAATGCATGGGCGGTTAAATTAGGTGGTTTTAGTTATTTTATGAATATTTAAATAATAGAGACTCATTTAGACCTTAGACTCGAAGATCAAAACCTTTCCCTCTCCAAAACTCTCTCAAGAACACCATAAAAGAATAAGAGAAATTGGGGCTGCTCTTAGGACGAATTTCACCAAGGATTCAAGTTGGGATTAAGGCTCTAATATAAGGTATGTGAAGCTTATTCATCCATTAATTCTTCCATTCACTGAGTCCTCTAGTATTCCACAATTGTGAATCTAAAGAACCCCAATCAAGAGAGGGTTGTGAATTCATTGTGGGTAAGGCTTGATTGTGATACCAATCTAGAGGGTAGTATGAAATTATGTTCATATGATGATTATGTGATATTTTGATGGTGAATTGTGGTATTTGATGTTGAAGGTGATCATAATGATTTTAGTCCATTAGAGGCAATTGAATCTTTTACATTTAGACATGAACAAGTTAGGAGAAGCAAGTTTTCTTATATAGATGGATGCTAGGTTTACCTAATAACCTAAAAACAATCAAGACATCATGAATTAGAATACCTTGAAGTTGTATTGAATAAGCCTCTTCTTGTTTAGATAACTTGGTAAGATAAGACTAAGGTGTGTTAGCCATCTTGAGATGGTAGATCTCATGATATGTTGAGATACTAGGTCTCATGATAGCTTGAGGTGATGAATCTCATGATAGCTTAGGAAGGAGGAAGTAAGCTCTCTAATGTTTAGCTTGGTCATGTGTTTATAGGATGTTTGGTCATGAGTGCTTGGGAATGGCAGTTCCCATGATAGTTTGGGATCGACTAATGAATCTCTCCTTAGAATAGCTTGAAGTAGCATGACTAGAGTGACTTTATGATAGCTTGACTTGGTTAAGCTTAAACCATTTCATAATAGATTTAGGGGAAATACCTACACTCTCTTATGTTAGCTTGACTTGCATGCAGAGCGCATTTGTTAGAAGTTTTATACAATGATTATGCATTATGTTTTGAAATAAGAGTTTTAATTCAACACTATTTTCGTATATTCAATGAATGATGTCTAAGGGTTCGTACAAGACCTCCGAGAGGTGAAGTACGGTGTGTTCTAACTTGAAGGATGTCTAATCTTCTAGGGTGCATTTTGGGTCGTGACACTGACAAAGTCACGGACCCTAGCTGTTGTTGATCTACCATTTGCATTCAAATGATCTTGAACCCGCTGATTATTCTGGTTGGTGACACTATAAGCCAACATTTGAATGACATTCCTTATTTCAGAATTGGAGGCTTCCTGATGTAGGACTAGAGAAGACGTGTTTGCATTTCTGCATTTGCATTGCTAACGTTAGCTCTACGAGGAAGCATGATCTGAAACATAAAATATAGAGTTAGAATGGAATTTGATCATACCTTACGCATTATAATAGTAATAATATCACTTTTATAGCTTTCTTTAGTTAAATATGCACTTGCACCAGTCACGTCCCGAGCTATCAATGAAACGCGGACACGGGACCTAGGACCACAAGTGATCCCAAGATAACCCTGCTGGAATGATCATGAGCATACTAAATATAATAAACTAATGCAGAAGCTAAATCAAAATTAAAATGAAAATATTGAGAATACCCATTTACTATAACTGAGATATATGAAAATTGATGAGTTTAATACAAAGAAGATACTAACTCATATGTATGAATTAAGCCTCAAGTTGACTAGAATTGCTGGAACAGGACCAGCTAAGTCTAGCAAAATTGAATCTAAAGGACTAAAATACTGAAAAGAAACTTATGACTCTTATCCTCAAAGAATAAGGACTCACCACTGATTCTGTTGAACTGGAGATTGGGAACAAAACTAAGCGTGATTTGGAAGTTGAAAACCTGACCTACATTACGAGAAGATCTAGCTCACGTATGTGTCAGTACAGGAAATTTACTGAGCATACAGGATAGAGTAAAGCTAAAATAACGTATAAATGACTAAAATAATAAATCAAGGATATAATATGAACATGATATACTGAATGTTGAGATAACTGAATGTAGTGACCAATTTATTACATCTTGTAACTGAATACTGCATATACTGATAAATGGTTAATGCAATGGAATCAGACTAAATTATGAGAGCTACTAATAACCTATAATAAAACCACATGAGTTGTATGTGGAATCCGATCTATACGGACCATTAAAGGACCCAATATACCCAGCCAGAGGTATAAAGACATATTGAAGTCTATTCCTTCTTTCAAAATCTTAATGATTTTTTATGTATTGTTGTTGGTTGGTCTTCTAGTCTTGAATCTATTACTTCCTTCAAAAGATTTTTGTGTCATTCGGGGACTAATGTTCCTAAGGGGGGGATAATGTAACATTTCAAAAATACAAGACGGGTTATAGAGTCTAACATAAGTGTCATAAGGTATAGACATTGTTTTAAGGTCCATTATACTATTTATAAGTCATTTAGAAATTTTAGGAACCAAAACATCCAAGAACGTCCATGACGTCTAGAAAGTAGTTCCAAGAGGTACTAGTGTGCCTTAGCCTATTTGACTAGCTTTTAGGAGTCGGAAAATGATGAAAATTGGTGGAAGGTTTTCTAACATGGGTTTAAGCTGACTTATGGTTGAAAATTCTGGGTAATACTCCCCAAGGACCAACCAAGGGCCCTTGAGGAGGACCCTTGAGAGTGGAGTCAAATACTGCTTGGGCAGTGTGCACCCACGAGAGGGCATCGACGAGGCGTGTGTGGATCGACAGGGCGTCGATTCCATCCATCAACAAAAATTTATAAAATTTATTGAAGGGGCATTTTTGTAAACTCTCTGAACTCATCGACGGATGTGCAGCACGGAAGGGGGTCTCATGGGTGAGTGACCTGTTTTTGCTGCACATTTTTAACTAAGTCTACTAATTAATTAAGGAGTTTGGTGGTTATTTATAGATAAATGGAATTCTAATTAACTTAATTAACAACCCATATAAATACCCCAACCCCATTAGACTAATTACAAGTCACAAAACAAAACTTTCTTCTTTCTCTCTCTATTGGAACACCATTGGAGACCAAGCTAGGGGAGGGTCTTGGGGGCTGTAAAGGGACGATTTCACCATCAATTCTTCATCAAAAATTAAATTATGGGTTCTAATTCACCTTTGAATCCACTTTCCTCAAAGGGTTCCTTCAAAGTATTTTCAAAAGTTGAGTTTTCATGTGGGTTTTTCTCAATCTCGAAAACTATGTTAGGAATTGATTTGGTTATGATTTATTTTGGATATTATGAATATATTAACATGAATTCTAACTTAATTACTATATATCTTGATAATTTGGTCTAGTTTGTATTAAATGACCCGTAACCCTTAACCCTAGGTTTGATCTTGATATGAATTAGGTTGTATTTGGTTCAATTGACTTGTTTATTGGTTTAATTAGTACTAGATGATGTTTTTATACTAACCATGAATTGACCTAAATATCTTGTCTTAAGCTATGATCTAGTATTAAATTGTTATTTAGTGATTCTTCAAACCTTAATATCATGTTGGTTATTGAATTATGTTGATGTATTTCCAAATTGGGTTTATTTGAGGGTGTATGATAAGAACTTGATGATGAACTATGAAGGAGACTTGGTTATCTTATGATATCTATCCTTTACTTTAAATTGTGGTTAATTGTAATTAAGTCAAGATGTTGTATTGGAGCATGCCTTGTATTAGGATTTATAGGGTGCTATGATGTTGAATTGAAATGTCTTGATTATGTTTATGAGGTGTTTGGTTAAGATATAAATGTTATAAGGATAGTGAATGATTTATCAATGTGTCTTCTCATGATATGAAGATGTTAATGTTCTAACCTCACCTATATGAAGTGTAATGAAAGGATTTATACTCATGAAATTCTTATTAAGCTATGATGATGATGATGTTATGCAAAGGTTAGACCTTATGACCTAAACTAAGCTATGATTGATAATAAAGGCTTAAAGTCATTTCAAAAAGGGACCCTAGCTTAGCAGCGAGTGAACTAGAGTGAGGAGTGATACTTACTACATAGGGAAGGTAGGATAACTAATGTACTCTTGAGATTAGAGACTACAATGCATGTACATAAAGAGGGTCCCAACTATATCTCCTAGTTCTTGAACTATGTTGCCCCCATAGAAATACTAGCTAGTGGATCCACGTAGTTGATGTGTTTCATGTTTTGGTACTACCTTGGCAAGTAGTCCGCCTTCCTTTGGTGTAGGGTTTTATGACAATGGATTCCACATTAGTTCATGTGGTCTATGTCGGTTAGGGCAAGATTTTCCCAAAAAGGTCAAATGAACTAAAGGATTAAACTCTAACTATGATAACCTAAGGGGTCTAGCTTAGTCTTGGTAGGGGTATGGGATTCTACTTAAGCATTGCACTAGTTAGCCTTGAGGGGAGTCTTAGGAGGATATTCTTATGTATGAAAATGCTTATAGTTCTAAGTGACATGTATATGATGAACTTGAACAGTATTGGTACTATATGTTGTGTAGTTTCACTTAAGAATATGTGTTGGTCTATATTGTTAAAGGTTGATTCTATGTACTCTTAAATGTTATGATATGTGAAGTAGGATTTTAGTCCTGATTCCTGTCGGGTTACTTGATTAAGTATGGTTATTGGGCTTTGCTTGGTCATTGCACTTGTCGACTTGATAGGGGTTCATGGGTATTTGTCTTGCTTTAGTTATGTTGAAATGTACTCTTATATATGTTTGTTGCTAATATGACTTGATGATAGAGTTACTTGAATAGGTATTCAACTATAAGCTATGCATGTTGATTTGACTAGACTTGATGTTGAAGGTTTTATGATGTACATGCCTATGACTTATATGAATATGCAATAATGGTTGGTATGGTCTTGTTAAATGTGAATAAAGGTTTTAAATGAAAAGTGCATACTTTATTAAATGTCCATTTTTTTAGCATGATTTAATAGTACGTGTACTTAGTACAAGTGGTGTACTAACCCTATTTCTTCCTTTTCCCCAATGTTTTAGATTCCTCTTGTTGAAGTGCTTTGAAGATGATTTGAAGAAGTGTTGGATCTCTTATTCATCTAATCAGTGTAGGTCCTCACTTTCCGAGGGCAATGTCACTATCTAGCTTATGGAGTTGTTTTCAGTTTAAGACTGTTATGTTCTTTCTTTTCCATTTAGTATGAAACATTGTATAGTCCATGTGAGGCATTCATGCTTTGATGTAGGGGCTATGCCCAAGTTATTACACTCTTATTAGATGGTTATCAGATGAGACGACTATTATGATTATGGTATATTTTACATACTTATGTGCAATAAAAGTATAAGACTAAATAATATTCCTATTCGAAGGGTCTATGTATACAAGTAACGAAAAGTTTTATATTTTTCGCTAAATTTGACCTATGAATGTAATGATGTAAATTTAAGAGGCTAGTCTTAGTCCTCAAAGAGGACGACGACGCCGGTTACGTCTAGGGGGTAACTCGTATGTGACAAAGTTTGTAATCCTCCTCCTTTGACACATGAGAACATAAGGGACGCTTTCTTTCAAATGGCCCAATCACATTACTAACGAAGCACAAGTCGCCACTACTCAAGCCCAAGCCATGATGGCCCAAGCTAATCGGGAGGTTGTACCCTGAGCTCATCAAAATATTTCTACCATGGACTCCCATCTAAGGGATTTGACTGGGATGAGACCTCCTACTTTCTATGGGTTCAAGTTTAAAGAAGACTCCCAAGAGTTCATCGATTAAATCTACAAGATCCTCTACGCTATGGGGTTGTCTACTAGTAAAAAGGCCAAGTTAGCTACCTATCAACTCAAGGATGTGGATCAAGCATTGTATGTCCAATGGAGGGATAATAGGCCATTAAGAGGTGGATCTTTGACTTGGAAAGTGTTGAAGAAAGATTTTCTTGATCATTTCTTTCCTAGGGAGATGAGGGAAGCTAAATTGGTGGAATTTATCAACCTTCTACAAGGAGGTATGAGTGTTCATGAATACTCCTTGAAATTCACTAAATTGATAAAATATGCTCCTTCTTTTGTTTCTGATCCTAGAGACAGAATGGTCGCTTTGTGACGGGGGTGTAGGATAATTTGCAAGAGGAGTTTAATTAAGCGATGCTACATGGAAAAATGAACATTTCTCTTCTTATGGTACATGCCCAACATGTGGAGGAGGCAAGGGCTAAGAGGAAGAGTAGAGATGCTAAGAGGGCAACATCTTCTGATGGTGGTTCTTCAAAGAATATGCTTAAGATATAAGACAAGCCTAGATTAAAGAAGAGGTTTTCTAATCAAGTTCCTTCCAAGTTCCCTAAGACTAGTGGTAATAGGATGTCTAACCCTAAGCCTAAAAAGGAAAAGGGTACTGATTCACCAATCGAGAAGTCAGCTTGTGGAAAGTGTGGCAAGAAGCACTATGTGATTGTCTTAAGGGGACGGACAATTGTTTTGGTTGTGGTAAAAGTGGGCACAAGGTTAGGGATTTTTCTAATGTGAGGGGCCAACACAAGGGTAGTGGTAAATCTCAATCAAGTGGTTCAAATGAGGATCCAAATAAGAACTGATTTTATGCTCTCCGCTCTAGGATTGAGCAAGAGACTTCTCCCGACTTAGTGACTGGTATGTTAAAAGTTTTCTCTATCGATGTATATGCCTTACTTGATCCCGGTGATACTTTATAATTTTTTACCGCTCTAGTAGCTAAAAAGATTGATATTTTTCCCGATATTTTGCATGAACCTTTTATAGTGTCTACCCCGGTGGGTGAGTTGGTTGTCTCAAAAAGGGTGTATAGAAATTGTCCTAAAATGTTGCCCAATAGAGTTTCTTATTATGAACTAGTAGAACTTGATATGCTTGATTTTGATGTCTTCTTAAATATTGATTGGTTCCATGCTTGCTTTGCCTCTATTGATTGTAGAACAAGGGTGGTGAAGTTTAACTTTCCAAATCAGCTTGTTTTAGTGTGGAAGGAAGGAAATTTTATTCCAAGAGGTCGTATCATCTCTTGTTTGAAATCATGAAAAATGATCTCCAAAGGGTGTTGATACCATATAGTAAGAGTCCAACATCTATGACTCCGAAATTCCTCCATGAGTTGGTCCCCGTAGTGAGTGAATTTCCAGAGGTCTTTCCTAATGATCTTCCCGGTATTCCTCCCGGTCGGGAAATTAATTTTGGTATTGATTTATTACCAGATACAAATCCCATTTCAATTCCTCCATATCGGATGGCTCCGTCCGAATTGAAAAAGTTGAAGGCTCAACTCAAAGATTTACTAGAAAAAGGCTTTATTAGACCTAGTATTTCTCCATGGGGTGCTCCAGGATGGGTCCTTAAAAATGTGTATTGATTATTGCCAACTCAATAAAGTCACTATTCAGAACAAGTATCCTCTCCATCGAATTGACGACTTGTTTGATCAAATTCAAGGGGCAAGCTACTTTTCTAAGATTGACTTGAGATCGGGGTATCACCAACTTAGGATGAGAGGTGAGGATATACCAAAGATGGTATTTTGGACTAGATATGGTCACTATAGGTTCTTAGTAATGTCCTTTGGTCTCGCTAAACCTCTGGAGGCGTTTATGGACCTAATGAATAGGGCATTTTGGAACTACCTAGATTCATTTGTCATTGTCTTCATTGACGACATCGTGGTATATTCAAAAAATAAGTGTGAGCATCTGAACCATTTGAGAGTGGTGTTGCAAGTACTTACAGAACATCATTTGTTTGCCAAGTATATCAAATGTGAGTTTTGGGTTGGTCGGTTACATTTCAGGGTCATATCATCTCCAGTGAGGGAGTTGAGGTTGATCCAAGGATAAATGGAGGTGGTGAAAAATTAGCCCAGACCATTCACTCCAACAAACATTAGGAGTTTCTTGGGTTTAGCGGGTTAGTATCAGAGGTTGATGGATGATTTTGCGTCCATTTCATCTCCCTTAACTACATTGACCCAAAAGTGTAAGAAATTTGAGTGGTCGGAGGCATTTGAGAGACGATTTCAAATGTTGAAAGATAAGCTTATTTTTGCTCTCGTGTTGACCTCACCGGAAGGTACAAAGAGTTTTGTTCTGTATTGCGATGTATCTCGAGTAGGTTTAGGGTGTGTTACTATGAAACAATGGAAAGGTGATAGCCTATGTTTCCAGCCAACTTAAGAGGCATGAGAGAAACTACCCAACTCATGATCTTGAATTAGCGGCCATGGTATTTTCTTTGAAAATATGGAGGCATTAATTGTATGGTGTCCATGTTGACGTGTATACCGACTATTAGAGTCTCTACTATGTGTTTACCCAAAAGGAGTTGAATCTCTGACAAAGAAGGTGGTTAGAATTGTTGAAAGATTACAACATCAGTGTCCTCTTTCACACCGGCAAGGCCTATGTGGTTGCGGATGCTCTAAGTCGTATGAATATGGGTAATGTGTCTCACATAGATGAATCCAATAAAGACCTAGTGAAATATATTCATAGGTTGGCTAGGTTGGGTGTGAGATTTGAATATTCTCCGAATGGTGGTTTCATGGTCCATCATAACATCGAGTCACCATTGGTAGTTGAGGTGAATTCCAAACAACACATTGATAAATCGTTGATGTAATTGAACAAATCAGTCCTTGGAAAGCTTAATGAGGCATTCTCCTTAGGGGGGATGGTGTTTTGAGGTACCACAGAAGATTGTGTTTTGCCAAGGTAGATGAGTTGAGGAACCGGATCATTGAGGAAGACCATGGGTCCCGCTAATCCATTCATCCGAGTTCGACAAAAATGTACCATGACCTTGGGGAAGTATTTTGGTGAGAAGGTTTGAAGAAAGACATAGCATAGTTTGTCGCTAAGTGTCCAAATTGCCAACAAGTGAAACCGAACATCAAAAGTTGGGTGGCTTACTACAAGAAATTCAAGTTCCTACTTGGAAGTGGGAAGACATCAATATGGATTTTGTAGTGGGTTTACCTAGGACTCAAAGGCAATATGACTCTATACGGGTGGTTGTGGATAGGTTGACCAAGTCCACTAACTTTATTCCCATCGTGTCTACTTATTCGGCGGAAGATTATGCTAGGATCTTCATAGATGAGATTGTGTGTCGACATGGTATTTTGTTATCCATCATATCGGATCGGGGTGCACAGTTAACATCAAGGTTTTGGAATTCATTCCTAGAAGGGTTGGGTATTAAGATGAAGTTAAGTACCGCTTTTCATCCCCAAACGGATGGTCAAGCGAAGCGTACTATTCAAACCCTTAGGGATATGTTTGGGGCTTGTATTATTGGTTTCAAGGGAAATTGGGATAAGCATTTCCCTTTGGTGGATTTTGCTTAAGTAGTTTTCATTCATCCATCTCCATAGCTCTCTATGAATCCTTGTATGGTAGGAGGTGTAGGTCTCCTATTGGATGGTTTGAAGAGGGTGAGTCTTCGCTTCTTCGTCCCGATTTGATTTATAAGACTTTGGAGAAAGTTCATTTAATAAGGAACCGGTTGCAAACGGCCTATAGTCGGCTAAACTCTTATGTTGATCATAGGAGAAGGGATGTGGATTTTGAAGAAGGTGATAAAGTGTATTTAAAAATTTCGTCGATGAAAGGGGTGGTTAGATTTGGCATGAAAGGAAAGTTGATTCCTCGTTATGTGGATCCGTATGAAATCTTGCAAAGGGTTGGTAAGTATGACTATGAATTGAAACTTCCTAGTGAATTGGCTTCGGTTCATTCGGTTTTTCATGTTTCCATGCTTAAGAAGTGTATCGGTGATCCCGAGTCTATTCTTCCAATTGAGGGTCTTGGTATGAAGGATAACCTCTCTTATGAGGAAGTTTCGGTTCAAATTCTTGATAGGCAAGTCAAGAAGTTATGTAATAAAGAGATGGTTTTCGTAAAGGTGTTATGGAAGAATCACCTAGTTTAGGGTGCATCATGGGAGGCCGAGGCTATGGCTGGCAGCGGGACTGCAACCGGAACTGCCGGACCGGTAGTTAATGGAACTGGGATCCACCAGCCGGAACCATACCAAAACTAGGATGGACCAGTACCGGTAGTTCCAACATTTCACCTGTTTCCATCCCAGTCCGCCAGGGAACGGGTACGAAACTGGACCAAACCGGACAAGATTTCGGGACTGACCGGGTATAATATTTTTTAAAACAAATTATTAAAATCAATTAAAATTATTTTTTAGAAGTTAACAAATTATACTTTTCAAACTTTTAAAGTTAATTTTTATAATTTATAAACATTAAATTTTTAATGTTTGTAAAACTTTAAATTTTAAATACTTAAAGTTTAAAGTTTGAATATAATTTATATTATATAAATTTAAAATTTTATATTTTTAGTTTAAAATTTCAAAGTTTAAAAGTTTGAAAATTTAAATTTCAAGGTTTTAAAGTTTGAAAATTTAAATTTTCAAACTTTTAAGTTATAAAAGTTTAAATTTCAAACTTTAAAAACTATAAAAGTGTAAATTTCGCAATAATAAAAATTAAATGTAATACAATAATAATAAAAATTAAGGCGAATAGCCTAGACTTTTATTAATATTAATTTGATATTACAATTTGATCTACAAAAATATTAGTATAATATTAAAAGATATAATCTACACAGATACCTTCTAGGAAGGGTTCTGTTTGAATTAGATCTCAAATTATCATACTCATACTAATAGACAATTAAACATTTAAATTTAATAGTCGGTGCTACGATAGAGATCCTTTCTTAAATCATTTGAGATTTCTATAGTAATATGATCTGGAATTGGTTGAATAGATAAATCCTACATTGCTTCAATCCCGTCATCACTATAATCTTGCATTATTTCATCAAAGTCACTTTAAAATTTGGTCGGTAGTGGTTCACGATCCAAATTTATTCTCTCGGCCTTAATCCAATATTAAAATAATACAGATATCTCCAAGCTATCTGCTGCTAGTGAATGTCTATGCTCTCCAAATTTGAAACCTTGTTGCACTAAAAATGTCTTCTGAAGATGCTTGAATAGTTAATACATCTTGAGCCATCGATTGAAGTTTTGGAAATCGTTTGTCACAATTACTCCACCATTATATAACATGTTCAGTAGGTTTGGTATTTTGATTAACATATGCATTAAAATCATTTCTATTATTGTAAGAAATTTCAAGATAAGAATCTACTTAATCATCAATGTTATCTTCATTTAGTCTACTCCTAGAACTTTCAGTTTTCTAGCTTCAAATTTTATGTTTTCTTTAACTATTTGACAACTAGGAACTTCATCTTTTTCACTATCAATATCCAAGTTAAATATATTTTATCAATTATTTTAGATGCACCTACAACTTTGTAATGAGGGTTTAACAAACAATCGGCTAAAAAAATTTGAGGAATATGAATATAATAATTTTTAATTTTTCAATCATTTTGTTAATAGTTTCTTGAAATCTTGATTTATTTTTATATTAATAAAATTTAGAAGAAATCATACAAATATGAAGTAAAACAATGCAAATTAATGGACTATAAAGTACAAATATTCTTTTGGTAGTGTTGTAAAATACTTTTAGGAAATCTATGAGTTCATGTATGACATGTCAATCACTATCATCGAGTCTATATGACATATCTGAATTATGAGCATTCCAAACCATTTGTGAGGTTTTTATATACTGATACGCGACTACAAGCATTTCATATAAAGAATTCAATCTAGTAGACACTGTTTTTGGAATTTTTCTAGGTGGAAGATTATATTCAAAACAACGATTTTGAAAATCTCGTGGAAGATTATATTCAAAACAACGATTTTGAAAATCTCTACGCCTAGACTTAACTTGACATTTAAATATAAAATGACATGCATTTTTAACTTTCAGGCAACCTTAATATACATTTGTATACCATCTCCAACAATCAAATTATATATGTGTGTAGTACACCTAATATGATAATCATCACCATAAATAGGGAAAAGAGTAGGTTTTAACAATTCAATAGCAAATGTAGTATTTGCAGCATTATGTAAGGTGATTCTACTTATTTTATAACATATTCCATAGCTTTCTAAAATATCTAAAATTGTTTGAGATATATAAAAATTGGTTTTGCATCTAACAACAATATAACCTAAAATTCTTTTTTGTATAATCCAACTTTTATCAATCCAATGTGCAATAACAGTCAAATAATCATTACCATTTATACTACGGTCCATATAATAGCTATTTTACAATTATTATTATAGAATAGACAACGAAGATATTAAAAATGTTGTGCTTGATAATAAATTACAACCTTTTTAATTGTATTTCTAGCAAAACCTTTAAAATATGGATTATACACAATTTGAATATAATGTATAAATCCGAGATTTTCAACAAAACAAAATGGCAAACCCATAACAACACTCATTTTGGCTAGTTCTTCAAGAGCTTTTCCTCTACTATATGACCATGGTAAACAAGAGTCAGAAACATTAGAAGGATTTAATTGGGTTTGTACCATGTTAGAGTCGCCTACTCCTATATTTTCAGGAAGGGGGTACCATTATTTTTAGCTTGGGCTACCGCTTTATCATGTAAGAATTCATTTTTAGAACATGATATTAAATGATTACTCAAATGTCCTGTCCCACCTTGTTTTCCAACTGTTTTATAATTTAATCTATGTTTACATTTATTACAAATAGCTTGTGTTTCATCTTTATTTTTTGTCATAAATTTCCACATGACCGATTTTTTAGCACGTTCTACCTTAGGCCTAGGATGTACGCGGGGAAGGGAGGCAAGACAACGAAAGGGAGAGGGACTAGGAGCAGGGTTTGGAGTACTAGTAACCATAGGTGGCTCAGTTTCATAATCATCATCATCAAAATTAGGTGTATCAATATAATCATCATTATCAATAATATCATCATCTTGAGGCAAATCCTCATTAAAATTACCAAACCGTCTTTGTAAATGTTCATGATAAGGATCTAAAATATAGAATTACTATCAACATTAAAAACTGTGTCATTAACATGTGTATAATCCTCCGTATTCATTCTTAAGATAGTAGATTTTTTAGTTTTAGATCTAGAAGAACTACAGGATTTTTGATTACCGGAGTACGTAAAGTTAAACATATATTGTACATGTTCAATTGCACTTTTATTACCGTTTCCTTTTCGAACAACATTTTTACCCGAATCCATATTCAAATATTAAACGAGAGTAGATTATATATAATACAAAAAATGTAATGCAAGAAAATAATTAATCACAAAATAATTAAATAATTATTACAATATAAATGAGATGTAAATTATAAGTTGGAACGAATGTACCAAATGTTTACTTAAAAAAGTAGATATTTATGACCACCGAAAGCCGAAAGTGGAAAGTTGAAAGTTGAATTTTAAATCTCCAAATCCATTTTCCAATGACCAAAAAATAGAATTTTAAAAATTTTTAAGAGATTATAGAGTAGAGAAGTAGAGAGTTGAGAGAATAGAAGATGATTTTTTCAATTTTTGATTAAAAAGAATGAAAGTTTAGGGGTATTTATAGGTAAAAAAAATAGGGTTAAATTGTAATTTTAAAACTTTGAGGTATTAAAAAAGTTAGGGGGGTAGGGAGTGTAATTGCCTACAAAAAGGGGAAAAGATCCAATGGTGTGCCCCACTAGCCGTTACCCAACGGTAAACGATAAAAAAAAATTAAAAAAATTAATTGGACCGGGACCAGAACCGGGATTAACTAGTAAAACCCGATTTCCTTCACATTATCTGTCCTGGAACTGGGAATTGTCGGACCCTACGGGTACTCACTGGACCGGTAATTGACCGGAATGGATTGTTGGACCTAACGGTTCCGCTACCACCCATAGCCGAGGCCAATATGAAGTCTCTGTAACACTTTGAAAATTCAAAACGAGTCTTAGATAATAACATAGGTGAAATGGGGTCTAAGCACCATTTTAAGACCTATTTTAATGAATATAGATCATTTAGGAATTTTAAGAACGAAAATGACCATGAATTTCGGAAATTAGTTCTAAGGGGTACTAGTGTGCCTTAGCCTATTTGACTAGCTTTTATGACTTGAAAATCCATGAAATTAGGTGGAAGGGTGTATTACAAGTGTTAAACATGATTCGTGGTCGAAACGTCCGGGTAAGCCTCCCCAAGGACAAACCAAGGGCTCTTGAGGAGGACCCTAGCACGTGGAAGGCAACACTGCCTAGGCAGTGTGCAACCATGAGAAACCATCAATATCTCGTGTGTGGAATAACGGGGTATCGACTCCCACAATTTTCCCACACTTAGACATATTTATGTATCCCTCAGTTGCACAAGTCTCAGTCCACATCGACAAGTGTTCAGGACCGGGGGAGGGGGCAGTCGTCGACTCACAAACAGTCCGTCGGTGGGGTTCCGTTTGTGAAGGTTAAGTTTTCCTGCATGTTTTTACTGTTGGTTAATTTAATTAATTAAGGGTTTTAATGGTTATTTAGGGATTAAAGGAAGATTAATTAACTAATTTAACCCCCTATATAAATACCCCAACCCTCATTAATCTAGACTCAACTCACCAAAATAAACTCTCTTCCTTCTCTCTTCTTTCTTTCTCTATTTGGAAGCCACCATAGAATACAAGCTAGGGGGAGGTTTTGGGGGATTGAAAGGGACTATTTCACCATCAAATATTCATCAAACATTGAGGTATGGGATCTAATTCACCTTTGAGACTTCTTTCTTCAAAGGGCTCCTTCAAAGTATTTCAAAAAGTTGAGTTTTCATTTGGGTTTCATCCAATTACGAAATGGATATTGTAAACTGGGTTTTCTATGGTTTATTTAGAATATAATGGTATATCAACATGTATTTTAACTTGATTATGATCAATTGTGATGGTTTGGCTCAACTTGAAGAATATGATCCTTAACCCTTAACCCTAGGTTTAATCTTGATGTGAATTAGGTTGAGACTGATTCAAATGACTTGATTATTCGTTAAATCACTATGTTATGATGTCGTTACAATAATAGTTGACAAATTGCAGTGAATCGTTTGTCTTTAATGCTAGTTTTGAGAAGATGATTTAGATTAGAAGGTGAATTGACCTAGGCATCTTATTTTTAAGCTATAATCTAGTATTGAATTGTGCTATAGTGCTTATTCTAGTCTTTCTATCATATTGAATATTGAATTATGATGTTGAACATCTAAATTGGATTGAATTGAGGTTTTATGGTAAGGCCTAAATGATGAACTATGAGGAAGACTTGGTAAGTCTTAGAATCTCTATCTTAACTTCCAATTGTGATTAACTATGGTTATATTATGATGTTATATTAGAGTATGCCTTGTATTAGGATGGAAAGGAGTGTATAATGTTGAATTGAAATATCTTAACTATGTTGTGAGGTTGATTAAGGTGTATGTGATATAAAAATGGTGATTACTATCAATGTGACTTGATATGCTATGAAATGCTAATCTGTTAACCTCACTTATATGAATCGTGATGAGAGGAGGCCCCAATTACCATGTGGTATCAATAGGGAATATATTATCTCTTAGTTCTTGAACAATGTTGCCTCATAGGAAGACTGGCTAGTGGATCCACCTAGAAAGCTATGTTTATGTTTGGTTTTACTTTGGCCGGTAGACAACTTTCCATCGGTGTAAGGTTTTACAACACCCAATTCCACACTTAGATCTTGTGGTCTATGTCGGTTAAGGAAAGTGTTCCCTAAATTAAAATAAAGTAATGAAGTATAAACTAACTAAGGTGACTTGAGAGGTTTAAGTTATCCTAGAAAGGGGTATGGGACTCTACATATGTCTTGCACTAGTTGATCTTGATGGAACCTTTAGGATGTTGATATTATGTATGTATATGATAATGATGTATATGGTGATGACATGTTAATTCTACAATATGAATGATATGATATGGTGATGATTATCCTCTTGAACATGTAATTGGCTTGTACTATTAAAGTATGATGTTAGGTTTCCTTAAAGGTTATGTTATGTGAAGTTGGACATTGATTATTGTTTCTCGTTGAGGTTACATGATTGAGTAAGGTTATGGGCTTTGCTTGGTCATTCCACTAGTCGACTTAATGAGGATTCATGAGTAGTTGTCTTGCTTATTATAATATGATTAACTCTTATTGATACTTGTGATGTTATTCCTTGATGATAGGGTTGTAGTAAATCATGTGTTCAAGTATGTTGGGATACATATTACTTGGTTGAGTTAGTAAGAATGATTGGTTAATTGGTATAACTTGCTTAATTATGCATGAGACTATTCAAAGGGTAAAATGGCATGTTTTGACTAAATATCCCTTTTTAGCATGTTTTGCTATTATATGTGCATAGGGTCTCATACTTATTACATGTGGAGTACTAACCCCATTTTCTTCCCTTTTCCCAAACATTTTAATTTTCGGTCGTTGAAGGCTCATTTGAGACAACTTGAACAAGGATTGGATATTCTCTATCATCCAAGTGGGTAGGTCCTCACTTTCCAAGGGCGATGCCAATATCTTGCCTATGAAGTTCCTTTGATTTTATAAGACTTTTATGTTCATTCCACTTTTATTGTATACGACTTATATAAGCCTATATGTGTATTCTTTACCCTTGATGTGGGGCTATGCCCAAATTGTTATGTTCGTTTAGATGGTATGAGATGAGACAATCTTTGAGACTATTTGCTATTTCATATATATGTGTGTAGAAGTCTATGTAACCATCCTAGACGAAGGGTCTATGTATACTAAATATGTATATATTATGTGTATGTAGAGGTCTATTTAAACCTCCAAGTAGATGTAATGAAATTTTTAAATTTTTTGCGCATTTTCAACCTATAAATGTAATGACATGAGTCTGAGGGGCTAGTCTTAGTCATTAAGGAGGACGACGATATCGTTTACGTCGAAGGGGGTAAACCCGAATGTGACAAACTTGGTATCAGAGCATGAGTTGAATATCCTTGAGTTATGTCTCTCTCTCTACCATGTCTATGTAGGTTTGTATTCATAATTGTGAAGCGCCCCCCACTTATGAATAGGAACCTATGTGATGCCTTGGAATCGCTCTGTTTCTTGGAAATCCTTTATCGTGCCGTTATAGTATACTTATGATGTGCTTCTGTATCTAATCCTATTATTGTGCTTATATGAAGAATGAACAGTTGAGGGAATGTGTCTTGAAGACTTGAAGAGGTAACTGCCAATACGGGATCTCCTCTCCGTGGTGAGCAAGTTCCTCCACTTGAAGAAGATGCTAATGTTAACCAAGCTCTGGTCAATCCTCCACCCTTGACGGATAAAGATATAAGGGCTGCCCTTATACAATGTGACTTGATATGCTATGAAAAGCTAATCTTTTAACCTCACTTATATGAATCATGATGAAAGGACTATACTCTTGCAATTCTTATTGAGTTATTGACGATGATGATTATATAAGGGGTAAACCCTAAGACTTAAACTAAGCTATGATTGATAATTAAAGGCTTAAACACATTTCAATAAAGGGACTTAGCTTAGCTTCGAGTGAACTTGATAACGGGAGGTGATGACTTCCCAAAGAGGAAGATTCGCCCTATAGTTCTATATGAGATGTTGACTTCCCAAAGAGGGTTATTCATCCAATGGATTACCATGAGAGGAGTCCCCAATTACCAAGTGGTATCAAGAGGGAATATACTATCTCTTAGTTTTTGAACTATGTTGCCCCCAAAGGAAGACTAGCTAGTGGATCCACCTAGAAAGCTATGTATGTGTTTGGTTTTACTTTGGCCGGTAGACAATCTTCCATTGGTGTAAGGTTTTACCCTAGTGTGACGTCCCGCCACATCATAGTTAAATTTTGCATCCGAATAGAGGTGGAAGAGTCAAAAATTGTGGAGAGGTTAGCGGAGAACTCTGGAACATTCTAGATTAATCAAGAAGGCTAGAGAATTCCTTAGAATTCTCTAGAATAACTTAGACATTTCAAGAAAGACTTTGGAAGATCCTAGAAAGTGTAGACTTTTCTAGAATAGGGACTTGTAAGTAATTTTTATTTACACTTTAGCCCTTAAGAAGTAGTATAAATAGGTGGTCTTTCATTTGTAAACCAACCAAACAAGTTGTAAAGCAATCTTCCAAAGTAATACAGAGCTTTTTTCCAAAGATCTCTTTTGTTCTTCCTAAGTCTTTCTTTGCATTCTCTTAACTTTCCGAGTCTTAAAGGCTTACTTGAGCTTACAAGATCGTGAAAGATTCGTGAGTAAGTTGTCAAGTGCCGCACGGAGTCTTACCAAATTCTCTAAGTCTGTGATAAAGTTATACCAAAGCGAGGTTTAATACTAAGGGAATGGCTACCGAAGGAGACATGAATGACGCTATCACCACCAACGTTCGTAATAATGGTGGAAAAAAGAACTAAAAGGGGAAGAAACATCAAAAGGGTAATGAGGATGTTCAACCCGACCCCACACCTAGCGATACGCTAACATTTCATCCACCCTCCACTGTCGAAGCAAATGACGATGAATTGGACGAAGATGCCATAGACGTCACTGCTGGAGAAGAATGGGTCACAAGGGTCGAAGTGGCAAGGCAAGTCGTAGAGGTAATAGGCCGGCACATGAATGTGGAATACGACAAGTTCAAGACCCTTGAGGAGAACAAAAACATCCATAAGGAGTTGGAGGGTCTCCAGCGGGCCGAGTTCAAGATGAAGGAGGCCATCACTTCCTTGGAGTGTCAGCTTATGGATGCGCTTAGCACGATCGAGACACTGAAGTTCGAAGTGAAAACACTAAAGAAAGGCATGGAGGTTGAAGGATCGGCATCACCTAACCGTGATAGGGAGGACATGGTCGAGGATCCCAAGCCACTTATATTCAAGTCCGTCCCTCACGCTCAAGAGGTGGAAAATTTCTATGGCACTTGGAGAATTACTTTAAGTCTAATTGAGTGAAGAACGACGAAAATAAGATCAACACAGCTGTTTTGTATCTTTCGGAGATGTCCATGTTAAGGTGGATGCGTAAAGAGTCGCAAATAGGGAAGGGGCGTCGTAGCATCAACACTTGGGAGCAATTTTCCGAAGAGTTCAAAAAAGTCTTCTTCCCTAACAACGTCATCTATGAGTCAAAGCGCTAGTTTAGGGAGCTGAAGCAAACGGGAAGAATTCGGGCATATGTGAAGGAGTTCACGCTTCAAATTCCCAACCTCATGGACGCATTACAGAATTGGGCCAAGACGGAGTTGGAGCAGTGTCAGGTCAAGACCATAGACGAAGCCATCACACAAGCTGAGTCCTTGAAGGACTTCAAGCATGAGCGAAATGATAAGGCGAAGGGAAAAGATGCAAGAAGTTGTCATGACAAAGGTGGGGGAGACCGTGTACGAGGCAAGGAGCAGCAGGCACACCCCAAGCAGCACGTCCCCCACAAGCCCGACCGGCCAAAACTACACAGATAATTGGGCATAGACCAACAAAGGAGATAGCTGCTAAATATGTTGAATACCGCACATCTATACCAGGTGCCCCGAAATATAGAACATTGATGCCATCATACGCGAGCTGAAAGAGAAAGATACGGGAGCAAGGACAAGATGCGGTAATGATGCAACTGGGCACGATAAGATTATGCAGTGTGATTGCCAAGCGGACCAAGAAGCTAGGAGATTTCAGCATGTCGTATGTTGACATATCCATAAATAGACGACCATCTCGTGTCATGTTAGACTCTGGGGCCGAAGCAAACATCTTAACCTAGACAATGGCAGAGAGGTTAGGGCTGAATTACGTGCCAACAAAACCCGCCTCAAGACAGTTGATTCCCCACCGACTCCAATATGCGGGGTCGCCCAAGAAGTGAGCATAACATTGAAAAAGTGGCAAAACTTTACCGTCGCTCCTTTACATATATTGGATATCATCCTCAGGGAAGAGTTCTTTCAGTGCTGCCACACAATGATCGATCCCTACCTCCAACGACTCATGGTCATGGAGCGGGAAGGTTTATGCATGGTACCTCTAGTCAAGGGGCCAAAGAAGGAAGGACACGTCCACTTATCGGGCATGCAGATTGTGAAGGGCCTAAAGAAAGGATAATTGACGTTCCTAGCTACCATTGCAAGTTTAGGAGAAGACAATGGTACTTAGAGTCCTTGACACAGATCATTGAGACTTTCCTTGAAGAGAACAAGGACGTGATGACAGACGAGCTATCGAAGACTCTACCTCTGAGGCACGAAGTAGATCACAAGATAGAGTTGGATGTCGTAGCCAAGCACCGCACATGCACCTTACCGTATGGATCCACTCGAGTTAGAGGATATAAGGAAGCAGCTGAAGGAGCTCATCAAAGCCGGTCATATCCGTCCACCCGAGGCACATTATGGTGCGCAGTGCTATTCTAAAAAAATAAATATGGGTCGTTGCGCTTATGTATTGATTATCGGGTGCTCAATAAGGTCACAATTAAGAAAAAATATCCTATCCCGCTAATTGCAAATTTGTTTGATAGACTTGGGCAGTCCAAGTACTTCACCAAGATGGATCTCTAGAAAGGCTACGCACCGCGGAGGGAGATGAGTCAAAGATAGCGTGAGTTACTAGATATGAAGCATACGAGTGGTTGGTGATGCTTTTCTGTCACGACCCAAAACCGAGCCGCGACTGGCACCCACATTTACCCTCCTATGTGAGCGAACCGACCAATCTGAACCTTATCATTTCAATTTAATATCAACATAAAGCAATGCGGAAGACTTAAACTCATAAATAAAAGACAATTCAATAACTTCTAAAATTCAACATCTATTATTCCCCAAAATCTGGAAGTCATCACCACAAGAACATCTATGATCAATTTACTAAACTAAGAGTATTCTAAGAAACTAAAATAAATAAAAGCTAGTCTATGCCGAAACTTCAAGGCATCAAGACATGAGGAAGGAGATCCAGTCCAAGCTAGAAGCATTAGCTCACCCTGAAGATCCGGTGTGACGAATACTGGCTTGAACTACTGTTGAGTCGAAGATGACGGCACGTTTGCTGCACTCCACAAATAAACAAAAGGAAAACATAAAAGTAGGGGGTCAGTACAACCACAAGTACTGAGTAGGTATCATCGGCCAACTCAAAATAGAAAACAATATATCTCAGATAACATCATAAAATCAACTAATATTCTTAACATGTGATAGCAACAAGTACAACATCATTTATAATATCACCGATCATATCTATGAGGACTCAAGCCTCCATGCCATACTTATTTGGGATACATGTTCTTTAGATTGAGTATATTAATATCTTTCAAGATTCATTATCTTTATTCCTCTTGTGTCGGTACGTGACACTCCGATCCCTACTACTATGTGTCGGAACGTGACACTCCGATCCCCTACTACTATGTGTCGGAACGTGACACTCCGATCCCCTAATTCAATGTGTCGGTACGTGATACTCCGATCCCCTACATCTACGTGTCGGTTCGTGACACCCGTCCCACTAATTCTATGTGTCGGTACGTGACACTCCGATCCCCTACATCTACGTGTCGGTTCGTGACACCCGTCCCACTAATTCTATGTGTCGGTACGTGACACTCCGATCCCCTACATCTACGTGTCGGTTCGTGACACCCGTCCCACTAATTCTATGTGTCGGTACGTGACACTCCGATCCCCTAATCTCATTCTATTAATTCATCAAGCCTTCTTTTATACCAAGGCGTCATCATTAACAAGAGATTAGGTTTATATCAAGATTTGGGATTCAATAGCTTCATCATGCTTGTTTCATCACAATCATATATATATAATCACATCATGCATACACACAATTAAGCATAAAGAAGACTCTATAATACTACCCAACACATATCATTCGCTATTAAGAGTTTACTACGAATAGTGTAAAAGAAACCATAACCTACCTTCACCGAAGAATTGCGATCAACAGCTATCCTCCCAAAGCTTCGTTCTCCCTTGATCGATTCTCTCTCTCTCTTGCTGTTCTTTTCAATTTTCTTTATTAAACCCTCTTTTTTTACCCTAATTATTATATAATTAAGAATGAAAGATGGAAATAATAACCCACTAATTAACTTAAGGTTACCTCTTTTAACCCCCAAGTAATTAGACTTATTAACATTAACCCTCTAACTTATAATTAAAGCAGGAATAGTCAAAAACGTCCCTTAAAACGTGTAAAGAAATCCGACCCGAACTGGGATTGCGTAGCCCGTGACGGGCCGTCGCGCCTGCGACGGTCCGTCCTGCTGTCCGTCGCATCCATCAGAGACAATTTCCATCAAAAGACTCTATGACGGTCCGTCACGCCTGTGACGGTCCGTCCTGCCATTTCGTCGTGACGGTCAGAGAGTCGATTTTCAGTACCCAATTTCAGATTTTCTAAGTGTTTTGAAACGACACCTCCACGACGGTCCGTCGTGCCCTTGACGGTCCGTCGTGGCCTCCGTCACCTCTGCCAGTTTTTCCAGAATAAAATCTGTGTGCTCAAAACGACTAGACAGGTCGTTACAATAGATACCAATTTACCCATCGTTCGTCCCCGAACGATCACAAGAAGGAAAACAAGGGCGAAAAGGAATACCTGAATCTGTAAACAGATGTGGGTATCTTTCTCGCATATCTGCCTCCTTCTCCCAAGTGGCTTCTTCAACCGGTCGATTCTTCCATTGCACCTTGATGGATGCAATCTCTCTTGACCTCAACTTGCGAACTTCTCTATCTAAAATAGCAACAGGCTCCTCCTCATAAGACAAGTTCTCATCAAGCAAACTGAATCCCAACGGATAATGTAATTTCCATCCCCATGGTATCTTTTCAACATCGACACATGAAACAACGGATGTACTCCGGACAGCCCTGGAGGCAAGGCTAACTCATAAGCCACCTCCCCTACTCTCTTAAGTACTCAAAGGGACCAATGTACCTTCGACTAGCTTTCCTCTTTTACCAAACCGCATCACCCCTTTTATTGGCGAAACTTTCAACAAGACTTGTTCACCCTCCATGAACTCTAAGTCTCTAACCTTTCGATCTGCATATTCTTTTTGTCTACTTTGCGCCGCTAGAAGCTTCTCTTGAATAGATTTCACTTTTCTATCGAATCCCTCAAAAAATCAGTACCCCAAGGTCTAACCTCGAATGCATCAAACCAACCAATGGGAGACCTACATCTCCTACCATACAATGCTTCAAAGGGAGCCATATCAATGCTTGAGTGATAGCTATTATGTATGAAAACTCCGCTAAGGGTAAGAAGCTATCCCAGTGGCCACCGAATTCTATCACACATGCGCGAAGCATATCCTCCAACACTTGAATCGTTCGCTCAGACTGACCATGTCTGAGGATGGAACGCTACTAAGAAGGTCCAACCTAGTACCCAATTCTGCATGCAATGTTTCCAAAACTTAGAAGTAAACTGCGTACCTCTATCTGATATGATGGATAGTGGAACTCCATGCAATCGAACAACTTCTGAGATGTAAAGTTTGGCTAACTTCTCTGCATTGTAAGTCACCTAACCGGAATGAAATGAGCAGACTTAGTCAATCTATCCACAATTACCCAAATAGAGTCATACTTGCCCAATGTCTTTGGAAGACCAACCACGAAGTCCATTGCGATTCTCTCCCATTTCCATTCCGGAATGGGCATTCTCTGAAGTGTTCCTCCGGGCCTCTGGTGTTCATACTTTACTTGTTGACAATTTGGATTTGGCAATAAAATCCACAATATCACGCTTCATTCTTCTCCACCAGAAGTGTTGCTTTAGGTCACGGTACATCTTGGTTGCACCCGGATGTATCGAATACCTTGAACTATGAGCCTCTGTCAGAATAGTGTTGATCAATCATCGATGCGAGGTACACATACCCTTCCCTTAATCCTCAAAACACCTTCCTCATCGATTTTCGCTTCTTTGCCTCTCCTTGCAACACTTTATCTCGGATCCGGATTAATTTTTCGTCATTAAACTGCTTCCCTTAATCTTGTCAAGGAAGGAAGATCTTGCCTCCACACAAGCTAAAAAATCCTCCCTTCTCATTTACTTCTAGTCTCATAAAGTCATTAGCCAGAGTCTGAACCTCCCTAGCCAATGGGCGTCTAGAAGCTTGCAAGTGAGCTAGACTTCCCATGCTTCCCGCCTTTCTACTTAAAGCATCCGCTACAACATTCGCCTTCCCCGGATGGTACAAAATAGTGATGTCGTAGTCCTTCAGTAGTTCCATCCATCTCCTCTGTCTCAAATTCAAATCTCTCTGAGTGAAGACATACTGTAGACTACGATGATCCGTGTAGACCTCACACTTAACCCCATATAAATAGTGTCTCCATTGCTTTAGTGCAAACACTACCGCGGCCAATTCCAAATCATGAGTGGATAGTTACGTTCATGCATTTTTAATTGTCTTGAAGCATAAGCAATCACATTCTTCTCTGCATTAGCACTGCACCTAAACCCGAATAAGATGCATCACAATACACAATGAAATTCTTGCCTTCCACTGGCAAGGTGAGAATTGGTGCAGTAGTCAACAGAGTCTTGAGCTTCTGAAAGCTTCCTCACACTCATCCGACCATACAAATGGAACATTTTGCTTAGTCAAGTTCGTCAGTTGGGAAGCGATAGAAGAGAATCCCTTGACAAATCGGCGGTAGTAGTAGCTAGCTAACCCAACAAAGCTCCTTATTT